>OX392492.1:10000000-10316657 GCA_947623365.1 Achlya flavicornis
TTTTCAAGTTTTTATTGTATTTTACCTTCGTAGAACGATACGACTAAATATTTCAGTGATTCGCGACGGTTGTAGTTCAATGATTTTTTTAATTCCATATCTCTGTAAATACTCATTTTTTTTATAAATTTTTATGCCACTTTTATTTTCTTCAAAATTCAGCTCATGGTTCCTCATTTTCATTCCTTCTATTAAAATAGGTAATACCTATATACAGATGAGGGTTTTATCTAATGAAACTATGTAATTGTTATTCATTTCTTCTTATATTCCAACCACTCTAATAATAATCACAGACGAGTCAACATGTCGGCACCTCCCATAGGGATGTTCCTCCATAGATTATTACAATCGATTTCCATAGATAATAAAAGTAAACTAAAACTATAAAGAGATGTGCAATCTGTTTTTGATACTTTCATTATAAATGAATTGTTAACACTTCCTTCCTTCCTTCAGCATTTTTCTGTAAGACCTATAGTTTAGAATTTGCACATACCGGCTGGAAAAAAAAGATCCTGTGTAGATATACAGATACTATGTTGTACTTGACATATTTATTGCTTAAAGCTAAGATATTGTTGTAAAACCAGGGCCCAAGACTGCTATTACAATTGTGTTTCAATGAACTTTCAGTGGTGTCAAAGGTGATAGTGTACTAACACAATAGCTTCATTATGGCGTCATAATATGGCCAGTACTCTGACATCTCGTAGGTGAGTGTCCACCATGGTTGATGAGCATGTCATTCCGGGGGATATGCAATGTGCTGCCGACCGTTACAAAGCCTAACATTCTTCGAAAGTGACGCTTTTCTCCTCTAAACTACCTAAAATAAGCTTATGAGGCCTTTGCTTGCGGCGGCGTCGTGTGACGGGTCGCTCACTTCCCTCCAATATGGCGGGAAGGGCGATGGCTGCCACACGCGTCATACTTGTGAACAAGTGCTGCTCGTAGGGGCTGGTCTCCTTACGTTTGCTATTTATGTACTTATTAAATATTTATTCAGTCTACTTTGTAATTTTGCCGCCGCGCCGGGGCACGCAATTGTTGTCAGTGCGATTTGAATGTAAATATTATGTAATGAATATTAGCTTGTTTTGAAAAAGTAATTGCTGAGTTTATTCCCTGCTCTTCTCAGCAAATGCAACCTTCCGAACCGATATTAGAAAATTAGAATCAGACTTTTCATAAGTGCCTGATTTTGAATTTTATATAAGTACCTTCATATATGATAGGTATATTTTACATAAATGAAGATACTTATCAAAATAAAAAACAAACCCTAATCTCAATCAACAAAGCACGTTCTCAAAACAATACGTCAGGGGTCTAAAAGACCGAGTCCAATTATCGCAAGCGACTAGTTGGTATTCGCGGCCACACGAGCATATTTCGCGGGTTAACCGTGCACCGCCGGCGGGGTCCATTGTCCCCGTGTTATTGCCGCGATGAGAACAAATCAACCCTCCACTTTGTTCCACGATTGCGGGGTACTATCGACCCCTTCGAGCACTGTTTGACTACAAGTTTGCAGATGTGATTAAAAACAAATAGGTGTCGTAAGAATCGTTATAGATGTTACGAGGATTGTGTTCACTTGTCTATTTGAAGTATACATAGCTGACAATTCTTAGCAGATAAAACAAAAAAACGCTGACATCTGACAACGCCTTGATTTTTTGTGATTTTGTAAATATTCATTTTTATCGTTATTTACACCATATTAAAGGCATCAAGTATATTTAAAAGGAAACAGGACAGCTACATACCAAAATAAGAATACAATTTGGCAATAATGACAAAATATATACCTACCACTGAAAAATTATACTGTCATGACATTTATGTCACTTCGAGACGTACAATAGAACCATGAAATAGAACATGTAACATGATTACAAGGTCAAGGACAAATAAAACAGCGGAACGAAACGCACGCCCACCACCCTCGCCCGCCTCTGCCAGCTCCTCGCCATCCTTGTCGGGCGATAATTTCGCCACCGCGCCCGACACTAGCGAGTCGAGCGACGAGCGCGGGCCGTCGCCCCCGCCGCCGCGACCACCTGCGCGACGAGGGCGGCCACCGCTGCCGGCACGCTTGGGACCTGCGGGACAACCTGTCCCGCTTTGGCCCCCGCTACCGGTGGTATAGTGCGTCGCATGCGGTGGACACAGTCCATGAATGAAAACTGCATGCGCGCCTACTATGGGGCTACAGAGGGGGGAACCAACCTGTCCGCGTACCGTGACCGGATGCTACCTCTGTTTCAGATCCTTGAACCAGCCATCACTGTGACCGCGCAACGCCTATCGGATCAGGTGCGGGCCATCCAGCGGCTCAAGAGGCTGGATGACTCTGTACTTGATCGGCTACGCTTGGAAGTGCTGCCTGTTCGCTCTACCTCTACTTTGACGCGGGATCCACCTGCTGTTTCGCCGATTTCGGTGCCGATACCAGACCAGGCACCGAGGGCGGTGCGGGTTGATCCCAGTGCCGACGAAGAGGACTGTGTGAACAGCGTAAGCACTCAAACCAATGAGCATTTGAGGAGGACTTTGGAGGAAGCGATTATGCTGTATAGGTCCGCGCCCAACTCTAGGCCGCGAATACCACGCTTGCCCACAAATAAACGAAACTTAGCGCTAATGGGAGCCCTGAACGCTTTACTAGACCCGTATCTACGGGCTAGTGAAGATTTAGTTGATACCCACTCGATTTTGTACTGTGGGGCCATCGCGGCGTGCCGTGTTGCTCGTGTCAGGCTACCTGTTCCTGACCGAGCCACGCGGACCGTCGGTGGTGCCCCCGCATGGCAAGTGCGGATCGAGCGGCGTATCAACACGTTCAGGACTCTCATTGCAAAGCTGATTTGCTTCAAGGAGGGCAATAATCGCCCTCGTGTCATGCGCTTTGTGACCCAGGCCTTTGCGGGGACTGATATTAGGTCCCACGACTACTTGGCCTGTGTCACAGAGCGCATTGACTTCTTGAAGCAAAAAGTTTATGCGTGGGCAAGCCGTATTCGCCGCTACAGAGAGCGTGTGGATCGATTCCAGCAGAATCGCTTCTTCCAGAGTGACCAGAGGAAGTTATACCGAAAGTGGGAGGGAACCGACCAACGTGTGTTGGATGGACAGTTACCGGATACTACTGCTATGATTAATTTCTGGCGTAGTATCTGGTCAATGCCTGTCCAACACACCGAGGGTGATTGGATGAGTGTTGTCAAACGTGAGTGTGAGTCCATCGAACCAATGGAGGCTATTACCATCAGCCCCATCGACATAGGTTGTGCGATCCGTACGACCCAGAACTGGAAAAGTCCTGGGCCGGATGGATTGCACAACTTTTGGATAAAGTGGTTTCGATGCTCACACGAACGTTTGGCAACGCAATTCCAACAAGCCCTTGAGGATGGTTCCCTGCCAACTTTCCTAACAACCGGTGTTACTTCCTTGCTCTTTAAGTCCGGTAGTACCACGGAACCGAAAAACTATCGACCCATCACGTGCTTGCCTACACTATACAAGCTCCTTACATCCATTTTGAGAGCAAAAATTAATACGCACATTGTTGCGAATAACGTTTTGGCCTCCTCTCAAAATGGATGTAGGGGTGGGTCCCGTGGTACCAAAGCTCCTCCTCATCGACACGACAATTTGCCAACAAGTCCGGCGGAATAGGGGAGCCATCTCGGCTGCCTGGATTGATTACAAGAAGGCCTATGATTCAGTGCCTCACTCATGGCTGGAGAGGATCTTGGAACTGTACAAAGTTGATACAGCTCTTAGATCCTTCTTGAGCGCATGTATGAGGCAGTGGATGACAGTCCTTCGTCAACCAGGTGGTGGAGATGGCACTTCTGGCCCGCAGGACTTTATAAGGATTCAGCGAGGTATTTTCCAGGGTGACAGTTTGAGTCCTCTGTGGTTCTGCCTAGCTTTGAATCCGCTCAGTACTCTGCTGAAGGATTCAGGACTAGGCTGCCGGCTTCGAAGAGGGGGTGAGGTCATTTCTCACCTGTTGTACATGGATGACCTTAAACTATTTGCACCAAAACGTCAAGATTTGTTGGAGCTACTGAAAATGACTGAAGTTTTTAGTAGCGCCATCAAAATGGAGTTTGGTGTAGATAAGTGTGCGGTCATGCATGTACAGCGGGGGAAAGTCGTAAATTCAACGAATTTACAGCTTTCTGAGACAATGTCTCTCAGGTCACTCTCCGAAGCAGAAACCTATAAGTACCTTGGTATGTCACAGTCGTTGGGTATTGTGGACGGGGACATAAAGCGGGCTGTGAAGGAGCGCTTCTTCTGTCGTCTGACAAAAGTACTGAACAGTCTTTTGTCAGGTGGTAACAAGGTGCGCGCCTTCAACGCCTGGGTGATGCCCCTGCTCACGTACTCCTTTGGCATACTAAGGTGGACTCAAACTGAGCTGGACGCCCTGGATAGGAGGGTCCGTCTCCTGCTCACAACACATCGAATGCTACACCCACGCTCGTCTGTTATGAGACTGTACATCCCGCGTAAGTATGGAGGCCGTGGCTTTTTAAACGCCAAGAACCTCCACAACCACGAGGTGTACAGTCTTAGGAAGTATTTCCTTGACAACGAGTGTGGGATGCATCGCGATGTGGTGGCAGTAGACAGGGGCCTCACCCCGTTATCCTTGGCAAACGAGAACTGGCGCAGACCAAAGGTGCTAAGCACCGAGGACCGCAAGGACGTATGGAAGAGTAAGGAGCTACACGGGCGGTTCTACAGGGCCCTAACAGGGCCCGATGTAGATCTGCTCGCGTCGGTGAACTGGCTACGCTTCGGTGACCTCTTTGGGGAAACCGAAGGTTTTGTCTGTGCAATTGCGGACGAAGTTATCAAGACGAATAACTACCGGAAATATATCCTGAAGGACGGTACGGTCGACATCTGTCGAGCATGCCGCCGTCCCGGAGAGTCACTCAGGCATATTATTTCCGGTTGTTCTCATCTTGCTAACGGCGAGTACTTGCACAGACATAACCTAGTAGCCAGAATCATCCACCAGCAACTTGCTCTTCAATACGGCCTTGTAGAGTCCGAAATGCCGTACTATAAGTACGCACCTGCGCCAGTTCTCGAAAATTGTCGTGCCACGCTCTATTGGGATCGATCTGTCATCACGGACAGGACTATTGTAGCCAATAAGCCTGATATCGTGCTGACAGATCGATTGAAGCGCCGGGCAGTGCTCGTCGACATCACCATCCCCCATGACGAGAACCTCGTGAAAGCCGAGAAGGACAAGCTCAGCAAGTACCTTGACTTGGCTCACGAGGTGACCGCCATGTGGGATGTTGATTCGACGATCATTGTCCCGATAGTTGTTTCGGCGAACGGTCTCATAGCGAAGAGTCTCGACCAACATCTTGAGAGGCTCTCGCTGGATGGCTGGATCAAGGGTCAGATACAGAAGGCGGTACTCCTGGACACAGCCCGCATCGTCAGGAGATTCCTCTCTCTGCAGCCCTAACCACCGGTAGCTTGGGTCCTACCCCGCTGCCGGCGGCACACTAGGATTAGGATTTTTTGTAACATTTTTAGATTTTGTAAAAATATTGTAAAAAAATTAATCATATTTACATAGGATTAGGTTTTTTTATAATATTTTTGATTTTTATACCAATGTTACAAAAAATAATAATTTTAAGTATGAAAATAAATAAAGAGAATAATAATAATAAAAAAACCGCTGACTTTGACAAACCTTGATTTTTGTGATTTTTTTTGAATATTTATTTTTATCGTATTTATACCAAATTTTCTACACCTCAAGCATATTGAAAATAGTAAAAAAACAGGAAAGCAACAAGAAAGCAACAAACATCTGTAAATTTGGAATAATCGGTACCTTTGAAAATTATATATCATGTCACTTTGACAACCTACATGCAAATCAATAAAATACAAAATGAAAACATAGTGAAAGAATGATCACGAGATCAAGGCTGAAAAACACAGCGGAACGCACAAACGCACGCCCACCACCCTCGCCCGCCTCAGTCAGCTCCTCGCCATCTTCGTCGGGCGCAAATTTCGCCACTGCGCCTGACACTAGCGAGTCGAGCGACGAGCGCGGACCGTCGCCCCCGCCGCCGCGACCACCTGCGCGACGAGGACGGCCACCGCTGCCGGCACGCTTGGGGCCTGTGGGACAACCTGTCCCGCGCCTGACCCCCGCTACCGGTGGTATAGTGCGTCGCATGCGGTGGACACAGTCCATGAATGAAAACTGCATGCGCGCCTACTATGGGGCTACAGAGGGGGGAACCAACCTGTCCGCGTACCGTGACCGGATGCTGCCTCTGTTTCAGATCCTTGAACCAGCCATCACTGTGACCGCGCAACGCCTATCGGATCAGGTGCGGGCCATCCAGCGGCTCAAGAGGCTGGATGACTCTGTACTTGATCGGCTACGCTTGGAAGTGCTGCCTGTTCGCTCTACCTCTACTTTGACGCGGGATCCACCTGCTGTTTCGCCGATTTCGGTGCCGATACCAGACCAGGCACCGAGGGCGGTGCGGGTTGATCCCAGTGCCGACGAAGAGGACTGTGTGAACAGCGTAAGCACTCAAACCAATGAGCATTTGAGGAGGACTTTGGAGGAAGCGATTGTGCTGTATAGGTCCGCGCCCAACTCTAGGCCGCGAATACCACGCTTGCCCACAAATAAACGAAACTTAGCGCTAATGGGAGCCCTGAACGCTTTACTAGACCCGTATCTACGGGCTAGTGAAGATTTAGTTGATACCCACTCGATTCTGTACTGTGGGGCCATCGCGGCGTGCCGTGTTGCTCGTGTCAGGCTACCTGTTCCTGACCGAGCCACGCGGACCGTCGGTGGTGCCCCCGCATGGCAAGTGCGGATCGAGCGGCGTATCAACACGTTCAGGACTCTCATTGCAAAGCTGATTTGCTTCAAGGAGGGCAATAATCGCCCTCGTGTCATGCGCTTTGTGACCCAGGCTTTTGCGGGGACTGATATTAGGTCCCACGACTACTTGGCCTGTGTCACAGAGCGCATTGACTTCTTGAAGCAAAAAGTTTATGCGTGGGCAAGCCGTATTCGCCGCTACAGAGAGCGTGTGGATCGATTCCAGCAAAATCGCTTCTTCCAGAGTGACCAGAGGAAGGTATACCGAAAGTGGGAGGGAACCGACCAACGTGTGTTGGATGGACAGTTACCGGATACTACTGCTATGATTAATTTCTGGCGTAGTATCTGGTCAATGCCTGTCCAACACACCGAGGGTGATTGGATGAGTGTTGTCAAACGTGAGTGTGAGTCCATCGAACCAATGGAGGCTATTACCATCAGCCCCATTGACATAGGTTGTGCGATCCGTACGACCCAGAACTGGAAAAGTCCTGGGCCGGATGGATTGCACAACTTTTGGATAAAGTGGTTTCGATGCTCACACGAACGTTTGGCAACGCAATTCCAACAAGCCCTTGAGGATGGTTCCCTGCCAACTTTCCTAACAACCGGTGTTACTTCCTTGCTCTTTAAGTCCGGTAGTACCACGGAACCGAAAACTATCGACCCATCACGTGCTTGCCTACACTATACAAGCTCCTTACATCCATTTTGAGAGCAAAAATTAATACGCACATTGTTGCGAATAACGTTTTGGCCTCCTCTCAAAATGGATGTAGGGGTGGGTCCCGTGGTACCAAAGAGCTCCTCCTCATCGACACGACAATTTGCCAACAAGTCCGGCGGAATAGGGGAGCCATCTCGGCTGCCTGGATTGATTACAAGAAGGCCTATGATTCAGTGCCTCACTCATGGCTGGAGAGGATCTTGGAACTGTACAAAGTTGATACAGCTCTTAGATCCTTCTTGAGCGCATGTATGAGGCAGTGGATGACAGTCCTTCGTCAACCAGGTGGTGGAGATGGCACTTCTGGCCCGCAGGACTTTATAAGGATTCAGCGAGGTATTTTCCAGGGTGACAGTTTGAGTCCTCTGTGGTTCTGCCTAGCTTTGAATCCGCTCAGTACTCTGCTGAAGGATTCAGGACTAGGCTGCCGGCTTCGAAGAGGGGGTGAGGTCATTTCTCACCTGTTGTACATGGATGACCTTAAACTATTTGCACCAAAACGTCAAGACTTGTTGGAGCTACTGAAAATGACAGAAGTTTTTAGTAGCGCCATCAAAATGGAGTTTGGTGTAGATAAGTGTGCGGTTATGCATGTACAGCGGGGGAAAGTCGTAAATTCAACGAATTTACAGCTTTCTGAGACAATGTCTCTCAGATCACTCTCCGAAGCAGAAACCTATAAGTACCTTGGTATGTCACAGTCGTTGGGTATTGTGGACGGGGACATAAAGCGGGCTGTGAAGGAGCGCTTCTTCAGTCGCCTGACAAAAGTACTGACCAGTCTTTTGTCGGGTGGTAACAAGGTGCGCGCCTTCAACGCCTGGGTGATGCCCCTGCTCACGTACTCCTTTGGCATACTAAGGTGGACTCAAACTGAGCTGGACGCCCTGGATAGGAGGGTCCGTCTCCTGCTCACAACACATCGAATGCTACACCCACGCTCGTCTGTTATGAGACTGTACATCCCGCGTAAGTGTGGAGGCCGTGGCTTTTTAAACGCCAAGAACCTCCACAACCACGAGGTGTACAGTCTTAGGAAGTATTTCCTTGACAACGAGTGTGGGATGCATCGCGATGTGGTGGCAGTAGACAGGGGCCTCACCCCGTTATCCTTGGCAAACGAGAACTGGCGCAGACCAAAGGTGCTAAGCACCGAGGACCGCAAGGACGTATGGAAGAGTAGGGAGCTACACGGGCGGTTCTACAGGGCCCTAACAGGGCCCGATGTAGATCTGCTCGCGTCGGTGAACTGGCTACGCTTCGGTGACCTCTTTGGGGAAACCGAAGGTTTTGTCTGTGCAATTGCGGACGAAGTTATCAAGACGAATAACTACCGGAAATATATCCTGAAGGACGGTACGGTCGACATTTGTCGAGCATGCCGCCGTCCCGGAGAGTCACTCAGGCATATTATTTCCGGTTGTTCTCATCTTGCTAACGGCGAGTACTTGCACAGACATAACCTAGTAGCCAGAATCATCCACCAGCAACTTGCTCTTCAATACGGCCTTGTAGAGTCCGAAATGCCGTACTATAAGTACGCACCTGCGCCAGTTCTCGAAAATTGTCGTGCCACGCTCTATTGGGATCGATCTGTCATCACGGACAGGACTATTGTAGCCAATAAGCCTGATATCGTGCTGACAGATCGATTGAAGCGCCGGGCAGTGCTCGTTGATATCACCATCCCCCATGACGAGAACCTCGTGAAGGCCGAGAAGGACAAGCTCAGCAAGTACCTTGACTTGGCCCACGAGGTGACCGCCATGTGGGATGTTGATTCGACGATCATTGTCCCGATAGTTGTTTCAGCGAATGGTCTCATAGCGAAGAGTCTCGACCAACATCTTGAGAGGCTCTCGCTGGATGGCTGGATCAAGGGTCAGATACAGAAGGCGGTACTCCTGGACACGGCGCGCATCGTCAGGAGATTCCTCTCTCTGCAGCCCTAACCACCGGTAGCTTGGGCCCTACCCCGCTGCCGGCGGCATACTAGAATTAGGTTTTTTATAACATTTTTAGTTGTTTTATAAAAATATTGTAAAAAAAAATAATCATATTTATATATAGGATTAGGTTTTTTTATAATATTTTTGATTTTATACATTAATGTTATAAAAAAAATAATCTAAGAATCCAGAGAAATAAAGAGAATAATAATAATAGCCTTTATTTTCAGACAAGATAGTTACATCATTAATTAATTAAATTAAATTAAATTCATTGATTTCATACTGTGACGAACACACTTGATCCGACCTGCTCGAGACTTGAGTGGACTGTATATTACAAGTTGAAACCATAAAATGCCGGCTGGACGAAGTCACTAAAGACGCGACCAGATCCGAGCGAAATCCGAAGAGTCAAAGACGGATCAGTGACACGAAAAAGGAGGGGGGGGGCGAGCACACGGGTGGTGCTGAACAAGAGCGGGGGTATACGGGGGGGGCGCGGGCGCCGTAAAACACGGGGCGCGGGGAGGGGCGCTAAGGGCGCGGGTTGCGGGGCGCGGGGGAACGACGCCGATGGTACCAACGTGAGCACGAGACTCGTGGCTACACGGAGGGCGAAAGGGCGCGGGGGGGGGGGGGGGGGCGCGAGGGGCGCGCGACGCGGGGCGCGGTGAAACACGATTGGCGCGCAGCGCGGTGCGCGGGGGGACACGGGGGACCGATGAGGGCGCGGGGGGGGGGGGCGCGAGGGGCGCGCGACGCGGGCGCGGGGGAACACGGGGGACCGCTAAGGGCGCGGGGCGCCGGGGGGGGGGGGGAAGGGCGCGGGGGGGGGGGAAGACGAGCACTCTCGGCGGGGTACGTGAAGTACCCGGTCGGCGGGGCGCTTGGTTGCCCAGTACTGTTGCTGGTACTCGTTGGGGCTCTTGCCTGCCCGTTGATTCGCTGCAGCAGATCTTCAATCCTCACAATGAAAACACCACTTTACTTTCACAATTATTCCTTTATTCCTTGTTTTACAATAATTCCTTTTATTCCTTTTCTTTTTCCTTCTTGGTTGTTCTCTCGGAGGTTGCTGCCGTAGGAATGCCATTCCAAGAAAACCGCGTCTATATTTATACCTTTTGGCAATGTACCCTGACCAATCAAATCGCTAGTTTTAATTATTATTGACCAATGAGAGTCGATGGTGTAATCCGAATCACCCTTGACCTTTTCTAGCGGTTTGTTTTCTAGCTATCTCTGTCTATCGGTACTCTAAGCTCTTCTAATGCGTAGTTTGCCTATTTACTGGGTTTTTCTTGGAAATGGTTGTCCTATTACAATGAGAACTTGTTTATCGACTAGGTATTGACATTATATACTTTATACAATAATAATTACCTCGATATTCTTATTACTTTAGGAGTAATAATACAAAATACTGAAACGGCTCACGTCTCGGTAATGCCGCGTTTCAGTGTCTTATTTTTCTAAATAATTTTACACAACAATCTCAAAATCTTTATTTCCTACACATTATTTACCTTAAGACAATTCTATACAATGACAATTAATACTTAAATATGGCAAAATACAATTCATTTAATTTACAAAAATTCAAACAATGAAAATATGGGACGACATTTAGATCGCGTCGCTAACACATACTTAATTTGTTCTATAATATAATATCTAAGTATAATTTAGTGTTTAATTTGCCTCGACAACCCTGTCTGTTTGCCTTCCATTGACAAAGGCCTCCTCCAATTGTCTCCATAATATTCGGTTTCTAGCTGATCTGGCCCATGTGCCACCAGCTACTGCTTTTATGTCATCAGCCCAACGCCTAAAAGGTCTGCCGCGATTTCTCTTTCTATCTTTTGTGAACCAGTACATAATTGTTTTGCTCCATTTTTCATTTCCCCGGATTGTGTGTCCTGCCCATTTCCATTTAAGCTTCCTGACCGAGACTGTAACATCTTTTGTTTTTGTATGTTTCTTCACAATTGCGGTTCTTATTCTTCAGGACAATCTTTTTCCCATCATGCTCCTCTCCATGGCGATTTGACAAGTTTCTAGTTTTTTGGTATGTGATTTAGTTAACGCCCAGGTTTGGCAGCCATACGTAAGGACATTACAAATACTAGCAGTCTTTATTTTTACTTTAGTCTAGTCTTTAACACTAGGCATGGAAATTATTGCTACTTTAAAGGAATTCTCATTTGATGATATTATTATTTTTTATAGCATGATTTCAGTAGCGATATATGATTTGCAATGATTTGTAACCTACGTCATCGATGCTGATCGACGGTATTTTTCACAAAAGCATGTGCGAGTATCGCACGCAAGTGTCAAATTATCACTGATGCAAATTATATATACTTTCGTAGCAAAAAATTATTTTTCTATCCTGCTACATAACATGTTAAAGAAGTTAAAACTTTATGTCACTTGATATAAGGTTTATTTTTGAATACTCTTAAAAGCTAATCAATGATAAAGTTTTTTTTTTTTTAAATTTGTTCATGACCATGGATACAAAGTCCTTCAGTCGCATACATTTTATTTATATTCTTAAATATTCTTTATAACATGTAACAGGCTATGTCATGGACGGTAACAGATGTGACATATGAAAACAGAATCATATTCTTTATCACCTGCTACTTGTGATTTATGCCATGCCTATTTAACACCCATGGGACGTAATGATGTGTCCGAAGGTGGTAAGCAAGTCTTTACAAGTGAACTGACACCCATTCTCTGGTTTCTTAGGTGTTAACTCAATATATAATAATAATAAAGCCTTTTTATTTCTTGCAAAAATAACTTACATAATTGGACTGTTTGACAAAAAACTTAAACCAACTTCAAAGTACACTAAGAAGTAATCAAATCCTAATCTGATGACAATGGGACCAAACGGAAAGTGTACCCTTCCAGACAAAAAAATAATTTTCCAAATCGGTTAATAATGATGGAGTTATGAGGTAACAAACATAAAAAAACCGAATTGAGAACCTCCTCCTTTAATTTGAAGTCGGTTAAAAATAACTAACGAAACCATAAAAAATTTACAAAAGAAATATTAATTGTATTAATGAAATTGAGGTTGGTATTTGTTCAATTTTGGTTTTCTCTTGCAAGAAACTTTCTACGGTGAAGGCCTCCTCCACAGATTCCCAGTCAATTATAAAACACTTTTTAATGATTCAGGTTATTCAGAAATGAAATGCTAGGGTATTTTGTACCTTTCAATAAATGTTAAAAGCAAAAGCATTTCTAAAAAAGCAATTCAACATCAGACGCCGAATGTTTGCAAACGATTTCCCAACAAAAGAGACGCGAGACGTTTCTACAAATCAAAAAGGGTACCGTCAAACACAGCCACACCACGCCCGCGCCACAGACGCGACGCTTCCAATTTACTTAAAACAAGCACAATAGTGGCTCCCGCTCCGTGGCAGACACGCCCACGCCACACCACATAATGCACAACACGTCGCAATCCCTACAATGTCCTACAACAATAGTTTTGTCCGCAGATGTGAAGCACGATGCAGCCGTTCCAATCGTCGACGCGGCCCGAGGGCCCCCGGGAGTCATCCCCCGAGCGAGCCAAGTCCCCCGACACGCCGACGGCCCCTGTCCTCAACTTCTCCATCGCACGGCTGATGGAGCCAGACAGGAAGAAGTCTGTCTCGCCTGAGCCGACGCCACCGCCAGGCTTCTTGTCGTACGGTGCTCAACTTTTGGATTCCGCGTTTAAGCAGTACATTCCGGCAGCTAGGAGACAGCTGGTTTCTCACTACCCGTTGTTGTACTATGGGCCAGATTTGGTGTCGTTGACGTACGCCCATCAGCTGCACCTACCCCGGCCGCCGGCGGCGCCGTCCTCCCCCGTCCAGAAGCCGCCGAGCCCGCGAGCCCCCGCGGCCGACCACGCGGTGTCCTCCACCACCGGCCCGACGCCCTCCCCGGCTAAGAATAAGAGCTTCGCGTGCGGCGACTGCGGGAAGGTGTTCAACGCTCATTATAACCTGACGAGGCATATGCCGGTCCACACTGGAGCACGGCCCTTCGTCTGCAAGATCTGCGGTAAGGGGTTCCGGCAGGCATCCACATTGTGCAGGCACAAGATCATTCACACGTCAGAGAAGCCGCACAAGTGTTTGACATGTGGCAAGGCGTTCAATCGCTCGTCTACCCTGAACACCCACGCGAGGATCCACGCCGGGTACAAGCCGTTCGTGTGCGAGTTCTGCGGCAAGGGTTTCCACCAGAAGGGCAACTACAAGAACCACCGGTTGACGCACAGCGGGGAGAAGGCGTATAAATGCAACATCTGTAACAAAGCCTTCCACCAGGTGTATAACCTGACCTTCCACATGCACACGCACAACGAACGCAAGCCTTTCACGTGCAGTATTTGTGCTAAAGGTTTCTGCAGGAATTTCGACCTTAAGAAGCACACGAGAAAGTTGCATTTAGGAGTCGGTGGTGGTAGTTCAAACAATGATTCGTCGTTGGACACTCAGGATGAGTCGACGCAGGAGGCGGCCACCAGCCCCACAGATGACAGCAGGATTGCTTTCAGACCGTTCCTGGGCACGTCGTACCCGCGGATCCTGGACCCGGCGCGGATGACGGCCCCGAACACGTTTTTTTCCAAACTCTTGTGACCCGGGGCTTCCTACTTCAATAACTACGGGGAGAATAATGAGTGAATTGATGGTGGAATTGATGTAGAGAGCTACACATAGAAATTGGTAAACTTATTGTAAATAAGAATAAATATTATTTAGGCTTAAGTTATTTGATATCGTAGTGGAATTAGCTTTATTTGTCGGTCGGATAATAAAGTACCTATACAACGTACCTGTAGAACCTTTGCCAGATTAATTTCGATGTAAAACAGTCTGTGTGCAAACAGACATGATAAACTCAGGTCACAGACTAACTTAAAGCTGAAACGCTTAGTGATATACCGGTAAATTGTACCTAATAATTGTACAGTAAAATTAAAAAACAGGAATTTGTCACAAAAACTAAGATTAAAGTTTGATTATTGTCAAATATAGATAATTGCGAATGTAAATATTGAAATTAATGTAAATACGGACTAGTAATAATAAGGATTGTAAATACGCAGAAGTCGCAGTTATGTAGTATAAGTAACCACAATTTAATTACAAAAATCAAGACTCAAGACTAACTATATGAATATTTTACTAAAGAAGCTATCACACTAATATTCTAAGTGAGAAATTTGCCGTCTGTCTGGTATTCACCTTTTTCTAAAACGATCGCGATGAAGGCACACAGATAGCCTATGGTATGGGGTGGGAAATGGGCTACCTTGAGGTCGATGGTTCCCATTTATACAGATGTTTCTTGTGTCTTATGCATAAATTCAATCTATTGCCAGGATTCCTCATGTGTAAGAGTGGGTGCTTGAAATTGAAGTAGGTAATAAATTAAAACCGAAGACAAATGCATGAAATCTAATTCAAAATTTTCGAAACTATCTGGTCACTTATACACCTATCAATAATCAAATAATGTCATGTAACTGCGATATGAAATATTATCTATTTGTTTATTAGCGCGTTGTGATGTAGTTTGTACATAACGATAGTGTTACATTGTGACAAATGCAATATTGAGTGTCATTGAATATATTATACATCATTATCAACATCTATACTTGTTTCAATTATTCTTATTCCTATGAATTGTCCGATATAGTTTTTATTTGCTGATGATACTTCTTTAATTTTTAAGGTCAATAGAAAAGATAGGCGATAGAACACACAAAGAGAGCCTATATCCCTCCGAATGCTGAGAGGTTCTAGGAAACTAAATATACTTATAATGGTGCGTCCATGCTACGCGAATCGAGCACGAGCCGAGCTACGAAAGAACAACGAGCACGATGCGAATCCCTTTGTTCGTGAAAAAACTGACAATCGCGCTCGTTCGAGGCTCGCGAACCCGTCCACGCTACGCGAATCGTGCTCGCACTGTGCTCGTTCGAATATCGGATCGTGCTCGGTTCGCCAAGCATGGACGCACCATATTGTTTTTTAGAGTGACACTCATATCTTATTCGATGGTAAAAGACTTGAACGCACTTGTTGATTTTAGTTTCCATTCCACCTAAATAACAGCTGTTTATGTTTAGTTTATAACGTTTGATGTGAAATGCCAATAATGTATGTTCCAAATCAACAATTTCTCTGGTAGAGTCATACGAGCTATTGTGGAGTATGTTCACGCTGGGCTTTGTGTTGTGCGAACTGAACACTCGACAGTTTCACTCAATTATAGCCTTGACCCGCCCCGTGATGTGAGTGTGGTGGCTCTCAAAGTTTCACATTAGGATTAGACGAGAAATATAATAATAATAAATCATTTATTTCACCAACTTGAAACTTAATCTAAAAATACAATGGCTGGAGCACTCCTTTTAAGTAAAAGAATACCTGTGTTAGGAGGCCCCGCTCTTCCATGAAGCAGGTAAGTACAGTAAATATAAAAATCTGGTGCCTCCCTCGCGTGTTTTGTTGTGATTAACTAAGCCGTTTGAATAGTATTCGTAACCAAATGCATAAACCCTAAAATGGAGAAAAACTAGGCGGTAAATGATTACACATGAACACAGCGAGTCCGCAGGTAACATGTTCCTGATATACTTACATTTATGGCACTGTGTACCTAACCCTGCAATTACCTATTACGTGCTTTGTAGTACTGTTTCACACGAAGAAGCGTGTAATAAGTGCAGGTTTATGTCACATGCGCTATAAAATAGAATACGTTAAGTTTAATAAATTAGGGTAAGTGTATCCACATTACCTATTTGAAATTAAAAAAAAAAAATTATTAAAAATTACTAAACTGGGGCGAACACTGCAATAATTAATATGCATTGTGCCGTTAAAATAAATATTGAGAACCTCAGTCAAAAAGTCACATCACAACAGGCACACTCAATCTGCAGTAACTCGAACCTTTTAACAATCATAATTATCGTTTTATTTAGAAGAAAATAATAGTAGAAATAATATCTTACTGCGCTTTTGTGGGGCGCTAGTGCATTGTCGCGGCCGGAAGCGGGGCGGGTGCGCGCAACGGCCGCCATATTGTTTCTTACACAATGGGGGTGAACGCGAACCGTTGAGAATCACTGACTTTAATTAAAACGGTAAGCGTTTGTTTTTGTTTGCTAAATGCGGTCGCGAGCTGATTGTTTTATTTTAAACTTGTATTGTTTATTTATGGTTCGGTGGGAATGCGAGGTAAAAGAAGATATAAGAACATTGTATAGCAAAATGTTTTGAATTATTGATTCATTACGTGATGTGTGAAAGCTGTCTTTAGGGTCTACAATTAAACCTTATCAACTTCTCTTAAAAGGCGTTTTGCTCGCACTTTGTCATCAAAATTGGTCGGTGCCTCCGGAGACCAGCAGTTGGAAGATTTTTCCGGCAACATATCAGTTTGGATAGCCAAGCTGATCTTCCCGCCCGGTGCCAGCCTGCTGGGTCGTTAGCAGCGTAGACTCTTAGAATAAGCTCAGACTGGAGAAAACATTCTATATTGTAATTTGTACATATTTCTTGTAAAAAAAATTATATTCCCTAGAATTCTAACAAAATTATGAATATTAATAGTGTATTTCGAACCGGTGGTAAATTCAACTGTATTTACCAATTTAACGTTCATAAGTGCCTTACCTGGGCCTAAATTGAATAAAAAACTTTTTTTTTTTTGATAATGCCTCTAATCATTGCTCTCGTTGGAAGCCAATCAACCTGAAGATTAAAACAGAAAGGGGAGGATACAATACTCTTTTTTACCGAAGAACGACGGCGGTAAGTAAATACTTAAAATCTTGGAACTAGTTCTCAATTACAGTTGCCGGAACTCACCAGGACGTGTTTGGTGAAAATCAAAAAGCAATTTGCAAGACGATGATAGATAGCCCAGTGGTAGTCGTGAGGAAACCAAAGCACTGTGGTACAATAAAAACAAGTACAAGTGGTTGTACGGTGGCACGGGTACTTTATAGTACCCAGCTGACTGGCTACCTGGCTATCTGTTGCCAAGCAGACAACTTCAATTGAGAGCCAGATCAATTCTCTAGGCATTGTGAGCTTACCACCTTCGGTCACAGCATCAAATTCAAATTCAAAAATTGGTTATTCAATATAGGCCCTAACAAGGCACTTACGAAAGTTACAATTGATTTTACCACCGGTTCGTAATACACTTAAACTGAGAAGACTCCCGGCAAGAAACTCAGCAAGGATATTTTTTTTAAATCATCACTGAAAATGGTGAGATTGCGGTTAAATATAGGCCTCATCAAAATGCCATCTTGTTCATTTAACAACTAAATAACAGTGATACACCAATTAATAGTTTTGTAGTCTTTCGCACTGTGAATTGATACACTTGATTTTCACTCTATGTTAAAAATTTCGAATATTATTCAGCGCTTATTATTTGACTTATAAAAATCCGAATTCTCTTGTTTTAAAGTAGGCAAATAAAAACAGGCAGATAAAGGCAGATATAAATAACTAAAACATTTACCTAAACAAAGCCGCTGACTGACTAAATGACAGTAGAGTGTCTCTTTGTCACACTGTGTCTCTTTTTAGCACATTTTAGGATAGGTTGTCAAATTTGGTATTGTAATCTCCGCTTATAAAGGATACTCCTATTAAATCAGTAAAATGATAAGCAAAAGTAATTTCCAAGAAAAAACACGATAATGGAATATGAATCTTCTATCCCATCTCTCATGGTCTCGACAGCCAATCAGGATTTGAAGCGTAGATTCAAGTGCGATGTCACTGCGGCGGCTGCGACGTGACAACGTGTCACCAAGTCAAAGGCGAGTGTCACGTCTCGCCCCGCCCCTTGTTAGTGTCACGCGCCGGGGGGCCGAGTGTGGCCAATTTGGGAAACCGTGGCTTGTATGTTTCGTTATGTAATGATTTTTATTATTTTGTCTGACAGTTTGATCTATTGAAGTCGACTGAGAGTTACCAACAAAAAAATATGAAAAGGAAGGCATTTTTTTCACAAGAAAAGTAGACAAAAAATAAGAGACAAACTTAACTTGTGTAATCAGACACGTCAATTACAATTAAATGTTAGATTAACATTTGATACTCTACATAAATACGTAAACAATTATTCAAAGATTCATATGTTGTATGCGTCTCTAGAAATAAAATTTGGAGACTTTGTTCTCGAGTGGCAATTAAACATAAGAACATTTAATTGTTTTGTAGGTGCCGTAGCCGCGTCGCTACGCCGTAGAGTACCGTAGCATGACAACGTAGCATCTTCGTTACTTTTGACAGAATTTGTCATTTTCTTTGAGTTTGCTTACAGAAACGCATTCCTTACTTTATTATGTTAAAAGTAAGTACCTAAGCTCCCTGCCACGTTAGCAATCCAAGAAGTTGTAGCAAACAGACACTAATTATCGCATTTAAAAACATACGTTCCATAAAACAAATATTTTGTAGTCGCATCTGCCTATAAAAACTATTTAAGACAGCTTACACCTAATCTCATAACACAGTGAACCAAAAACATGTCCACAGACCCAAAATAATCTCATCACCTCTCGCAAATCACCCCACTTTGTGAACAACTTGTGAAGTCTCGTGAAAACAATAAAACATCAATCACTGTGAGCCTGAGCCGACGCGACGTTAGAAAGAGGGCTCGTTACTTATCACGAGCATATTGCCCGGGTTTTTTGTTCACCCCATGGTGGGGAGAGAAGTGGGGGGTGAGGGAGAAGAGAACAATAAAACAAATCTGCGAACTCTTGACGCTGCCTCAGGCGGGACATAGAATAGTGTTGTAGATAGGTTGGAATTTTAAATAGTTTCTGCCTATCTGAATATAAATAAATTTATATGCACACACCACAATTGTAACCTCAAAAAATACTATGGAACCTGATAACTGCTTAATTTCTAAATATTTACACTCAGACTCGGATTAAACAGATAATTCATGCACAGAGATAAATGGGTTGGGTTCGCATACATTTATCATGTGATAAGTCAACCTTTAAGCTTTAAAAATAATAGAATTCTCCACCAAGGTGCCAGTACAATGAAATACAGCATGTGGTTCTTAAAGAAGGGTGTAAGAAGATTTTTTTACGGTCTGCATCGCACGAATGCAGGCGACGGCAACCACTTACCGTAAGCCTGGTGGTATGCTTGTTTTCCACCTTAGAAGTATACCTCCCAATGCGGCTGTGGTGGCCTCGCTGAATAATCTCATAGATCAAACCTGGAACCTGACTCGGCCTACCAATGCTCGATACTTGATCATCATGGACATGAGACTCCATATGTTCAAAAGTAAGATTGAATATTAATTATCATACTTATCATTTCATACATTTACTATAGTAAACATAAGCAATTTTGTTATTTGATATCTAAATACCTTTACTTCCAGAAGTTCACAACATGTAGGCATAAATCGAAACTTAATAAGTGATCAGTCTTCGTCGTAATATTATAATCTATGGCATTATTATGATTTTCCTGTGCTCTCGTGTTTTATATGATTTGTTCATTGGAGTGCAGTTAACATAATGTTTATTGCTATACCCTCCCCGCCCCGTCCCTTCCGTTACTTTATTAACTGTTGTTTATTAACTGTTTGTGCTGAGGGTCAGCTTAACTCGTCTATTATTGGTTTTATATTGTATAGAACAATTTGATTTAAAAATGGTCACTTTAGTTATGAAAAATAACAATTCAAGTGTATTAT
This sequence comes from Achlya flavicornis, assembly GCA_947623365.1. Classification (NCBI taxonomy): domain Eukaryota; kingdom Metazoa; phylum Arthropoda; class Insecta; order Lepidoptera; family Drepanidae; genus Achlya; species Achlya flavicornis. The sequence continues at coordinate 10,020,405 of OX392492.1, forward strand.
TTTAATTGTGAATGAAGTGTGCATTTGTATATTACTGAAACATAAATAGTAAGTCAAGATGTAAGTTAAGTTTATGTCAAGTTAAGGTTCAGGATCTTTATATAACGACGACATCCACCAACAAAGGGTTTTACAATATTTAACACCTAACAGGATAATGTGAGTGGTAAAATTTGTGTGTGTAAGTATGTGTGTGTGTTTGCTCGTATAACCGAACATTTTATTCGTAAATAAACATTAGATAGTCTACCCACAATCTCACAATAATTTGTAACGGTATGGAATCCTAGAAAAGATACAGATAAAAATAATAGACAAAGATAGACATAGATAGGGTAACGTTACGGAGAATAATTGGACTGTTTTACAAAAAACTTAAACCGACTTCAAAGTACACGAAGAAGTAATCAAATCCTGATCTGATGACAATGGGACCAAACGGGAAGTGTACCCTTCCAGACAAAAAAATAATTTTCCAAATCGGTTAATAAATGACGGAGTTATGAGGTAACAAACATAAAAAAAAAAAAAAAACACAACCGAATTGAGAACCTCCTCCTTTTTTTGAAGTCGGTTATTAAAGGACAGTTTACGGCAGCACTACGATGCTACGAAATCCGTAGCACAAGAAAGATCTAATTGAATCTCAGTCGTAAGAAATAATTTCTTTGTAGAGTTCCGAACCAACACCTTATGGTGCGATACCGTTTATTATCTCCGAAGTTCGTAGGTACAACGGAAAAACTAAAAAAAATAATTACAGTTGATAAACATCCGTCCAAGGAAGGTCTGAAAGTTTGCTCTCAGACCACACTTGACGGTTATTTTGTTGTTGTGGTGTGTGATGTGATGATGTGGCCGAAGGTGGTCAACATACAAAGCCTAGAAGGAACTGGCTCTCAAGTGCATCTGTTGAAACACACTGGGATTTTCAAATTGATGGTGGTACAAACAAATTACCCTACCCTGCTGTAGTTTCTTCGCAATGTTTTTATTCACCTTCTCCAGGGCACGTCACTACTCACTATTGAATGAACATCAAAATAACCTATGTATAAATGAACCAGTGTATACCTATTTTCAGAATCCAAAAAATTTACAAAAATATTTGGTCCCGAAACAGTTCTTTAGTTACAAAGTAATGTTTACTTGAGGCCGTGTGAACTAGCAAGTGTGGGAGTATACAGAATTTTTATTTTGTTAGTAATTTCTCCGCATCCCTATTCGGATATACATCATAAGAAATGTCCTAATAAAGGTTATAAAAGACTAGCTGCCCGGTGCGACTTCGTTCGCGTGGTGCTACCCTACCCAGTGGTGATACACTACCCTACCCTACTGTACCATACCCTACCCTACCTTACCTTACCCTACCCTATTTATGAAAAATAGTTTACGTCCTATTCTCAGACCTACTGAATATACACACAAAATTTCATAAGAATCGGTCAAGCCGTTTCGGGGAAGTTTTTTTACAAATACTGAACCACACGCAAAGAGGTCCACCATGGGTTACATTATAGGAGTTTTAGTAAGGATCTGTAATTTTTTTGAAAATATAATATAGCCTATGTCACCCGGGGATAGTGTAGCTTCCCAACAGTGAAAGAATTTTTCAAATCGGTTCAGTACTTTCGGAGCCTATTCAATGCAAACAAACAAACAAATAGATCTGTGAACACGTCGAGGATGATGCAGTTGCAGATGCGTCTCTGAAACAAAGGCCAGATGTGGCCAACCACCTTCGGCCTCATCATCATTTACAATGGTGAGATTGTGACCGAAACACAAGTCCATCACCTGAGTCCATCACAATAATAAAATCATTTAAATGTATTGAATAATCTATAAATGATGTCGCAAAGAATCATGGCGAAATTTGTACAAACAAATAAACATTTTTAGAGACGTTGGAATGACGGTGCCTAGAAATAGAAATAGAAATGTATTTATTTGTCACAATTATGCGTGTTATATTAAGAGGAACATGGAATAAAATAGAATCAGCACAATATACCGCTCAAAACGGCGTACAAATGTTAATAATAATAATAAAGTTAAAATTAATGATATTACAAATATTGAAAATTGAATTTAAATTGAATTAATTATATAATACAATTACAATTTATTAAATAAACGTTAATATTATAAAAATTTTACAATTATAAAATGTCATGTTTGTAAAAAATCATTGACAGAATAAAATAAATTGTCCATTAGCCATTTGTCTATTACGTGTTTAAATTTATTGATGGGAAGTTCTTTAAAGCGGTCGGGAACTTTATTATAAATTGTGATTGCCATACAATACGCATTATTTTTAAAAAGTTGTAATCTACAATTTGGAAACCTTAATCGATATTTATGTCGTGATTCTTCAGTTTTTGCATATTTTTCAAAAATATTTGGATACATTTTTATAAAAATAATAATTTCCTTAATATACAAGCCTAAGGAATAACTTAGTATTTTAGCACCCTGGGATAAATTTTGCGCCATGCCGGCGAATCGTGACCAAAACGATTATGTTGTTAAGCTGCGGGGCTTATTAAATATATCAAGTATATTAAATATGTAATGTAATCTTAACATTGGAAGTGATTCAAAACCTTCTAATTTTTTTCATTCAATGTATGGTTGATTCTTTCAAATCAATACAGGTAATATTTTATACAATTTTGCATTATAACCAGAATACGTCTGCCTCCACCCAACCAACACAAAATTGTGCAAAAAATAAGTAAGTTCACGGAAAAATCCTGCGACAATAACTAATCTACACTACACATTGGGTTTCGTCGGAGAGCCGCGTCGGGGCGCGGGCGGGAGGTCGGTAAGCCTATTACAATATATTTGTTAGCAGTTTCGATTGAGATGAGTCGCAGCGCGGTAACAGGATCATAATGGGCACGTTTGTGGGTGGATGGGTGCCATGATGTCGTGACGTTGAATCGTTGTGACTGATATTTAGGAAATATTGGTTGGTAACAGGTGCTGCTTGTGGGGGCTGGTCTGCTTAAGTTTGCTATTTATTTACTTATTAAATATTTTTTCAGTCTACTTTGTAATTTTGCCGCCGCGCCGGGGCACGCAATTGTTTTCAGTGCGATTAGAATGTAAATATTATGTAATTAATCTAAGCCTGTTTTGAAAAGAGTAATTGCTGAGTTTATTGCCGGCTCTTCTCAGCAAATGCAACCTTCCGAACCGGTATTAGAGTATTAGAGTCCGACTTTTCATAAGTGCCTGCGAAGGTCTATTTGAATAAATGATTTTGAATTTTGAATTTTGAATTTATTATTTTGCAGTACTTTATAGGAGGTTGAAAGATGAAGGAAATATTGATGCTTACCACCTAGCTACATCGCTTACCGTGGTGAGATTGTATTCAGACAAGCTTGGGGGCTAAAAAGGAAGCTAAAGCAATATTGATACGGAATTCATTTTTTCGAATTCTCGGCAGATCTTACGTGATTCGAATATTTTTTGGTAATATAGTTACTCATGATGTACAATTCAATTCATTAAATGATTCGGCATTGATGAATTGCAAAAGATCTGCTGTTAATTCTAATAAATGAATTCCGTTAGCAATATTGCTTAGCATCATTTTTAGGGGGCCTTATCTAGGTATAGTAAATTGCTATATATTCTGAAATTATATTCCAAACTGATCGAGGCCTCGTGAGACCAAAGTGTGACTAGATTTTTCTGCCAAAGCATAGTTTGACAAGTGTAGACAACAGGCGAAACCGCGGGCAAAAAGCTAGTCGGTATTATTTTATGTAGGGTACAATACAATACATGATGTATTTCATGTGTTCCGGGAAGTATCATCCTATTCGGCTATTCAGAAATACGCAATATGTTGTAACACGACTGGCGCGGCGGTGCGTACAGCTGCGGTCCAATTTCAAGCGATTAGCGGACTTAATCATTAGCAAAAAATATAGTACTTAGATAGAGAACATTGTACGCAAGATACATTTTGTTTCTTATTTTATACAAACGAGAATTAGCTGAAGTATGTTAGGTCCCAATAATGGTTCAAAGTTAGTCAAATAGGTGTTTACTAGGAAAATATCTATCTGCCTAGTGTCAATGCCAAAAGGGCAGTTTTCCAACACCACATTAACTTGGCCTTCCAAAAAGGAAACGCTGCCAGTCTGCTGGGAACCTTGCCGATAATCGGAAATATTCTATAATAGATTGTATTTTTTATATTTGCAATGCTGTATTATCAGCCGTTATTAATACTTATAATTTTATTATTTCTGCCTCTTAAATAATTTATAATATTTTCTTTACAAAATCTTACTTTGCGTACTGCATCATTGATCTCTCACTCGCTACCCACTTCCCGCTTCCCGCTACCCGCTTATAACCTCACCGCATCCTACATCCGTATCATTGTACTCTACTAATACTTCCGCAACACGTCGGAACAAAACTAAACGTCTATAATACTATTTACGGTTGATAAAACCGCAACTATCTGAAGGATTAACACGTCTTCAATGACATATCTAATAATGACATCTAAGGATGCGCGCGCGCATTGACTGGCACAGTAGCTGTGGAACAGTATGCTTAGATGGATGAAACTTGGGGGTGTACCTGTAATCTCACAAGATGCACAGACTTCAAAACAGTGTCATATTAGAGTTATTTAATACTTTTTGGTAGGTAATCCACTTTGAAGGGTGTTATTTTATTTTTATCTTGTATTATTTGGACGTACGTATTCATTTTCATTAAAATGTTAAATCAAACCAAAGCTCTCGGGACGCTATGGCTTCCTACAACTCGATGTTTTTTTTCTTATCTACTTCAAAATTGTGTACTATGTGCCTCTTTCTCTCTCGTAAAGTATTCATAACGATTTTATTTAGCTGCATGTTTTGGTTACTTATTTAGTTCGTTTTTGCTACTAATGATAAACCTATAACTCTGAACAATTTCATTCTTATTTCGTTTATATTTTTTTGCGAGTGAACGTTGTTTTACTACACATCATTTATACTGTGATCATCAGTGGACGGACAGTTGTACAATGTGACGTTAGTGGTATGCCATGTTCATCCGGTGACGGTACTGTAGCGTAACTATACTATAGATACACTACTGGGTAACTGGACAACGAACAAATCAACGCGACATGCCCTCCATTGTGCGACATTGAATCTTTAACTATATTAAGGGGAAGTTTATTACACTATTATAAACTTACTCTATCTACTTACTGTATGGTTGGTAGAGATACAAAACTTGCTCCGCTTAACATTTATTGCCGGCTCTTCTCAGCAAATGCAACCTTCCGAACCGGTATTAGAGTATTAGAGTCAGACTTTTCATAAGTGCCTGCGAAGGTCTATTTGAATAAATGATTTTTTAGTTTAATATCAAGCGCGGCGGGTCTTCCTTAGTTTCCAAATTCTCAGCAGTTCTAAGTACCAAATTCTAATACATTTTGGTAAAATAGTCACTATACGATCCAATTCATTATGAGATTCAGATTGTACAGGATCTACTGAGAATTTGACAAATTCATTTCGCTCAGTAATATTCCTTGAGTGGCCTTTTTAGACACCCTGATCATGAAAAGTTACAGTAAAGTCGAGATAAAAATAATAAAAATGAAATCCCAACAATATGTTCTGGTAAACAGCCATAAACAATCTATGAAATAAATAGCACAGGGTAAGTTTAATTTTATACGCAGCGCTGGTTGAGTTCCATTTCTCATCGCCCTGCGTGCGCCCGCGCCGCCCCGCCCGACACTGAAAGTTGAAGAGCAGCCATGAGCAGCTTACTACTACCTGGAAAATTAGTCATTGAGATTTTTAGCTGTTTTATTTGTGGATACAAAATAATTGGATTTGTCATACGTATGCTGTTTCAGCCTGATTTAGAGGAAAACTTTAATTTATATTATATTTGCGTTTCACCCCACTTTATTCAACTTTTCAAAGTCAAAACCATTTATTTAGTTAACATCCTTTGAAAGCAAAAGTCTGAATTATCACCTAACTTAACGTTCAGAAGTGCCTTACCAGGGTCTAATCTAAACTGAACAAATAACTTTTTGATTTTAATAGATTTTAATTTGATATACAGCGAAAAACTTCCTCTTAACCACAAAAAAAACTTTTTAATCCCAACTAACACTTCTCACACGTTAACGATTTGATTTGTGCCGACACCCACAAATATTGAGACACAATGTCTACTTTACAATGTCCTGCCTTGTGTCCCGCGGTGTCCCGTACTGTCCCGCGGTGTCCCGCCAGACAGAGCGACGCCGCCGCGCCGCCGCCCGCTGCCGGTATTACACAATATAATAATCTTCCTCTTAATACGGGATTAGGGATGTAGTTCCGAGTTTTTGTGGGATTGTAACAAATAGATAAAGATCGAAAATCGAATGTAAGTTGTTAAATTCGTCTGAGTAATAGACAACAAGTTTAATAGAAAAAAAATATAAATGACAAGAACTTATACTATTGCTGCGTGTCAGAACTTGGCCAATACTCTGCTAGAAAAAAAAAAGATATTATTAATTTAAAAGAAAAAAACCAAAATTGTCAGATTCTTTGCTTCTTTTTTTGCTGGTCTGCGAACAAAACGCAAACTTTCATCGCAAAGCAATGAGGGCTATACCGTTTGAATTATCCGCGATAGACACTAGTTTAGCGAGGATCTCTAGAAATACTGGTGGGGTGTTATTCACGTATGTTATTCGCAGATTTCTACTAATTATTCATCATCATATCAGCCTATGGATATCACATCCACTGCTGAACATAGGCCTCCCCCATTGACTTCCATTTTTTTTGTTTTGGGCCACTTGCATCCAGCAGCGCCCAACGACTGGCGGGCCTCCTACTGGCCATTGCCACTTCAGCTTACTAACTCTACGAGCAATGTCCATCGTTTTCGTTCTCCTACGAATGTCCTCATTTCGGACCCTGTCACGTAGAGAAATTGCGAGCATAGCTCGTTCCAGAGCTCGCTGAGTGACTCTGAGCTTATTCATGATTGTTGTAAAATTTGCCTATCCTGATTAATTATAGCAGACATACCTGACCAACCACTGTTTTAGGCGAGTCTTGTCGATATATAGAAACGTACCTATTTCCTATCAAACAAAAAGGGACTGCCCAACACTGACACATAATGAATATTGTATTTATTTCGTTACTAAATATCAATTTATTGGCTCTGCCGCGCTTAAAAATACATTATCAACGACAGAGAGGATCTTATTCGTTAGTGGCTAAGGAACACATGCGTTACAGGAACAGACAAACATTGATTCATATCTTTATGTAGATACCTAAATGAAACCATTATGTTTGATTGCACGATTAACGTGCAAATATGAAACAATTAATTATGATGAGCATATATGCGGGGGCGAGCGCACCCCTCCGGGGTTCGCAGTCGGTACACTTGCTCACGACAATGTTGTGATAGGGTTTAATTATAGTCTTACATGATAATAAAATTGATACTAAATAAACTAACATGTTAGTGTTGGTCAAAGATTTGGTGACAATTTATTTTCGCAGACCTATCTTTTTTTTGTAAAATAATATTCATAACTTTTCACACCTTGATTTCACTCACGATTACCTATTTTATTTACAAGTGGAATTTCCCTTCGTTTGTGTTCAAAATTCAAAAATTCAAAATCATTTATTCAAATAGACTTTCGCAGGCACTTCCGGCGTCCGACTCTAATACCGGTTCGGAAGGTGTTCGTTAGGTCAATGTTTCAAAATTTTGATTTTTTAGGAATAGCAAGGTAATATCACGTAATATGGTGCGTCTATAATCATTTTTTCTTAACCTTAATTGATCTTCTTGTTATTTTTTAACCGCGAGCCAAAGTATTATTTTTAATCTACAATTAAAAATAATAAATATCTAACAAAATAAAAGTCTTTTCTTTATATTATTTTTCATTAAACATTTCTGCAGTTGAGTATACTCCTACAATCCGCTACAAATGTCAAGTAGTTGGCAACATTACGAGTTATTACCGATAGTCGAGTGTGGTGCAAGTATGCCCAATGTTTGTTCAAATTACGTGGGCAAACATCCCGCCAGCCCGCCTGCCCGCCAGCCCGCCCCGGGCATCGGCGCATATGCCACTAATGTAGCGCACTCAATTATGGATTACCTGGTTGAGATAGCTTACATCTATACCTACTTATTGATCTATTTATTAATACCTATTATTACACTTAAGAGAGGTAGAGCATAGCGTTTATTCGCTCAAAGAGCAGCTCGACTGGGGAAGTACCTCCACCTTACAGAATACCGCAGCCAAATAACTTTATGTTGTGTAAAGTTGTGTTCCTGCGCGTGAGTAAGGTTGCCAGAGCTCATACGGGAGGGGGGATAGGTCGATAACGCGTGAGCGATGCTTCGTGTGTTGAAAGCGTCTATATGGCTACAGTAACCGCTTACCATCAGGCGGGCCGTATGCTTGTTTATCGACTAAGTTGTATAAAAAAAAAAAAAAATAACTTATATAGGGTGACTGGTAATTAGTAAACGATACTTAGACACATGATACAATCATGTTTGTTATCATGGTACTCATGATAACAAACAACTTTCACAAAGAAACACATAGAGATAAATAACTATATTAAATTAAAGCTGATGGCCTGACGGTGTATTCTTATTTTTGTTAGGTACAGTAGTACCCAACTGATAAGGCGCGTCCGCGTCGTGAATCTTCGTTCGCACAGAAAAGAAAGTATGACCCGAAGATTAACGAAAGAATGCTTAAAACTTACAACCTTAGATCACTACTATAAGGTTCATAATACATTGCAGCTTGCAGCTGTTAGTTCCATATCACTCGCAAGTCACGTCCCTCCGCACCCATGGCGGCAGCTGCCGAACAATAGCATTTCCCGCGCTTTGAAAATGTGTCTTCTGCAAAGGTACATCGGTAAGCCATATTAGTTGGGTAATACTGTACTAAATATTATGGGTTCATGATCTAAGTAAATTAAAAAAAAAGTTTCTTTGGTAAAGTTGTTTGTTATCATGAGTACAATCATGTGTCTAAGTATCGTTTGCTAATTACCAGTCACTCTATATAACTACGATCGATATTTAAGTATCAACCTACTCACATAGTACCTAAAGAATATTGACTATACTATCTATACTAATAATAATAATAATAATAATAATATTATAAAGAGGAAAGATTTGATTGTTTGTTTGTTTGTTTGCATTGAATAGGCTCCGAAAGTACTGAACCGATTTGAATAATTCTTTCACTGTTGGGAAGCTACACTATCCCCGGGTGACATAGGCTATATTATATTTTCAAAAAAATTAGGGATCCTTACTAAATCTCCAATAATGTAACCCAAGGTGTAAAAAAAATACCTAAAATATTCATTACATCGCGTGCGCTGCGAAAACTATTGATGATAGAATAAAAAAATGTAGTACGACTTTGCAGAGCATATTATTATTTACAAAAAGTGTCGCGATACCATATGTCTAACTATTATAGTTATGCCACAATAAGTGTTTTTCTATTTTAATTTTTTTATTGAAATGCCGCCGCTATAAATGTCTCTCTATTTGTATCTTGGTATTAATCATTATCAAAATAAATTACTTCATATCCAAGACTGTTTCAATACCTTTATATAACTTTTTGAATTATTCAATTCGGACATTCCATTCAAAAGATATCACGAGTTTAAAAATATAAGTATTAGCAGAAAAATCACGTCACGGGTACGGGCCGTACGGCAGGGAGTCAATCTCTTTGCGTGTGGCTCAGTGTTTGACGGTAGGGTAGGGTAGGGAAGGGGGAAGGGGGAAGGGGGAAGGGCAGGGTAGGGCAGGGTAGGGTAGGGTAGGGTAGGGCAGGGCAGGGCAGGGCAGGGCAGTGCAGGGCAGGGTTCGATAGGGTAGGGTAGCACAACAGGGTAGAGTAGGAAAGGGGAAGGGTAGCACCACAGGGTTGGGTAAGGTAGCACCTCAGGGTAGGGTAGGATAGGGTAGGGTAGCACCACAGGGTAGGGTAGCACCACGCGAACGAAGTCGCGCCGGGCAGCTAGTACTACTATAAAGAAGGTAAACAAGCGTTTGGCCCGCCTGATGGTAAGCGGTTTCCGTAGATAGACACATGAACGCTTGCAACACACGGAGCGTCACTCACGCATTACCGGCCCTTCACTTTAGTTCTCTTGGTAGTTTGTGCTTCCCCCTCCACGGTGAGCTCTGGCGCCCTTGCTCACGCGCAGGAACACAGCATAAAGTTACTTGGCTGCGGTATTCTGTAAGGTACTTCCCCAGTCGAACTGCTCTTTGAGCGAATAAACGCTACGTTATTTTTACAGTTTGTAAAACTGTTTCATTTTGATGATGCATACTTACAATAATATATCGTGGGTAAAAACAAAAGCAATTACCGTAGCACGTGTCTAGTGATAGCCAATCAAGCAATCACCCATAACTTAAACCCATCTATCCCTTAATATCCTAAACAGGCTAAGCAATTTGGGAGCCTTATTATAAGCTACGAGTCGATATTAGGCTTTCAAACCGTTGGAAGCACAGATAAAGAATTAGGTGGTAGACTCAATTTTTACCATTCCTTCTACGAGTAGGAGCCTCACGAGTTTATTTAAATAAAAAAGTTTCATGTGGATTATAATTTGAAAGGACATTGACAGTCTTTATATGGAAGTTGGACTAATCTATACCCAATATAATATCTAATAATAATGTTACGACATCGCGACATCAGGAATAAATTGCTACCAGTAACGCCATCTGTTATTGAATAGCGGTACTATCAGTAACGCCATCTGTTATTGTATAGGAGTAAACATCTATCAAGCAACGCCATCTATCGCCGAATAGCTACCTGCTTCTGGAATATTCCCGATAGCACTGTAGGCATGTAGAATACGCGGGTAAATTGTAGAATGTTCCGGATGCCGTTTATGAAGTATAAATACGAGACAATACACAGGGGAGTTTGAGTTTGGTTTTGTATAACAGTGAGTAAACATCGAAGTGAAATACAGTTAAGTGCTAGTGAACTATTTAATTTCTGAGTGTTTTAATTAGAGTTTTAATAAAAGTGTGACCAGTGTTTTGGTAAATTCGTGTACCATTATTTATCCTGAACCCCAGCTCGTAACAATTGGTGTCAGAAGTAGTAGGATAAATAATGCCGGTTATGCCAAAGGAAGTCACTGAGGGTGTTCGTACAAGGGGCCAGCGGCAGCAGGAGATGGATGAAAGGAGGTTTGGAGGTTCTCCGTCGCAGACTTCGGGTGGCCAGCAGCCAACTGCCTCTTTGCCAGTTGCCGACCCACCTGATGTAAGAGCAGTACCTGCAACCCCAGATCTTGGCGCTTTGATGGTAATGCTACAGGAGCAGGCTCGCCGACAAGAGGAACAGGCTCGCCGACAAGAGGAGCAGGCTCGCCGGCAAGAGGAGCAGGCTTGCCGACTGGAGGAACAGCTACAGCGGGATAAGGAGGAGCAGGCTCGCCGTCAGGAGGAGCAGGCTCGCCGACAAGAGGAGCAGGCTCGCCGACAAGAGGAGCAGGCTCGCCGACTGGAGGAACAGCTACAGCGGGATAAGGAGGAGCAGGCTCGCCGCCAAGAGGAACAGATGGTTTTATTAGAAAATTTACAAGTAACTCTTGGCAAGGATCTCAAGGTGGTGAAGGAACAGCTTCAGCATCATGAGTCCCGTATCTCGGAATCCGAAAATCGTATGTCCAAGGCCGAGGTACAGATAGAAGACGTGAAGAACGCCCTGGTTGGACTCAAGGTTGGAACTGCTACTTCTTTACCTGTGGCTTCTCCACGTGGTTTCAAGGTACCGCCTTTTGATGGCACCTCGTCATGGTCAGCCTATAGAATCCAGTTCGAAGCTGTCATGAAGGCGAATGGTTGGACTAGTGCACAGGCGATGACAGCACTCACTTTGGGTCTTCGCGACCAGGCCCTCACTATACTGGAGGCCCTCGGGAAGGACGTGACGTATGAGCAACTGTTGGAAGCTCTAGAATCTAGATACGGGGACGCACACCTGGAACACGTATTCCGTGCCCAACTCAAGGACCGTGTGCAACGGAGCGCCGAAACTATACAACAGTGGGCTCTAGAGGTAGAAAAGCTGGTCCGTAAAGCATACCAGTCTGCACCAGCGATGATCAACGGTAATCTAGTGCAAGCGTTCGTGGATGGTATACGCGACTTGGAAGTTAGAGCTGCCGTGAGATTAGGGCACCACGAGTCGCTGAAAGACGCTTTAGCCCATGCCTTAGAAGTGGAGGCTGTGCGACGCGATGACCGACCTCACCGCATCAGGGAAGTGGCCTCGCCCCGTTGCTACAACTGTGGAGAAAAGGGCCACCTTCGGATGAGTTGCCCGAAGTGGAGAAACTATAGAAAAGAAGAAAATCGACCCCGGGAAGAAAATGCAGCGGTGACTGGTGGCACTGCTCAGCAACAGGGAAACGAGTAAACGCCAGGACCGCGGGGCGGGTGCTGGCTGCTGTTCGAAGAGCCCCAAGGATCTCGATCTCACAAGCCCATAACGGGAACAGTCTGATCATTATAGGTGAAATTAATGGCAAGCCATGTAAGGTAACGTTGGATACTGGAGCATCTCGCACGATCGTCAGTTCCCAACTAGCAAGTCGGTTTCTTGGGGACTACTTCAAAGACTACAAGCAAATTGAATTGGTAACAGCTACCGGCCAGCAGATAACCGTCGAAGGCGAGAAGGAGGTAGAATTAAAATTGGGCAACCAAAGCTACCGTCACAAAGTAATCGTGGCCGACATTATGGATGACTGTATCCTGGGATTAGACTTCATGAGGAAACATCACTGTGAGATCGACGTCAATCACGGAGTATTAAAATGTGCTTCGGAAGAAGTCTTCATAGAAGGCGCATCGTCGGGCCAAGTGTATTGCTTGAAGAAGAGTGTTCTCTCTCCCATGTCTGAAACAATCGTGCCGGTAATCTTACCAGAAAATTCAGGTCATAGAAATCGTTGCATCCTTATAGAGAAACTGGACAGTGATCTTCCATGGAAGATGGCACGAACGTTAGTTAAAGCTAACAACGTCTCGGCAGTACGTGTACTAAATTTAAGTGAGCATGAACAAGTACTCAAGAAGGGGACATTGATGGGCACTTGTGAAGAAGTTGCTTGGATGCGTAGATGTCAAGACAAGCCTACGGGGTCTGTTGGGGGAAATGTTCAGTTCAACGTGACAAGGCTATTGGAAGACTGTAGTGATAATCTGTCGAAGGAAGAGATGGATAAGGCTAAGAAGATGTTGCTCCATTACGCTGATATTTTCTCAGTTGGTGATACTGACATAGGGAAGACTGGATTAGTTCAGCACAAAATAAATACGGGTGATGAGTTACCAATCCGCCAACGACCAAGAAGGTTACCCATAGCACGGGAACAGGAAGTAGATGCCATGATCCAGGGAATGGTAAAAGGTGGTGTTATAGAGCCCTCATCTAGTCCATGGTGTTCTCCCGTGGTATTGGTGAAAAAGAAGGATGGTAGCATGCGCTTTTGTGTTGACTATCGTCGGTTGAATGACATTACGAAGAAGGACAGTTACCCACTACCAAGGATTGACGACACGCTAGATACGCTGACAAGTACGAGGTGGTTTACCACGCTGGACCTGAAAAGTGGCTACTGGCAAGTTGAAATAGACCCAAAGGACAAGGAAAAGACTGCATTCTCTACAGGAAAAGGACTATGGCAATTTAACGTCATGCCATTTGGACTATGCAATGCGCCTGCTACTTTTGAACGCCTAATGGAGCTAGTACTAAGTGGATTAATTGGAGACGCCTGCCTTGTTTATTTGGATGACATCATTATCGTGGGACGAACATTCGAAGATCATCTCCAAAACTTGGAACAAGTACTCGCGAAAATACGTGGAGCCAACCTTAAATTGAGCCCAAAGAAGTGCTCATTTTTTAGACGACAAGCAAACTTTTTAGGACACATAGTCTCAGAAGAAGGAGTTCAGACAGATCCTGAGAAAATAGCTGCTGTCAACGATTGGCCAGTTCCAAGAGATAAAACGCAGGTCAGGGCATTCTTGGGCTTGTGCTCCTATTATCGACGTTTTGTGAAAAATTTTGCTGACCTTGCTAGACCTCTACATAAGTTGACAGAGGAAAAATCACAATTCTTATGGGACAAAGCATGTGATGTGGCATTCCAAGAATTAAAGAAACGGCTGTGTAGCTCACCTATTTTGGGTTATCCTGATACTGAAAAAGAATTCATAGTAGATACTGATGCGAGTAATAATGGAATTGGTGGCGTGTTATCGCAGAGAAAAGGAGATCAAGAGGTTGTGATAGCTTATTTTAGCAAGTCCTTGTCGAAACCGGAGAGAAACTACTGTGTTACAAGAAAAGAATTACTTGCTGTTGTGAAAACTTTGCAGCATTTTAGCAAGTATTTGATAGGGAGGAAATTTCATCTCCGCACTGACCATGCCGCATTGAAGTGGCTATTGCAATTCAAAAATCCAGAAGGACAAGTCGCTAGATGGATTGAACTGTTACAAGAGTTTGACTTTGTAATTGAACATCGCAGTGGGAGGTTGCATGGCAACGCAGATGCCTTATCAAGAAGACCTTGTCCTGAAAATTGTAAGCACTGTGTTAGGCAAGAAGATAAGGAAGTAATAACCGTAAAGATGCTAAGGACTGACCTAAGTGAAGAGTGGATAGAAACCCTAAAGCAGGCTCAGAAAGATGACACGGACATCAAGCCGATTCGCGACTGGATTCAGGCTAGTGCCACTAAACCTAAGTGGTGTGACGTGGCAACGACGAGTTCAGTCACAAAAAGTTATTGGGCACAGTGGGAGAGCTTAGCTATACAGGATGGAATTTTATGCCGTAAATGGGAAAATGCCCGAGGGGACAGCTCTCACCTACAAATGGTTGTTCCGAAGGCAAGGATACCAGATATCTTGAAATTCTATCACAATGGATGTTCAGGAGGTCACATGGGAGTAAAACGAACCCTTTTAAAGATTCGTGAGCGATTTTACTGGATCCACTGCAGGGACGATGTGGAAGACTGGATACGAAAGTGCGTCAGTTGCGCAGCTGTAAAAGGACCACAAACACGCAGTAGAGGTGCGCTGAAGCTGTACAATGTTGGAGCTCCCTGGGAACGGATAGCGTTGGATGTCGCGGGGCCGTTTCCTGAAAGTGATAGTGGAAACAAGTACTTCCTGGTCGTCATGGATTACTTCACAAAGTGGCCAGAGGTCTTCGCGATACCGAATCAGGAAGCTTCTACTGTGGCAGATAAATTAGTCCATGAAGTCTTCTGTCGGTTTGGTGTACCACTAGAAATTCACAGTGATCAAGGAAGAAATTTCGAGTCTCAAATATTTCAGGAGGCATGTCGAGTAATGGGTATACACAAAACCAGGACCACATCTTATCACCCGCAATCGGACGGAATGGTTGAACGGTTCAACCAAACGTTGGAGAGATATCTGGCAAAAGTTGTGGACAGCCGGCAGAAGGATTGGGACAAACACATACAACCCTTTCTCCTGTCATATCGAAGTGCAACTCATGAAAGTACGACGGTGACGCCTGCTTTTGCAAACTTCGGTAGAGAATTGCGATTGCCTGCAGATTTGCTCACCGGTATTCCGCCTGACGATCCACGTAGTGTTACAGATTATGCGAACGACTTACGAAACAAAATGAATGACGTATATGAGCACGTCAGGCAGTATGGCCAACAAATGTCTGAACGAATGAAGACCCGTTACGATCGGAAAGCGAACAATAGAGTATTCGAGATGGGGTCCCTAGTATGGCTACATAACCCAGTGCGCAGGAAAGGAAAGTCCCCTAAACTGCAAGCAAAATGGGATGGACCATATCGTGTTGTTACGAAAATCAATGATGTCACCTACCGTATCCAGAAGGGAGCTCGAGGTAAACCGAAGATTGTCCATATAGACCGTTTGGCGCAATACCATGGAACTCACATTGCTCGGGACGAGCATGTCTAAGGAGGGGGTAGTGTTACGACATCGCGACATCAGGAATAAATTGCTACCAGTAACGCCATCTGTTATTGAATAGCGGTACTATCAGTAACGCCATCTGTTATTGTATAGGAGTAAACATCTATCAAGCAACGCCATCTATCGCCGAATAGCTACCTGCTTCTGGAATATTCCCGATAGCACTGTAGGCATGTAGAATACGCGGGTAAATTGTAGAATGTTCCGGATGCCGTTTATGAAGTATAAATACGAGACAATACACAGGGGAGTTTGAGTTTGGTTTTGTATAACAGTGAGTAAACATCGAAGTGAAATACAGTTAAGTGCTAGTGAACTATTTAATTTCTGAGTGTTTTAATTAGAGTTTTAATAAAAGTGTGACCAGTGTTTTGGTAAATTCGTGTACCATTATTTATCCTGAACCCCAGCTCGTAACAATAATTTATTTGTTTGCAAAATAACCAGACACATCGTGCATTATGTTCCTTAGGCTATCAATAATCTCCCAGAAGTCATGAGAGAAACGGCGTTTTTTTAGATATTTTTTTGTTGAGAATTTAACTTATGATTAATGATAGTAATTAAAGTAGTCATAGGCCCGCCTGATGGTAATTGTTTCCCACAACCTATGGGCACCAGGACCATCACACGTTACTCAACAGGAACACAACATTCAGTTATTTGGTTTCGGCATTCTGGAAGGTAGATGTACCTACTTACCGAGTTGCGCATACGCCACTGTGCCATCATAATTAAAGCAATAATGTTCATAACAGATCAATTATTAGAAACAAGCATTCGAGACGTTAAGTGCACTTGTACCGAACAATCAATCAGTGGTAATGAAATCAGATGTGCGTGTATTCGACTAATCGTATCACATCCTGCCGACACTCGACAGGGCATCCAGTTAGTAACGAGTTGGATGCGGGCCAAGTCTATCAATAGTTGAATTTTTCATACGAAAATGGATCATTTCTATTGCTGAGTTTCTTGCCGGAGGCTTCTCAGTTTAAGTGTATTTCAAACCGGTGGTAGATTTAACTGTAAGGTTCATAAGTGTCTCATCAGAGCCTAAACTTCATCATCATCATCATCATCAGCCTATAATGTCCCACTGCTGAGAACAGGCCTCCTTTCACAAATGAGGGTGAAAGGGACTGGGCGATACTCCACCAGGCGTGCCCACTGCGGATTGGTGGAGGTAGGCTAGTGGTCAACCTACTGTTGGAATTTTTCAAACCGCCTAGGAGGCATCCTACTAGCTTAACGACTATCACAATTAAGTGATAACCGGGACCAACGACTTTACGTGCCTTCCGAAGCACGGAAACGCTCGATTTGAAATACCACTAGGCGGTCACCCATCCAGGTACCGACCACGACAGACGTAGCTTAACTTTGCCGATCGATTAAGAACGGCTAATCATGCTACGCCACGAGCCTAAACTTTATAAATACGTTTTGTTCTAGATACTAGTCGTTGTTGGACATAGGTGTTTTTCAAAGCTAAGTAAGTTGAGTAGAGAAAACAAACGCAGTTTGGCACAAGACGGTAGATTGTTGTGAAGAGTTGGTAGTAAAGTAGGTCATCATCAATGCCTAGTAATTCATTGCTTGTGTTTTCATCGTTTTTCATTGAGAAGGAATCGCATTTCTTCCTAGCAAATAAAAAAAACGAGGTATACCTATGTGACATAATGACACCAGACAATAGCAACTATTTACCAGTCAATATTAGCATTATCACCAAATAATTATAACCATAGGCGTAACCCCACACACGGGCACGCGTCCGGCACGCGTCCGGCACGCGGCCGCGCCGGATCCGTGCCGGATACACACATATAAACTAATTAGCTGCCGTTATTGCTCATTGGCAGATCACGTCGGGCAGGTCGCACTCCATTAAATTGTCAATATCCGGTGTTTGAATGGGATAATTAAGATTTCCATTACCGATTCTTAATATTAATTTGCGTACCAACCTAGGTACCTCACACCACATTTGCTTAAAAGTACTATGTACTAAATACTTTAATATTAATTACAGAAAATGGGTCGATCAGTGCGAGCACCTTCCGGTTTGTTCCAATATCTGCACTTGAGAGCCAGTTTCCACCAGCCTAACTAAACCTAAGTCACAACTGGCTTGTCCAGCGGTTTCATCAGAGTTCTCGTAATTAAAAGTACCCTGTTCTTATGCAAAATTTCATGAAAATGTCAAATTACTTCTGGAGAAGTAAAAATTCGCTATTTGTATAGGTTTGTTACCACAGCTCTAAGCTGAACGAAGTTTACGGCCCACCTGATGGTAAGCGGTTACCGTAGCCATATGGACGTATGCAACACAAGAAGCATCGCTCACGCGTTACCGGCCTTTCCCCCTCCCCTATAAGCTTCTAAAATAAGAGAATGATAAAACTAAAAAAATATATATGATGTACATTACCATGCAAACTTCCACCGAAAATTGGTTTGAACGAGATCTAGTGAGTAGTTTTTTTTTAATACGTCATAAATTTAAATAAATATCAAATACTCAGGTCTATACTACCATTTACCTATATACCTACAGGTTTGTACGGAACCCTCGGTGCGCGAATCTGACTCGCACTTGACCGGATTTTTTACTAGTTGGGCAGGTACGTAGGTACCTAGGTACTCAAAGTGATTGATAACCATAACCAACAACATACCATCGACAAGTCTTCCCCATTGCTCATGACGGGGACGCAAATATAAAGTCAATAAACAGGGAGTTACCCCGCTCGCCCTTCGCCAAATATTTACCAACATTAATCGCTTTGGGACTACGGGATCGAACTTGGGACCGCGCGACGCAATCCGCATCTGATATTGTTTACTCGGTCGCATCTCTGGCTCGTACTCGTTTATTACGCCTGAAGGGTGTTGTCAGTCAAAGTTATTTGTTTCTATACGTCGGTAGGTAATTATCTAACTCAAAAACAAAAGTTATTTATTCAGTTTATGCCCTGGAAAGGCACTTAAGAACGTTAAGTTGGATTCACCAACTGCACCGGTTTCGAATACACTGAACTAGTACTGAGCCGGGGTTTTACTCAATTTATTTTATAGACAGTAAACAGTGACATAAAGCTAGAAAAAAATAGCATTTCTATGGGTAGTAGCGGGCAGCGAGCGGCGAGCTGTATGACTAAGCGTCAAAAGCTTTCTAAATAACTCGCAAAGTACCTATAGAATATATATAAAAAAAAGCTCGTATCAGCTCTATTTTTTTTTTATACGACTAAGTCGATACACAAGCATACGGCCCGCCTGATGGTAAGCGGTTACCGTTGCCATATGGACGCTTGCAACACACGAAGCATCGCTCACGCGTTACCGACCGTTCTAACTCCCCCCCCCCCCCCCCCTATGAACTCTGGCGACATTACTCCCGCGCAGGAACACAACTTTGCACAACATAAAGTTATATGGCTGCGGTATTCTGTAAGGTGGAGTGGAGGTACTTCCCCAGTCGAGCTGCTCTTTGAGCGAATAAACGCTATCGCTCTACCTCTCTCGAAATGTCATACGTTAGTAATATTATTAATATTTTTTGAGTTATTTATAAACACCATGATCGAATAAAAACGTTAATCAATTAATATTACCTATGTAGGTTTTTTTGATTCACTTTTTGCGTGACCTTTTGTAAACAGTCGTGATTTTTTATTTATCTTGTTTGGAGGATCAATTCGTCCATGGTAGGTACCTACTGAATTAGAAACTTCACTGCAATTGCAGTAGCCCACTTTCAGATAACTGCAATATCTCTCAAACCTGATTATCATGACTATAGCACACAGGTAAAAAGAGTGGCGTGGCCGAATACCAAATATTCGGTCACGCTCTCGGCCGAAGCGCCGAATATTCGGCTGCCAAATGTGTATGAAGTGTGTCATTTGCACGTGACAGGACGACATCTCATTGCGATGAGTGCTGAGGTGGGTAACAGCCAATGCAAACAAAATTCACTAAGATTTATGTATTCTCTTGGCAGTGAACACCTGCTTCTCAAATAGCCTCTCACTATCATCATCGATCGTTTGCTGACCAATGCTGTGAAAGTTGTTTTCATGCATTACACTTACAACCAATTACAACGCACCTTTAAAAATATTTTTTTGATTATAACGGTTTTCTCTTCACAGTTTTTGGTCGAATACCGAATATTAAAATAGTAGTTAGGCGAATACCGAATATTAAAAAAACTTTTTAACAAAAAATAAACCACCGAAAAAACTGAATAGCAAAAAATAATTTTGAATATAACTTGAATTTTATAAGGTTTTGCAGTCGGGGACAAACCAATAACATATATTCATATTACAGCTATTACGACAATACAACATTAAATGAAACCACGTAAAGTACTCTTGTATACGATCAACTTTTACTATGGGACCGGGGGCTCTACCGCGTAACTTTGGTGTTAATGGTCATCATTTTTTATCCATATTTATATGGGACCACCTTCGAGGTATACCCTATCCAATAAAAAAAGAATTATAAAAATCGGACTACTCTGTCAAAAGTTATGCGTGATCATACATAAAAAAAAAAAAAAAAAAATATACGCGTCGACTTGTAAACCTCCTCCGTTTTTTCGTCGGTTAAAAATAGTAGTTAGACGAATACGAAATATTCGTGACATCTCTACTTTATACCTCTGATGCTTAGTGCCTCTGATAGAAAAGAATAGAAATTGATAATTTCTTGCCTCTTTTTAAACGATTTTTTCAGAACCGAAGTGTAACTTCAGTGGTCATCGTTTAAAACAATTAATGAATTTCATCTAATGACGCGGTACGACCAAGACCACCGGTGGGACGTCATTTGATGAAATTCAGTAATGGTGTTCATTACGATGAGCACCAAAGATACGCGGTGGGCCCGCTGGAAAGACAATTACGGGATATAAAAACCTCGCCTCAGTTGACCTTTTTCAATTATGGATAGGCCTGTGTTTGTCCATAATGTTACTATGGTAAGAGTAGATGTGGCCGTGTAGAGAAGCTGCCGAACTGCTGCTTGGCGACAGATGGTCAACTTGAAGGTAGAAGCCAGCCATACCATGATTTCGTTCCACCGAAAGCCCAAGCGGATTGTAGTAGGCTATTCAAATATAATTATGCCTCAAAAAAGTGCTACTAATCAACCTCCAAAAATATTATTTACATGAACTAATAATTTCATGTTTTCAGTTAATTACAGATCAGTAATCAAGCTTTAACTATATACCTATGTTTACATACCTAATATACTTCTCAGTACTGTATCTAATATAGGTATATCTCTCTACATACCGCAGCTACTATATAAAGAGCAAACTTGTTACAAAATCGATGTACGGGACCTTTACAAGCGACGCGAAAGGGCGGTCGCACCTAAATTATTCACTAACCAAGCAACACTGAGTACCTATACCTCTCTCTTTCAACCCCCAAAGTTTCATATGTCACCGTCTCACATGCTCTTTGTATGGTAGGTATTGCGCTTTCGGCCGCCGTATATAGTTGTCTCTGTCGAGGTAAGGGAACGTGTAATCGTCCCTCTCGTTTGCTCTCATTAGGTTAGTGACAGAGAGATGTTTGCTCGACGCTTGCCAGTCGCATTTTGTATGTAGACACGTAGAGTAGTGGACGGGATTAGAGGCAGCACTATATTATTTCTATATCAGATGACATACTAAGATTAGTAGAAGACTATTTAAAAATTCCTTTTTTTGCTCAATTCTTATGAATGGAACGTGTAAATTAGCAATAAGTAGGCCTTCACAGAACGAAGGCAAATGTTACATTTTAACTTTTAACCTAATTGGATAACTCTAATAATATATAATTGGACTGTTTTACAAAAAACTTAAACCGACTTCAAAGTACACTAAGAAGTAATCAAATCCTGATCTTATGACAATGGGACCAAACGGGAAGTGTACCCTTCCAGACAAAAAAAGAATTTTCCAAATCGGTTAATAAATGACGGAGTTATGAGGTAACAAACATAAAAAAAAAAACAACTTAATTGAGAACCTCCTCCTTTTTTTGAAGTCATTTAAAAATGTTTTAAAGATCGGAGACTGAATTTCAACTCTTTATGTATCCGTAGGGTATCTTTCTAATATATAAAACTAGTTGTCCCCCGCAGTTTCACCCGCGTTCCCGTGATAAAAAGTAGCCTATGTCCTTCTCCATACCATAGGCTATCTGCATGCCAAATTTCATGATGATCCGTTGAGTAGTTGAGGCGTGAAGGCGTAACAAACAAACAAACAAATAAACAAACAAACTCACTTTCACATTTATAATAGTTATAGGATAGTTAGGATAGGATAGGATAGGATAGGATAGGATAGGATAGGATAGGATAGGATAGGATAGGAGGATAGGATAGGATAATAAATATATATATATCCGTGTTACCTATAACCACATTAGGACAGACAGAGAAACGCATATAAAACTCCAATCAGCGGAGACATTTCAATTCCCCCATTGTTTCAAGCACATCACTTTACTAAAGACAGCCGAGCAGAAGGTGCAGACAAGTACCAACGCAGAAGTACCTACCAGCCTACTCATATCAAAGCGAGCCGCGGCTAACGAGCGGCAATCACACGAGAGCACTACCAGCACTACGCAACGCACCCCCGCATCACTCGACACTCCAACGAGAATAAACTATAGGTAGTTTACTAATGATTATACATAGACTTGTTATGGTGCGTCCATGCTGCTCGAATCGAGCACGAGCCGAGCCACGAACGAGCACACTGCGAGCACGATTCGCGTAGCGTGGACGGGCTTGCGAGCCTCGAACGAGCGCGATTGTCAGTTTTTTCACGAACAAAGGGATTCGCATCGTGCTCGTTTTAGGCTCGTTGCAGGTTCGTTCGTGCCTCGGCTCGTGCTCGATTCGCGTAGCATGGACGCACCATTAGATCTTACGATGCTTCTATGGTTGTCAAGGTTTATGTTGTATGATTGAAAGTGACAGGAATTATCATGATTTAATTTATATTTACGCAGATACTAGTTGACTGTTTTTCTAAAACTAGAACTGATTAAAATTGTTCATCGCCCACCTTAAAATAAAATCCTCATTTTACAACCATGGCTCCGCCGGCGCCGTTTTGTAAATTTCCAAAAACTGAATCGTTAAAATACTTATTACATATACGTAATGATCGAGTCTGCTCACAAAATTTCACGAGAATCGGTTGAGAAACTAGACCTGTAGTGGAGAACAGCCAGACATCCGGGCCCATGAAATTTTTCAATATCCATTATCCTCTACTGCTTCTTCGGACTTGCTAAACTGTCATTATTGTCGATTATCAAAGACGATTAAAAAAACCGATAAGTATAGCACTCAGCTGATCAATAAATTTATCAATATCATACCCCACAATTAGTCAAGCAGACATTTATAAAAAGGAATAATATTGACCGGGATGACAGCACTTGAGAGAAGCTCCCTTTGACTCGCTCCCTCATTCATTCATCACTTGTACTAGATATCTAAATGAATTTGTATAGAAGTGGGGTCATAATTTTAATATGGGTAGGATTGTGTTTGAGATTTAAGTATGGCCCCTGATTCTTGAGTCGCATTTGAAATTTACCGAAAAACAGAATATAATAAGAATAATTGATTGTCAAGCTCGCACACAAAAATACTAGCTTTCTACTCCCCTTTCAACTGTGTCTCGGGGATAATAGTATCAAAGCTATCCCTCATCAAAATATGTTCAGTAGTAGGTACCTAAACATGAAAACGAAACAAACAAACAGACAGACCTCTAACTCTAGTTTGTTGCTCAAAGAGCAGCTCGACTGGGGAAGTACCTCCACCTTACAGAATACCGCAGCCAAATAACTTTGTTGTGTGTGTCCCTGCGCGTGAGTAAGGACGCCAGAACACATTGGGGAGGGCGAAAAGGTCGGTAACGCGTGAGCGATGCTTCATGTGTTGCAAGCGTCTCTATGGCTACGGTAACCACTTACCATCAGGCGGGCTGTATGCTTATTCACAGAATTGGTAGTATGAAAAAAAAGGAAACTTCTTTATCGCTGAATGTTATTACTATTCATCCAGGGAAGGCGGGTGAAATCGCGGGATATAGCTAGTTAGCTAGTGTAATATAAGTACAGGCATTTTTGTTTATTATTCAGTGGTAAATAGCATTATACAACAGTACAGTACTCACGGAAACTGATGATCTGAAGATGAATCTTAAATTAAACCTTAGAAAATAGTGAACCATCCTGTGAAAGTCCGAACCATCGCAATAGGAATAGCTATTTCCGAGATTAGCCTAATATTAACAGGTGTCTAAAACGCATTCTCTCGGCGGGCGCACTGTAGTGTTGCTGTTGAGTATAGCAGTTCTAATGTAAGTATACCATGTCAATGGCACCGTAGTAGCGCGTCTCGATTATGCATCGGTTGTCAACGAGCGATCAAAGGAAGCCGGGACTCCTCACTATTGACGAACCGAGCCCAACCACTTGATAACGTTGCGTTGACTTCACTTGTATTGCTATCATATTTGAAATAACACCTGCAGTAATTATTATTGAGGTTTCTAATGATTCTGGTTAGGGGTTTGCGTTTTATTTTTTTACTATGTAGGTACGTATTTCTGTATTTGACCACAATCTCACCATGGTAAGATGTGGCCGAAGGCGGTAAGCAGACACAGTCTAGAAGGGACTGACCCGCATACGGCCCGCCTGTTCGTAAGCGTTTACCGACCTTTCCCCCCTCCCCAATGAGCTCTGGCGATCTTACTCACGCGCAGGAACACAGCAAAGTTATTTGGCTGCGGTATTCAGTAAGGTGTACAGTACTTCCCCAGTCGAACTGCTTTGAGCGAATAAACGCTAAGCTCTACCTCACTTCAAATTTCATATAAGTATGGTACTCATGCCGATTGCGAACTAGATACTCGTTGCATACAGACAAACATAATTAAAATCATTTATTCAAATAGACATTCGCAGGCACTTATGAAAAGTCTGACTCTAATACCGGTTCGGAAGGTTGCATTTGCTGAGAAGAGCCGGCAATAAACTCAGCAATTACTCTTTTCAAAACAAGCTTAGATTCATTACATATAATTAACATTCTAATCGCACTGAAAACAATTGCGTGCCCCGGCGCGGCGGCAAAATTACAAAGTAGACTGAATAAATATTTAATAAGTAAATAAATAGCAAACTTAAGCAGACCAGCCCCCACAAGCAGCACCGTACAAACAGACAGCATAGAATAGCGCTCCATTTTACCTTTTTGAGTACGGAACCTTCAGACAGGTTTAACGTTATCGTTAGCTTCCGCGGAAAACACTCAACAGAACAACAAAGGGATGTTTATTCTAAGCCGCGTTTATTATAAATCAAAAGAATACTAATGAAGTAGGTACCCTGCAGTCACCTGTTCGTACATTTGCATCAAAAAGGCCTCCACTTGTCGAGGGAAGTTTCTAACTAACCTGTCTGTAATTTATACTGTTGTTTATGCTGGGATAAATGAAGTACCTAGGTACTGCTACCTAGCTGGGTGTAAGTCTTTTGTCTTCTGTTTTATATAACAGACCTAGTCGTGCGTGACTGAAAGTGGACCGTGTTTTTTTTTTTATTCCACTAAGTGGCAAACAATCATACGGCCTGATGGTACGCAGAAGAAGAAATAAGAAATTTCTAGATACAAGTCTTTTATAGCTTAGGTGTAGAGGAAATAAAAAAAGTCTGAATCACGCACCGTGGGTTCCGACCGCGGTAAGACGTATTATTTCTTGGTTTGGGCCATACCACAGAATATTACCTGTAGAAAATTCCGGATCGCATAACTAAAATTGTTTCTGATGGAATCTTGATTATTTCGAAAGGTAAGTACTTATAAAGGTTGTAAAGTTGAAAAGATCGTTCTATTTTTCCTGTAATATTTACATGAATGTCTGTCTATTGTAATTTTTTCAGATTTTTTGCTTTGTGAACTTCGGAGATAAGGGGGGAAGGTATTTTTTTCATTTGACGTTTTTCATCATAAGTCTCATCATTAAAACTACAAAACATAAAAGAACATAAAAACGTTCAGGAATATACAAAAGATGGTCTTGCATGATACCCCATTTAAACTTGTAGCAGTTGTAGCCATACTTTTGAAATTTCATTAAAATATTTTTAGAAATTTTTCGTTTGAATATAAATGAAAAAAAATATAATATAGCGCTGTGACAGACGGACATACGGACGGAGTGGCACCATAAGGCTTCCTTTTTACTGTTTTGGTTGTTACCTTGGTTCGAAGCCCTACTATAAACATGATTCTTATTATACTTCCAGGAGTATTTTTTGTATGTTTGACCTCAACGTCACAGTCAATCATGATATGGCGGAATGCCAACCGATGACATGACCTGACACTCCAGCACGGCTCCTCTAGTCTTCTCGAAAGCTCGTTAGACATAATGCATCAACAATCTCAAGAGACGATTCCTTTTGAACTTTTTCCCTCGAAAAATAATAACTAGAGGCGCATTCTGCACGCGGCGCTAGAAGTCAATTCAATTAAGCAATTCCTTTAATAAGCAAATATGCAGAAGCGAGAGGTCGATGTTGAGATCAAAGCACTACGAGTAGGTAGGTAATGTCGGCATCCGTCGCGAATACTTGCGACCCTCATTTTAAGGCTATGATAGGAGGGATTAGAATGTCGTGACAAGGTCGTGGGTGAAGTGAAGTGAAGGAATATAGGTAGGTATCGTGTGGAATCCATAGTAGGTAACTAGTGGCTGGCTGGCTACCGCCTTCAAGCTAGAAGTTTATCGCCAAACACACATCAACGGCAATAACGCGTCGCTGGTAACTTACACCTTGCAAACCTTCAGGCTGTGCGTCACGGTCGGGCCCCTATTTACCTTAAACGGCGTATTCGCGATGCATACAATTCATCAAAAAGAGTAGGCTAGGTACCAGGGTAGCATCATTTCGAAGAGTTCGTTAAAATGGATAATAAAAACCGTATTGCAACCTTATAACAGTAAATGTTTTATACTGGCAATGTACTGGCAGAATAAAAACAGGTTTAAAAAATATGACTTGCGCAGCTATGGTACCTACTTATTAGGTTAAAATATCCAACACGCTGTGCCGGCCGGACGGTTGAAAGAGCTCAAGAAGACAGTTGAAGAGATCAAGGTGATCTTGGTATTCTGTAAGGTGGAGGTACTTCCCCAGTAGAGCTGATCTTTGAGCGAATAAACGCTATGCTCTACCTCTCTCAAACGTGTTGAGTCTAGTGACACAGTTCTGATCTCAAGTATTCGATCTCCAGTTCACTACTTAACTTCTGTTGCTTATAGCGATGAACCAACCGTCTCTAAATCGAGATTGCTCATCGCTGAAGGAAATATGCCTAAGGAAATCATAGCACGGTGGTATTGTACTTTTTGGTATAACATCGGTAGGTGCTTGCTTACTTAGCAGCTGATTTTCAACTTGAAAATCAATTGCTAAGTAGGTAAGCACCTTCCAATCCATCAGTAGAGTAACGTGGTCTCCCGTCGCTCGACCGCGATAATAATACAATTACTACCGTGCCTCCTACCTACCGCCTACCTAATCTAGACTGACTTTCAGGGACCAAAGTAACGAAATAAACACAATAAAACCACATTATTTTTGTAATTTCTTTATTTTTTCACCATTTATCGTAAAACTTTCCTACGGCACACCGCGCGTCGCAGTCGCGCACCAATATTCCGCCTTGTGTATGTCGAGCTAACCCATCGCTGTGGCAAGCAGTGGAGGCGAGTGAACACCACCACAACGCGCCACCTGGCAAGCCTGCCTCACATACCATGCTCACGTCACGACGACGGCTCATACCTCGCTCGCAACACGACCATTCATTACAGATGGCGCCACTCATCGCTGTTTTGGCGCCCATCGCCGAGATGGCGCACTTTACATGATTATTATTCGGAATGGTCGTATTACGCTCACATATAGTTATGGAAGAATACAAATAAAATTATGAATGGATTTTACAATTTCGGTCAAAATATAACACGCATTTACAAGAAAATAAATAGACATTTTAACAATTACTCCTTCGATTGTAAAATAGAAATAATGATATTCCATCGTAAGTACACACAAGCACCATCTAACTGCAGTTTAACTGCATCCCTTACCATACGATCTAAGCCCTTCGCATTCGAACTTAAAGTAGAAAATTGCTTGGCAAAATCACGTTTATGGCTTGGTACAAAATTGTAGAATGTTTAACAGTTCGAACGCGAAGTACAATACATTCCCAAAAATTCTGCCAATTACATACCTACTGATACAACGCGACAGACGACAAGTTTATTACAAATCTTATTGAATTGTCAGCGCAGCGGTACAGTGCCGAAGAGACACGGTACTGCGCCCGTCCGCGTCGTCTGACGCGATACAAATAAGATTTTCGACATACAAAATATTACAACAGTTTCTTTTTATTATTAAAATTCGATCTGGAGATCTGTCAATGTTCCGAACATTATCGACACAGACAAGTGTCAAAAATAGTAAAATAACAAGTATATAAAATACTAGTAATACATAATAATAAACCTATAAGTTATTCATCACACAATACAATCTTTGGATACAAATTCCCCTGGCGCGCTTACTGCGTAGTTTGCAAACGCAACCGATTGCACGACTATCGTAACAGAGGATGCTTCATAAAATACGTAATAAGAGCGCCTCGGGCATCGGTCTCGTGACATGCAGTACTTCTCATCAGCTCGATCAAATCGAAATCTTCCCTCCCTCTCACACGCCACGACACTGATACCCGTCTCACACCAAGCCAGTCTCATAGAAGCGAGCCGTGTCATACACGAATTGAGAAAATTTAGAAATAATCATTATTAAATTCAAAAAAAAATATTAAAAAAAATCTTTATCCTCATCACATGAGCCATGTCAGTCCCACTGTTCCACAATCCACGATATCAAAATTACCAACTATTCCTTCGCATATTGGGTGTTAATTACATATTCAAACAGATACCGAATAAGGTTATAAAAGTCTAATTGCTATCGTAAACAATGTAATGCTTTTAAATATGCCACATGCATGCACGGTGTAACTGCATCTCTCTCTACAAGGTCGCTCTCCTCCCTCCATACACAACACCCAATATGCCTTTACCACTAATCCTAACAACCACATTTATATTGCAATCTATTTTTTTTTACAACTTAGCTCCTTCTGCGAACGAAGTCCACGCTTAATTACAACGCGGCCACCATTTTGCTTTCCAACCGTCTACGAAATGGCGGAGAGCCGGTAAGACGCGGGAGACAAAATGACCGCCGCTCAAGTGCAAACCTATCTACATAACCCCCTGTCGCTCGATACACTACAGAACACAGTTTGTATCCATCGTCCTCATCCTAAGGAAAACATTTACATGGTGGCCGATTATGTCCAAACACTCGATGTACAAATAAATCTTAAGTAATCTCTATTGTCAGAGAATTAAATGAGTTTAGAAGGCACGAACAAAACTGAACTCCGCGTAAACACATCCGTATATCCGAATCCGAAACGAAACTGAATATTTGAACAACACCAAGCCACCCCATATCGATACTATACATAAAATATGAAATATTTAGGACATAATATTTCGAAATTGTATTTTTTTACTCTACAAATCATTATTATATAAACTACAATCGATTGGCAGTATTTCTTCACCTTCATTTACTATCGTGATATTTTAGCTCCTACCACTCGTGACGTGTCCGTAACCGTCGAGGTGGCGGCGACTCTACACCTCATGAACGATCAGTAGCTGACCTAGCATGCCTACAGCCCGGCGCAGCTGCGGACGGACCGCCACCACCGCCGGCCGACGCTTATCTCTTACGAATTACCAAAGTCCACGACCATCCATCCCCTCTAATATTATATGATGTGAAACTGAAGTTGTCTCCGCTACCTCCTCATGGACGTTAATACAATGGGTACCCTAATACATATACAGAACACTGCTCGGAGGCTGAACGATTACATTGATCTGCCCGCACATTGCCAGCCCCATGATCCTGCCAACACGTGGCGTGCAGTGCTGCCAACCGCATGCAGCCTATTTAAAAACTGCAAACGTGTTATGGCACGTCCTAAGCATACTTTACTGTCCAATTGGCTCGTGTAGAGCCGTCTCCGCACCGCATATATCAGATTAATTCAAGTGGGATATCGTTTAAATTAGCCTCGAACGTTTCATCAACGTCTAATCAATCGAAGACAAAATCAAAAAGAATTTTGTAGCAAGCCTCATCGTTTCCATTTATCATTTATTTTTCCAACTCCACTTTGTTTAATCGTACAATATGTGCGGTCCACGGACGATATTCCACGTGCCAATCGGATCGATACAATTTCCTATGCGTAAAAAACATCTATCACCTCGCATGTGATCCCTTCAACCGTTTACCCTAAATAGGGACTCGCGTTGACAAACCGAGACGCCACTGTACGTCTCTGGTGAACAAGCGCTAACGCTTGATAGTCCCTGAACCTGTCAACCACCGACCTTGTTCCTGAATTCTAAGCAAATAGCAATTCCGATTCGTTTATGTGTATTGCCATCATCGAGAAAGTGCTGCACAGAATGTATTTTATTTATATCGTAACTTTCAGCCTGCGCGCGTTATATTGATTCCAAACAGGTATTCGATTCCTACAATGCATTCTTCTGTATTGATTCACTGAACGGCACCATCTTCTTCTTTGCCTACTGCCTTGTACAATCGACCGCCCAAATCAAAATAACAAACTTATATTAAATACAAATAAATGTCAACCACTTTTACATTATTATCCAGTTGCAAACGCCATCCTGTTTATTTCTGCACATCGAAAACCGCCAAATATCCACCAGTTTTGTATCCGACCACTATTTTCGTACTATTACATTTTTATACTTCTTTTTCGATTTCAGGTACTGTGGTATTGCTTATATGTAATTATTAAATGAATTTTGAGGTAACATAGTGGCGGTTAATTGGTGTTCAAGCCTCACCGGTACAATAAATTACGCCAGTGGCACGATCCAGATCAGAGGCCGAGACACATTGTACCGGGGCGGTCTGTTACAATACGATGCTATTGCAGACTATATGAAGGAACAGTTAAAACAATGAATGGTGTAACTATAATATTGTCGTAAAATAACAGGTCTGTGTGTGGTGCGGTGGAGGCTGCGACGGCAGAAGCTCGCTGACGACCACGCGACATCAAACGTAACGTACAGATAAATTATCTTTTAGCAAAACATCAATTAATATCAGAAATATAATTAAAACTAACGTACTATTATAACTCTGATTTTTTATTTTAAAGTTTAGCAGTTGAATCGTTCCGTATCTATAAAGTGACCTATTTAACATTTAGCGAGCTGGGGGCGGCGCGGGCGGGCGCGCGCCGCCGACACACTCCGCCTACTTTGTACCCAATACAAACAACCTCATTTACACCACTCATTAAACATATCAAAATAGCCAATTAAAATCGTAAATAACTACATGTGACACTGAATAATGCGAAAAAGTTAGAATATCATCTAAGTAAACAATTCCGTTACCTACAGAAGGAATGCAATATTGCAATATGGCGATTAATCTCTGCACTTTAATTTGAAATATAGCTAGTTGTAACTCTAGATGGGAGTGTGTCTACGGCGCTGCAGCGCGTGTAATGAATATAATAATAATTGACTATCACATCAGACTGCACACACGAGCTGACCGACGATCGCCAACCTTGACCGACGCGGCGCGGGGCAGGCGGGGACCGACGAACAGCCGCCAACCTCGGCCGACACGACGCAAGACACGTGTCACATACTTTCGCAGTACAAAACTTGGGCAACTGGCAAATGGAATTCTATTTGACGGTAGCCCAGATATGAGCCAACATTTGTAGAATACTGCGGATGTATGTCAAACGTGGCCAAAACAGACGAAACTTAACATGAGTAATGAGCAAGCGATTGAGGTGAGGGTGGGGCGGGGCGGGGGCCGGGGGGGCGGGGGAGCGGCGCGCGAGGTATCACAGGGGGCAGCACGAGCACTCGGCCACGCGCAACCCGCACTCGGACGCTGCACTACGGACTGGACACAACTATACATGGACCGAGTTTCGACCGCCTCAGAACGGTCCTTCGAGCCGGACTCTGTGACGGGAATGGATAAACTGAGCCGGTCCGACCGACGGATATCCCGTAGCGGAGCGGCCACGATGCGTGCGCTACTGCCTGTTGCCGACGTAATGAACCCACGCGATATCTAGCTTTACAACATATAGACACTATTTTTTTATATTAACCTTTATATGTTATATATAATCTTCGTTATATATATATATAGCATTAATTATTATACTTTATTGACTGCTAGGCCGGCCGCACCCGACCAGCCGGAGGATATAATCACATTTTTTTAATTCTTCTCTAAATATAAACTCTGTAGATCTTAAACGTCTATGGAACTAAAATTATATTTTGTACCATTAAATTGTTGTTTTTAAATTAAGCCACTAGTCGCGGGGAGGCACGCTTCTGTTAGATAATGAAATTGACGATGCGTCTAGCGCTCTTACAATATGGATAAATATACGTGTGTACGTGAAAGTAATGGGAATTAAGTAAGAGGGGAATAATAAGAGGTTGAACAGTGTGCGCCTCCCCGCGAGCCTTCAGTACATAACACATGACAAGCAATACGGAACACCGGACTGAGGTCGCGCGCGTCCCCTCGCGCCTCCACAACTAAACTAACGCACGAGCAAGAACGAAAGCTACCACGAGCGAGGAGTCGACGGAACACCACCTCGTCCACTACGGACGAGACCTGCCGTAACAGCTATATAGCTAATATATCTAGAAATAGTTAGTTTCCAGCCAACTCCTCGAATAAAAAGAAAACTATCCTAACTTACTTTATAGAGCGAATGTAACCGCGCCGCCCTCGCTTCAATATATTTCTATATTTTTATTCGTATAGAAATGATTTTTATATAGGTATTTATTTTCTTCTATATGTAACACTTTATCGGACGTCACCAACTTATGCCACTCTATGTTAGAATTATAGTCTCCAGAGGAAAATGTACTGTAAATTAACCTACGTTAGGATCGCATTAGATTGCACCCTATGCGTAACTTGACCATGTAGCTTCGAAGTAGCGGTTAATGGCTGATGCAATCTAAGCCGTCCGACTATTTCTATGTTTCTTAAGGGTGACAAATACGCTATTTTATTATTCTGTTTTCAAATCGAATGCGCGTTCTGCAGATCTCGCAGACAAAACGGACACATCTGTGTGGGGAGGAGATCTGTAGAATATACGCTTACAAATATATTCGCTTTATACGTAATCGCACACTTTGCGTAAAAGTTTAAAATCCGTGACATGAATAGATCAACGTTTTAATGTCGGTACATACAACGTCGGTATGCAGTTACGTGTAAAGCTGACTTTATTTTAAAAGTAGTCTAGTTAATTTTACAAACGGATCACGATGGCAAAGCTATGACAGATCACCTGCTATATATAAATCAACGTCACTAAATAGCTATTTAACATAGTCTGTCAATGGAAAACTGATCCTACATTATTAAAAAATAAAGTCAATTTTTAATAGTTCGTAATACATCTATTTTTTAAAATACAAAGTTTTCCATCAACAGTTACAAAGTAGCGAATCTTATGTAAGTACGGCTAAGTCATATGAACATACAACGATTTCATCCAGATAGCAAACATTGTGATGCGTACATTCAGTACAAGTATACCCGAGAGGTTCAGAAAGCGACGTAGCTCTAGAAGGTTGGGCCGAATAAAGCTAAACGAAGCACAAATGAACAAAAACAACATATACACCTCGTTACACATACACGAATGTAATGAAACATTACTTGACGATAACCCTTCAATAAATCAAAGTAAAACATTTAAAACGTATTTATTAATAATGTTGACTCAAAAACAGATACAGGTCGTGTTAGTTCGTATTTTACGTATACTTAATGGACGTAAACAATATTTAGTTAAAATAAGCGCTAGGCGTTACGACATGAGTTAATGATTATTTTCAATTCATTCGATGTAATACTGAGTACGTTCATTAAGTATTTCTTGTCTTAAAATAAGCGGATGATGCAACGTCAACAAAAACGCGTTGTCGCACAAAAAGCTACCAATAAAAGGTGAAAACCTTCCGGGATGTAGTTATAGTCATAATAAAAAATAATGAAAACAAAAAAAAATGCATAAATATATTAGTAAAGTAAGTTTGAAGGCACGTCCGACGCCAGATGTAGTGCTGTACTTAAACTACGTGCTGCGTCCCGCGCACTCATATACATACGTACATACATATATACACATGCACACGCGCAATCATACCGTTTGCTTCATATGAGTGTTGTTACACCGCATCTCAAACTTCCCTTGAGGGTGTAATAACATCCCCTTACAAAACAAATGTTAACACAGGGTGCTTACATAACCAAACTTAACCTATCCTCATGAACTCGGCCGCGACCGCCGCCAATGGCGCGGTATAGGCGGAAACGACGGATCAACGATTACAATTTGTTATCAACAGATGTCTTTTTCAAATGGCAGTGACAGGTAATTGACTTTAAGCCGAAAAATAATACTATTAAAAAGACCCAAATATTAAACAGGCAAATTAAAAACCGCGCGCCCTTGCAGTTGTTACAGTTGATGTTAACGACTTCCAAATGTTCAAAAACCCTGATAAAAGTACATCAGTCTACGAAAGCTACAAAAGGCATATACAATGCGGCCGTGTTCATCACATACATAATAACTTTTTAAATCCCTCGGATCGTACGCCTACGAGTATATCACAGCAGTGCGTCACTTATCTAATGATTCGAGTATAACCACCGTCACGTGGCCCCTGCAGGCCTTCACGCCCGGCACCCGCAAGGGTCAACTAACAGCGGCTATAATACGAGCCCTGTAAACACCCGGTGCCTTATGTTATATTTTGCGGTAATGTTCCGTTATATTAAAACCATCCCATCAGTAGTTATAGAAAAGCGTGTTTTTTTATTAAAATCACCATTAAATTGCTATTTGAATATAAGCTTAAACGTGAATAAGATAAATCTGAAAAGAGGATTTAAATACCCCACAGTATGGTTAATTTTTCAATGTGTCGGGATGGATTAAAAACGGAACGCCCCCGCGCAAACACCCGTACCTGTCGTATCTCAGTGTAAACAGACAAAAAAAAAACATTATAATTAAATCCATATTAAAAAAAACACATACACCTACGAACTAAATAAGTGGCATTTAACTTTATACGAATTTATTTTATTATGTTGTTATAGGATGTCAAGCCAGGTACACTTGGTCATAATTTTTTCGCATTTATTATTTTATAGGGCTGTCATTTTAAAAATCATCAGATTGCAGTGACTCGACCGTCACCGTCAACAGTTCGTTGACGTGACCCGTCAGTCTCGTAGCGCCATCTACAATGAATAGCGCCATGCTAGGAATGATTCGCCCACATTTCCTAATATTTCGCCAAAATCTCCTGGCTATTTAATATCATACAACCTAACAATAAACATACGACTTAAAAACTGGAATCATAATTCCGACTCGTTAAAATGTATCATACTTTCACATCATGGTCTGTGTTATCGTGCGCCAAAATAAAACTATTTACACAAATTAAAAAATACCAAAGAAAATTTTATAAAATAAAGCTCAAAGCCCACGTTAGTTTAGGGAAACGATAACCGGCCCCGCTAGGCTGTCAGAATTTAGATTAAAAAGGCCACAAACATGTGAATTTATTTGAAATTTGATTTCTTAATTCCGTGGGTAGATATAATAATTCTCGCAGCGGCAACACTGTCCGACTACAGAGCGCGCCGACGACACGGCAACACCGGTCGCGCAACTATCACAATTAATTAACAACAAATAAATGAACGCGCAAACATTATTAGTACCTTGCAGAAGGACACGTAACGGCCCGGTTCGGTCCGGTCCGGTCCGGATGATGGGCGACGCTCAACTGAACTGCAATAATCAGTTTATCACATCACTTACAACTAACGCGTCGAGAGCGCCCGAATATACATATATACCATAACATACTACTACAATTATATCAAATACTATATACATATAATATAAGCGGTTTGGGGGAGACACCTAATGAATGTGAACGGTACGTATCTTATCATTAGACACGTCTATGGTATCCGGTTGCAAAGTCTCTGCGCTTCGGGCGTGCGTGTGTGTTGTGTCATGTGTGTGTTGTATGTTATGTGTGTGTGGTGTGTGTTGTGTGTTGTGTCGGTGTGTCTGCGTGTCGGGAGTGGTCGGCGAGTTCAGTAGAAGGGGCTATTGCCCTCGCATCAAATCCGGTTCGGCACGCTGCCCATGAATGTATCCTGAAATAGAATGTGTCACATATCAATATACTAATTTCGTATCCTACCGATCCAGCATGGCTAAAAAGTACACATAATAATGTGAAATCTGTCTGAGATCTTATTAATCGAAAAACAATTGTCTCACGTCAAAATTATGTATGCGTCTCTTTCTCGAAAAGTGTTCATAAAGATTGTGATATCTCTTTTCCACGCTTCGGAGGTCTGTCTAGCGTAGCGAAAATATACTTAGTCTATGGCCTAAGCCGTTTGAATATTATAATGCGTGAGCGCGTGTGTGCAGTGTAGTGTGGCATGTAGTGTTGTGTAGTACGTACTATATCTTGTGAGTGCGGCGCGGGCTGCGTGGAGGCCCCCGCGACGCGTCCCCCCGCGCCCCCCGCCGGTCCCCCCGCGCCCCCCGCCGCGCCCCCCGCGCAGCTACCCGAGCCCCCCGGGCCCCCAGGGCCCAAGCCGGACCCGCCCTGGAAGCAACAACATCATTCAACACACAACTCGGCATAACAAACATGGCGGACCAAATTACTAACAGAACACCAAGGGAAAAGTTATACTGAAAGTCCGTCAATCATTAACCTAGGGATGTACACGGATAAATAAAGGCCGTTCTCATATTAATTTGTAATTTCCAATTAAAATTGTTATTTCCACAATAAATAGCATTGGTAAGTTTTGAAAGACGCCTATCAATCTGTCAGAGCGCGTGCTGAGAGGTTATATCACTTGCTTGGTGGATGTTGTACGATAAGAGACCAATCGGAGAAGCCAATTTCTGAACCGGTACGTGGTAAGTTCAGTAAAACTTTTGAAGACAAAATAGACATAATAGTCGAGATTTTCCAAAAAAAAAAAAAAAACTGTGCTGAGTTTGTTGCCTGTTCTTCTCAGTTGAAGGCCGACTTCCGAACGGGTGGTAACTTCAGTAGCTTTGTCTTTCATAAGTGGCCTACTAGGGCGGTTGAACAAATAACTTTGACTTCTACACGGAGGAACTGACTGGTTAACAGATGCACGCCCAGCTCAAATCGCCTGAGCCCCGAATCTCGCATAGACGTTTCCCAAAAAACATGGTGGATATCTTAAAATTTTCGCCAAATTTCTATTCGACTTCGAAGTCGAAAGCGCGAGAATTGGCAAACAGGGTTAGAATTTTGAAATTGTCTACTCAGATTTCTAAGATAACGTAGGCATACCAAGG
Organism: Achlya flavicornis; assembly: GCA_947623365.1. Taxonomy (NCBI): domain Eukaryota; kingdom Metazoa; phylum Arthropoda; class Insecta; order Lepidoptera; family Drepanidae; genus Achlya; species Achlya flavicornis. The sequence continues at coordinate 10,058,262 of OX392492.1, forward strand.
GTTTTTCAAAATTCACTCCCTAAAGGGGGTAAGGTGAAGGAGGACATGTTTGTTAGTACCTGGTGTGAGTCCTGGTGGCACATCTTGTCGCAGTAGTCGGCGAGGATGTCGCGGAACCGCGTCCAGCACTTCTCGGGGACTGTGATGGCCGTGCGGAAGTTGCTCTTCACCTGCAACACGACAGAACACGCAATACATTACTGCACTGCACACAAAGTCACGTACACGCGAAAATCATGAGCTTTCATTCAGGGCAAACATCTGTTCGATGCCATTCCGATCGAACACCGTTTTGTTGAGCCAACAACTAATATAGCGAGGCCGCACTACATCGTGCATCTATCATTTTATTAGACGAAATAAACAATTTGTTTTTATACCACTTAGGTGGCAAACAGGCATACGGCCCGCCTGATGGTGAAGCTGTTACCGTAGCTTATGGATGCTTGCAAAACCAGGGGTATTACGCGCACGTTGCCGACCCTGCAGAAATCTCTTCACACCCCTTTAGAAGAACCCTATGCTGTACTCCATTGGGAAAACACGGCGGGGAGCTCATTCCACAGTCCGAGCGTCCGCGGAGGGAAGCTCCTTTGAGCCCGCACAGTTCGAACAATTCAGGTTTCTATACGTGAGGATGGAGTCCCCGTCGATGGCGGGAGTTGCGATGGTAGAATTTTTTCTAATGTCTTTTATTCAGCAGTTTTACCACAATGGACGCGTCCTACAACATCGTTAGAAAACCATAGGACGGTGGTTTAATACTTAGTACCCGACTGTCTCAGTTATTTTAAGCAGGATGTCGACAACGTGTGATTGGAAATTCTCTCAGTCTTATGATTCGAAAGAAATGGGTACGGAGGGATTATATTGAAAATCGTGTGGTGAGCTGCATTTCAAAGTCAAATAGCATCCAGGCTCTATATGCCATTGATGAATAAAACCCAATCCTTATTATAGTTATTTGCTTTCGTTTCCCGTCAACAAAAATAGCTTATTGTTCCGTTGCGAAGAATTATTTAAAAACTTCTGCTCTGTATGTTTGTCCACTGTAATTTGGATGTGTCTATCAATAAGGGCGTTTATCTTCGATCATTATAAAATCTTTAACTTCATTATGTGCCGTCCGAGGGCGTAACTTTGGCGAGCACTTTGAATCGTAATAATAACATATTTTCTGTTTATAAATCGCGCGCTACTAGCTGTTCCCGCGTATTCTCTCGCGTCACCAGGATAGATTTTATCCTGTAAGCTACCTCAATTTCCATAAAATATAGAAGCTGTTGAAATTTACCAGACTCACTTTTTCATTTTAATGTATCTAGCGAATGCCTTGAGTGGTTTGCAACGCCAATTTGTATGTGTCAGAAACCTTCCCTATCCTTTTTTGACGTCCGATGTCAAAGAAGGAGACAACACAAGACTTTTTGAGGTTTTAACAAAGTACATTTCCTTGCGTTCACACGAAAAATTTAGAAGATGTAGGTCCTCATCATATCAGCCTAAGGATGTCCACTGCTGAACATAGGCCTCTCCCATTAACTTCCATTTGGAACGGTTTTGGGCCGCTTGCATCCAACGGAGCCCAGCGACTCTGACCAGGTCGTCGGTCCACCTGGTGGGTGGTTGTCCCGCTCGGCGCGCGCCAGTACTTGGTCGCCATGAGAGAACCTTCCTACCCCATCGGTTACCGGTTCGCCGAGCGATGTGGCCTGCCCATTGCCACTTCAGCTTACTAACTCTACGAGCTATATCGGTAATTTTTGTTCTCCTACGAATGTCCTCGTTTCGGACCTAGCTCCTAGCGTAGCCTAATGTACTGGTCTGCCCACAACAATCTACTAGTTTCATAGAAATACACACAGACATGGATGTTTATACAATGTATATAGATACAGTAAGCAAGCACTAATGGGTAAATGTGTAATTGCTACAATATATACTATGAATTACTTGTAACGATGTTACAACCTCGCTGACTTTCATGTAGATGCCGCGGTTGTTCTGTCCGATGTCGAAGTAGAAGTTCTTGTTGTCGACGCGCAGGTGCCGCCCCTCGGGCAGCTCGCCTTTGAAACTGCAACACATACTGTCATCGTCTACTACTACTTATAACACACCTATAAGTACCTACATCAAAATTAAGACGTGCCTTTTTTATTCTGTGGAAATTGCAACTATCTATCAAATATGATTCGTGAGATACAGTCCACTGACAGAGACGGACAGCGGTAGCGTAATAGGGTCGCGTTGGCAACCATTGGGTACACATTCCTAAAAAAGGACGGAGCTTTCTAGTCAATAATGAAGAAAATGATAAATTAGAAGTTGGTAATTGTAAATAGTCACTAAAGTAGCAGCACGCTATGATGGCCGTGTTGACATAAGGGATAGCTCATTTTCTCGCTTGTCTGTGCCACCTGGCTGCGTGTGGTGAGGATGTGTCATGTGTCGGGAGGATGCGTCATGTGTGGTGAGGATGTCTCGTGTGTGTGTACAGACCCGCCGTCGTCGGTGCCGAAGTCGTCGAGCAGGTCGGTGAGCGCGTCGCGGAACTCGATCATGCCCTGCGCCGGCAGGGCCACCTGGCTGCGCGGGCCGCCGCGCGTTATGGTCTGCGACACGCGCAGGAACCGCCCGCGGGAGTTCTCCTTCAGGTCCAGGTAGTACCGCCGGTTGTCCTGGACGTACCAACACCATTAACATCTCACCCGTTACAGCTGCTATCTATCGACCACCTGCTGCCAGTTTCTTCAAACTCCATTCACTTTTTGGGTTATACATTATACACATGATGTTAGTAAACAGCATCCGAAAATTTTCAATTTGACTGTGTACTGTTACTTTAGTTAGATCATTATAAAAGTACGCCAGCTGCCGGATTCATCTTCCTAAAGCTAAAACAACGAAGTTTCTTAGTAAGTGTAACAAACCTTGAGCATCATCTCTGACTTGAGTTTCCCATCGTCGGGCACGTTGTCGGGGTTGGGCGGGCCGAGCGAGGAGTAGTAGTCGCTGAAGCTGGACAGGTGGTCGCGGAACTCCGCCGCCGTCGACATCGCCAGGAATATCTGACTGCGCCGCCCGTCCGCGCCGATCTGACACAACCATTCAATATTACCAACCAACTCATATTACTGACATGTAGCTTTAGGAGCCCGACTTGAGCCTTATAAGGAACTATCCGGGATTGAAGAATGGTGCCTTTGATCATGCAGGTTGCCTGAAGGTATTTACTGAAAAGCCAGGAATGTAAACAAAATAGTGCTACCAACCCATCAACGGTTATCAACTGATTAACATTCTTTTACTGCCGACCGCGTCAAACCCAACTATATCTCTCTAAATCTTCGCCTTTAAGGCGATAATAGCTCAACTGTAGTCAAGACTTGGTCCTTAAGACTGCAAGATCGCCGGAAAATCGACGCACTGGCGATGTGGTGTTGGAGACGCCTCCTGAAAATTCCGTGGACGGCCTTTCGTACCAATAACTCGATCCTCAAGGAGCTTCGAATAACAGATAGGCTTTCGTCGACTGTGCAGCTTCGAATTCTCAAGTTCTTTGGTCACATCTCCAGAAACGAAAACTCGATGGAGAGACTTGTTGTCCAGGGTCAGGTTGAAGGCAAACGATCTCGTGGCCGATCACCCACTCGTTGGACGGATCTTATCAAGACTGTAACCCAATCTACCATGGTACAGTGTACTCGCAGCGCTACGAACCGCCAAAAGCGGAGAAGCATTGCAAAAGCAGTAACCATAGACAAGATGAACATTGGCGTTGAAGACCCTCCATGTACACCATCTTTTGCAACCACGACCACTCTGACAAGAGAGCCCGCTTGAGAAGAAGTCAAGTCGACGAGTCAAGTCCATTTGCGTGGGTTCGAATCCAACAACGGGCTTGAGATTTCGACGAAGGGAAACATCGTAAGGAAACCATAGCACGGTGGTAGTTTGACCTATAGTTTACTGATGTACAACACTCACATGACATGAGAGTCAGCTCCCTTCTTTGTGTGCTTACCACCTCGACTGCTATACATTATAACTGACCATGGTGATATTGTGGTCAAACACAGCCCTACAGGCCTACATAGTGAAGCAGTAAATGTGGCAACTATTTGAGAAAGACCAATTCCCAGCAGAATTCTGCAAGCTAATAATAAATTATCCATCTTCTAGAACATATTATTGTCATATTATAAAGATGTGATATGAAGCGCTTGTGGTGTACCATGATTAGCTGTTCTTAATCGATCGGCAAAGTTAAGCTACCACCGTCGTGGCCGGTACCTGGATGGGTGATCCTCTAGTGGTATTTCAAATCGAGCGATTCCGTGCTTGTTGCAGGTTATCACTTAATTGTGATACTCGTTAAGCTAGTTGGAGGCCTACTAGGCGGCTGGCAAACTCCAAAAATAACACAAATTTATGTCTGTAGGTTGACCACTAGTTTACCTCCACCTCACCGCAGTGGGCACTCGTAGTGGAGTATCAGCCCATTCCCTTTCAACCTGATTTGTGTGCAGGAGGCCTGTACTCAGCAGTGGGACATTATAGGCTGATGATGATGATACAAATGTAACCATTATTACTCAATTAAACTGTAATAATGTGCATGTACACTTTAATAACGGCTTCACGGTCGACCGGCGCGGGCGCAGTCCTTCCGCGATACCGCCGCGGCTTTCCAATTACAAAAAACGCTTATCGACATCAGCTGTTCACACGTTATCTTGATATATCTGTTATGTGTCAATCGTTATCGACTCACATAACACGATTGACTGACAACGGGATTTACGTAAGGGCTGATGTTTCAATTAAATAATAAAAAAATTATGTATTCCATTGAATTCAGAATGTTACAAATTTCCTTGTCCACATTTTCTGTTAAAATTGAGAGTCCAAAACACATATCGTGGGTTCGCCAGTGCATCTTAAAACTATAACGGGCCTATCGATATTTTGCTGCACTTGGCGTAACGCAGTCAGTAGCTTATGGTTTTGATTGAAATGCATTGCCACAAGATCCTACATCGCGCTATCGAAGTGCAGAAGCATTCTACGTATATACAACTATCGTAACATCTACAGTTGGACCGCGGTTTACAGCGAAGATGTCCAAGCCTAGCGGAAGATTTTCCTTTTTAAACGGAAGAGCCGTCCAACCTTGCTCCTCAGTCCATAGGCACAACCACTAACAATTTGAATTGATAAACTTTTCGTGCTCACCTCTGCGACTTTTATAAACCTGCCGCGTCGGTTCTGCTTCACGTCGAGGTAGAACCGTTTGGACTGGATCTGCAGCATTTTTGTCGCCAACTCCTGCTCCTGTGGCTGCTGACCTGCATCACATAACACCTATTTATCACTTTATGTTGATGGGAATAAGGCTGGGATTTTATCAACACTCATTGGATTTAAAGCCCTCTTTAGAGAGGCAAGATGCAAGATAGAGTGTTGGACATAAAATATGCTTTACGAAATGAAGTCTTATCATGATCCTATTCTACAAAAACAAAGCTTTTTTGTAAAAGCCAATTGTCTCACGCTTGATAACTTTGTGAAACTTTGCTGTAATTTTTGTACTGTATGTTTTTGTGCGTCGAATGGCGCGCAAAAATGTTTTCTTTCTTTCTTTGATTCTTTCTCTTAGTCGCTTTGACCTTACTAAGGCCCAAATTCAACAAATGGACTCGTATCTTAATAATTTACCTTGAATATTTTAACCTAAAAAATCTCGAGAATGTATGTATAAGAAAATTATATAACCTCTTTTGAAGGGTCTATTCGCGCGTTATCTAAATGCGAAACATATGAAAGAGAAAGTTGTCGGTAATAATTCGAATGATTATGTTGTAAATACGTTGTTGGTTATTAGCTCGGTCAGCCTTTAGCGTCATTAATCATCAGGCTCATCACCTCATAATTAAGTTAAAACGAGCGAGATGGGTTCGCTAGTGAATTTAGCGAATCATTCTCGGCCTTTATGGAATTTTCCGTTTTAATTACCATGGATTATATTTTTTTCTTTCTACAGAGCGGCCGCCGAGTGAATGCGTTTCTGACAACTCTTAATATTGGCCAAATCATGGAAACGCCTGATCTGATTAAGATGCCTTTTCATTATACTATGCCTAAGAAAATACTGAACCATCCTGTAAGACTCCGATCTCAATACCATTCGGTATTTCTGAGAATTGCCCAATATGAACAGATATCAGAAACGCATTCTCTCGGCGAAGGTATATTTATCTGTAATAGATAAGCAATATTTCTCGGTCAATATCTACCCTAATTGGGGCGTAACATGTAACCTTTTATACATCCTTCTTTTATATTGTATCAGCATTAACTCCTTCCCAACTCTTATCATCCTTTACACATAAATCAATTCCATCTTCAGTCTTTCTCTTCTCATATTTCACTTCCATAATACCTATTAATTTCCTTCTCCTTAAAAACGTCCAGCATTATGGGAACAAACCGTAAAATTTACAACTTTATGTGTTATTTTATAATTTGAAGGAGAACTGGTATCAAATCTAATCCGAAGCCTCTGTTAGGCGCCGATCCCACAGAGAACAGTTCTAGAGTTCTGCGTTCAGAGTTCAGCGTTCCGTGTTCATTGTTGTGCACACAGCAAGCAGTCTAGAGTTCATTTTTAGGTGCATGTGTTAAACAAGTAAACTGAGTGTAAAATTTATAATAGTATTAATACCATAGTAAATTACAGTAAACTAAATTAAGAATGATATTAACAGTGAATTAAAAATAAATAACAACATAAAATATCAAATGGTTACGTGTTGGTTGGTTGTGTTGAAATGTGTTTTAATGTGTTTGATTGCCCTACGGCCTTAGAAAGAAGAGCCCCAGGGCTTAATACCTACGGAGATGCACATTCAAGTCATGTAAGAGTCACTCCTCCTCGTAGCACGTCCATACGACAAACGGTTCATTACTTTTTCGTCACAAGCGTTACCATCAAATAATTCTTGAGTACGTTACTCAATATCTCCTTTTCATAAATTTACTAATTTTCGCACTGTGATTTCAACCGCAATCCCGAAAGATCTTCTATCAAGAGGTAACAAACAAACTCACTTTCGCAATCATCACATTAGTACAGTAGTTTAGTAGGTACCCAATTAATATTGCTTACCGATGTACCTGCGCAGAAGATACATTTTCAAAGCGCGGGAAATGCTATTGGTCGGCAGCTGCCGCCATGTGTGCGGAGGGGCGTGTCTTGCGAGTGAGACGGAACTAACAGTTGCAGTGTATTATGAACCTTATAGTAGTGATCTATGGTTGATTGTAAGTTTTAAGCATTCTTTCGTTAATCTTCGGGCCATACTTTCTTTTCTGTGCGAACGAAGATTCACGACGTGCCTTATCAGTTGGGTACTACTCTAGTACTATGTATGCAACATACTTAGATTGATCAATCATCGTAATTATTCGTGTATTTAACTAGATAATACGTAAATGTCGGCAATTAGAAATCGCGGCGCAATCGATTACTTGCGCGGGCGCAATAACGCACGTAACGTGGATCACGCACCATTGCTCCATCTCTAAGAACCCTAGTGGTGTTCGGGGATTTACTAAAGTATATTATCCCTCGCCTCCCTAGCCCTCTCCATACCAGCATAGGCTATATTTTGCCATTGGCTTTTCTCGATATTCGTAACTAGCTGTCTCGCGCGGTTTCACCCGCTTTCCCGAGATAATAGCCTATAATACTTGGGGATGATGTAGCTTCCTATTAGTGAACGAATTTGTCGAATCCAACTGGAAAATCCGACTGGGAGTTCCAGAGATTAGCCTGAATAAACAAAAAAACTCTTCCGCTTTATTATATTAGTATAGATATTAGATTAGTGTAGGTCGGCAGACTACAAAATCAAAATCAAAAAGTCATTTATTCAGTTTAGGCCCTGGTAAGGCACTTATTAACGTTAAATTGGTACATACAGTTGAATTTACCACAGGTTCGGAACACACTTAAACTGAGAAGACTCCGGCAAGAAACTCAGCAAGGCTCTTTTTCTTGTGGAATATCTACCTACCTGACACCCACTCAGTCCTTGATAAATCGCGCCATATAGTTTATCAAAGTATGACCTTTAAAGGGTTATTTAAGATGCGAAGCTAGTCGAGCCTATGAGCCAGTCATCCAGATAAAACGAGGGTTGCAGCTTCACAAGTATTTTAAAGACCGGACAAGTTAAGTGAATTCTAATCATACACTGAGATTGAGCTTTGGAGGAATTCATGGTGTCGGTACCATAGCACGGGATAAAACGCCTATATCACTCGGGGATAATGTACCTTCCTATTAGTGAAAGAATTTTCCGAATCGGTTCAGTAGTTCCGGAGGTTACCTGCTAAATCCAGACTTACAAACTTTACCACTTTATAATATTAGTATAGATGTGATATTGGCCCTGATTCTGATGTTTACAACTAAACTAATTTTAATCTCACAATGGTGCCGATTCTGTTGTGCATCAGACTAAACTAAACTAAATTAAAATTTTACTTATTTTAGTTAAGGATTTTCTAAACGCTATTCTGTTGTCACATCGAACTAAATTTAAATTTAGAAATGACAGGATTAATTTTGATTTTGACAGCTCCTAAATTGAACTGATGGGTGTTACCATCAAGTAAAAATAATGAACGAATGATATACATTTTAATGGAAAAATAATTAAAAATAAACATTTAGTTCATAAATATCATTAAAAAATATATAATTATGTCCAGAAATGAGTATATATTTGTGTTATTTTCCAATAACGCGTAATAAAGTCAGTTGAATATCTTGATTACCTGTGGTATACAGGCATAATAAATATATTTTTAACCTGGCGAGTTTAGTACCTAGTATGTAGTTTTTTAATCCTTAAAATGATAGGCAAGGGTTATTCAACCATACAGCCTTTTCATATGATGTTATATCTTTGAATATTCGGTCTTGTCGATTTCGACTGTATGGTGGTCGAGTTTTCGTTGTTTCTTATTCTTAGTCAATTCTTAGTTTTAAGTTTGGCAATCAAATCCAAATTAGGACTTATTTCTGCCAGTGTCGAGTTATATTATAAAGTAAGTTTCAAGTCCATTTTTTTGTCCATTCTTTGTGAATTTGTGATTTCATTGAAACCCATTTTACAATCTACTTATAGTCCTACAAACTTATCTGACCCGGTGGTCAAAAGAGGAATTCATCAGTCATTTGGAAATGTCAATCGCCATTGATCAAAAAGAATATGAACTCTACGTTCATTGGTTGTTTGCTCCACCAAATTTGATAACAGCGACTCTCTCACCGGGCCAAATAAGCTTGTGGCACTATATTGGTATATCATTGGAAGTGAAAACAATTAAAATAAAACTACGATTTTCACATAATTTTGTAGTCCAGTGTACGTATGTAACATATCCCTATCTTGCTTTGTCCTTATTCTATGCAAATATTTAGAATTATGAATAATCCAAATCAAAATATCCACTTTCCAACACTATTTCTCTAAGACTAAATTTAATCCACATCTAATTAGGTGACGACTAATTTTAGTTTGACATTTCTAATTTTAGACATAATTTGACGTAAAACGTGACCAACAGAATAGAAAAATTGCACACTTAACTAAATTGAGTAACTAAAACGATATTAGTGCTGTCAAACTAAAATTTAGTTTAATCGTACGCCAACTGAATAGGAAACGTCGATTTGACAGGACTTAACTAAATTTTAGTTAAGAATAGTTTAGTTTGTGCCAACAGAATCGGCACCTATGTCTCTTTCTAACAAAGAACCTAAGAAAAGGATGTAAGAAATTTAGTCCTGTCAAATTAGTCCAATGCTTGTTTTCAATATAAATTTAGTCGCCAAGCACGTCGTACACGCAAAATAAGACGGCAAAGATTAATTTGACAGCTTTAAATATATTCTATCCTTTTTCAATAATGTTCGTAAGAAAGAGATGTGATGTGACTAAAATTAGTTTAGTGCGATTTACAACAGAATCGGCACCATTGTATCTGCAAAAAACTTGCATACAAATATTTTAACCCCATAAATAACGGTACACGAAAGCCTCCCTTCAGTCCCGCCCGCCTCACATCATTCGGCCCATCACCACCAAATACATTATTTTAGTCACACTAAATCGTAACTCATTTAAAAATGCATACATGTCTAGTTTACATCTAATACAGCCGACGATGACCGACATTAAATAAAATCAATACTGACAAGACAAAGAAATGTAACAAACGAGTTCTTTCACACTCATTTATGCCGGTAAAGCGAGGGTGATGATAATTATTGATAAACTTATTAACTGACATCTGCCATCACGCGAATTAACCCTTTGAAGGTGACCTTTTAAACATAAAGCGACAAGGGTGCAAGAGATAATAACTGACGTTTTTAATGGGACTGCTAAAGGGGGTATACTGATCAAGGACACGCTGGCTACTAGCTGTCTCCCGCGGTTTCACCCGCGTTCCCGATCGATGTTATGTATACCGAGTAACCTATAAGTTAATCCATAACATATTCTATTCGTGTGCCAAATTTCATTCAAATCTGTTCAGTCGTTTTTGCGTGACACATCACAACACATCTTCACAACTCACATCCTCACATCAATACAAACTTTCATATTTATAGAAGTGTGTAGTGTTAGCATTTTGAGAATAATGACAGCAATTGAAGAGGCTGTATGGGTCGAGCCTTTGCCTGTATTGGGAATAAAGGAGGAGATTGAGTTGGCGCGTCAGTACAAGAATATAGAAAAGAGAAGCTGATTGAAAATAATTACACGAATTAAGTTATGAGTTAAAGGAACTCAGTAATGTAAATACTTAGTTAAAAGGCAAATATGCAAGTGCATACAAAGTATGAGCTTCAGGCGAAGCCAAAAGAGGCTATACAAGTATCTGGATCATAGACTTCAACCAGTAGGAGCTGGTGAGTGTGGAAAGGGACGGCTAGAAGGGGAGGTGGAGGCCGTAGGGGGGAAACCCCAAAATAACCAACATGGATACAAGCACTAGACGATTACAGTAGTAAGATAGTAGGATTATATTAAAGGACAAACTTTATATTTCAGATGTTGAAAGATGCACGCACAGCTCAAACCGCAAGGTCTGGAAACCGCGAGGCGGAACACTAGTGTTAAATAATTACAAAAACAGGGCGACGATAGATGCAGTGTGGTTTTATCAATTTTAGATTACTTACACTGAAATGTTAGGAGACTCATCGCATCCTCTATAAGCAAAGCTTTGGGATATACAACATATTACTAACTGCCACTGAAAAACTACCGTTACTAAAAACGTCACCATCTGCGAGGATGACCCTATTTAAATGAAACATGGCGGCTGTGTCGAATTGGCGGTTAATCGAGACAGAAATTCAATTTGATAACTGTGCAGAGCGATAAAGAATCCAATTAGGAGATTCACGATCGATAAATACATTTGTACGTGCGCTTCTATCACCGGATGTCAAGACTTATTTTATTGTCCTGAACTTTTATAATCGCCTGTTCTAAAATCATGAGGCAGTTTCAGATACTTACGTATTTAGAACCTAATCAACAACGCAATATATATTTATGTTTAGTTAGACACAACATTAAACAAACCTATTTCGCAATTTATTAACGATCCCTCTATTAATGAACCTGCCTATTATATGAAGTCGTTATTATATCATCTACATAAACACACTTCAAATGTTATAAGAAAAATCCCATAAATGCCTGAACGCATGTTCACGGAACTAATATCATGGGGATAAACTTTCAATCGGTGTCGTACCCCACATAAATGATAGGTAAATGTAAATAAAATTATTCATGTATGACAACCTGATCGTCGACTTAAATCGTATTTCGTCGAGCCAATAACTATACACTCAAATCAAATCAAAAAGTAATTTATTCTGTTTAGGCCCTGGTAAGGCACTTATGAACGTGAAGTTGTACATACAGTTGAATTTACCACTCGCTTTATTTATCACACTCAAATCCGAATAAATCTAGTCTTTAGAAGCTTATATATACTCTTAACTCTATGAAATAGAGATATGAAATACTAGTGGAGATATAAATAAAATAATAGATGGACTAAGTATTAAGAAAATTAAGAACATCTTACCGGAGTCAAAATTGTTTCCACCCGCGTCCATTCCTTGACCATGGTATTCTGAAAAATATTCAACAATACAGTAAATAACAACATACAGAATATTATGACGCAGCACATCAATAGTATACAGAAACTACATCTCAAATCACGTCCCTAAACATAACCCTTTTTAACATAACTGAATTACAAATCGAAAGCTTCGCACAAAATTCGCTTCACACGGCGATTCTAATAATCTGTTATATCAATTAATCGTTATTGCTCAATTATTTCTGATAGATGTGAATAACGAAATCTTTAGGAGCTCATTCCTACCAAATCAACATCAATGTTGATTTGATGGGAATAGTTTCCATTAGGTATACGGGCGGGATTTCAAAATTTTCTTGTAGTATGAGCAAATTTTAAAGATGGCGTTATCCATCGCTAACATCATTCACGAATTGTCAATTCTTTTCTCTCTGTCGTTCTTATTTACATGAGGAAACAACATGATTAATGGACATTAAATACCGTACGCCATCGTCATAATTTTACAAACGTGTGTATGTTAAGCAATCCTTGGAAACAACATGCCCTAAGTCTAATGCCATAGTGAAAGCTAAAAATATTCACTGTTGATTTAACTACAATGAATCGTCTAGAAACTGGTATAATTAATTAATTACCATTTCAAAAATAATAAACAGCCTCGTGCGGAAACATATTTAAATATTTAGCCTTTCCAAAGCTTCAAAACAATAAAAAAATTTTAAACTTTAGATAGGCCTGTTTCACCGCAATCTCACCATGGTAAAAGATAATGGGGCCGAAGGTGGTACGTACACAAAGCCTAGAAGGAACTGGCTCTCAAGTGCAGCTGTCGGAACACACGGATAGGTGTTTGGCGACAAATTTGCAACTTGAGGGTGGTAGCCGGCCAGATGGGTACTAAAAAGTACCCTACCACCATACTATGGTTTCCACACGAATGTTTTCCTTCACCTAAAGCTCAAGCTCATTGTAGGATTCGAACCCGGGTCCTTCATCTCGGCATCGTCACTACCAATGAGTTATCCATTGCCTTAAAAATAAACACAATGGTATAACCACTCCGACACAGATATCTATTATATACCGATTTATCAATATCTTGGATACACGGGATATTGAGCAACAATTTGACAAATGGTTGTGTCGCCGCCTTATTGTGTGAGACACAATGCTATCTCCGACGATTGAACGTTTTCAGTGAGCCGAGGTTGTCCGGGGTCAACGGCCGCTAACATTAGCCAGCCTACCGGGCTCGGAAACTTATTTTAACGGACATATTATTGTTATAAATGAAAGACATGTACATTTCGGTATCTTTATTTATGAAAAATCACAATAACACTTTTATATTTACAAAATGCTCTCGGTTCATATTAAGCAAGCAATGATGAGCATGAATATTAGTAGAAGCAACCAACATGCTATAGACAGGTTACGGTATTTAAACCACTCTCTAAGAACAAAGAAGAAAACTTTCGACAAGATCTAACAGTAAAGCCAATAATAATTGTAATTGTACTTTTCAGCCCCATTTTCCCGTAACCGTAAACGATAAAAAACTACTGAAGTGGTAAGCAATCAGCTTTAGGTGTAAGTGGTTAAGTGAACGGAGATATGACATCACCAGTGTACCACTGCAGCACAGCAATTGGTACAATTGACTTGGTTTCGGAGCGAATTTTGCATGCATTGCATACATTGTGCTGGTGCAGTTGACATTCATGATAAGTTAAATCATACAATAGGACTATTAGACAAATTGAAGTACAGAGGAAGTAGAAAGAACCTGGATGATATTTGCACAGGAAGCTAATCAAAGATTATAAATACAGGTGACAGGTGATAGATTGGTCCATGGTTAGATCATTGATCAATCGTCGCACCATGAGTCTAATTGCATTACGAAAACATTTATAGAGTAATGGCAAATGGCTTTAGTCAACTATTCGTTATTTGTATCTTTGGTTTAATCATTAGACATTGATTGATGAGATATTTCAGACGCTACAACTTCAACGTCTAGCCGACCCGAGCCTCTTTGAAAAAGTTACAAATACCTAAGTTTTTTTTGCACATCCTTATTATGAAGTTTAATTATACTGTCGCTCTGGTAATAAAAATAGTCCATTATATATAAATGTCTCCTAATAAATTCGTGTGCAGTAATTGCATTTCCCCCCGACTTGCACGCAATTTACGTTTGAATTCTAATTACGAGCACAAAGCTCCATTAGCCAGAATAATTGCGGCAGGTTATTATAGGATGCATAAGATTTTGCAAATCTATAAATATATATTAAAATTAACCCCTATATTTCTCCTGTTCATGCTATACTTGAGAACGGCTTTACCATGTCATCATAGAAGATTCTAACATTAAAAAAATAAGAAAATTGCGCAGAAACAAACTTTTTTTTTAAGAACACTTCATTATTATCATCATCAGCCTATAACGTCCCACAGCTGAAGACAGGCATCCTTTCACAAATCAGGGTGAAAGTATTTCACCACGCGTGCCCACTGCGGATAGGTGAAGGTAGGCTAGTGGTCAACCTACTGTTGGAGTTTTTCAAGCCAACTAGCTTAACGACTATCACAATTAAGTGATAACCGGGAACAACGGCTTAACGTGCCTTCCGAAGCACGAAAACGCTCGATTTGAAATACCACTAGGCGGTCACCCATCCAAGTACCTTAACTTGTCGATCGATTAAGAACGTCTTATCATGCTACACCACGAGCGCTTCAAGAACACTTAACGACAATATAATATTTTCTAATATAACCTTAGCGCGGTAGGGTAGGTAAGGGGGTAAAGAAGGGGGCACGGGTGAAACCGCGGGCGGAAAGCTAGTCATCATAGAAAATATTACCTAGCCCTAGCGACAAAATGCGATGAGCGTAAGCTGGACATTAGAATAATTAAAAATTAAAGAATTCTTTCGGGGTAAAATTGACGAACAGAAGTAGAACGATGGGTGTGTGGTGTGAGGATGAGCTGAAGAAGTCGGAGGAGATATAACACAGAAAGCCAATAATTAAATATGATGTTTACTGCGTTTTTAGATTTGCTTGTACGCAGCTATATGGCAATCACAAAAACCTCTGTAATTTGGAATTACTGGTTTGATGAATGACTCTCAATGAAAAGTGCGGATTTATGAGATGTTATTATAATAGCCATGAAAAAATTTGATTTGATAATACGAAAACGTTCATGAATACAAAAAGCGTCGCGGAAATAGGCGAACAAATTAAAAATGTTCCTGGGCAGAGTACTGTCTTCCAAGATCTACTTCATTAAGGCTTATTATTTAGTGGGCAAAAAAAAGTATTTGTGTTTTGACTTAAACATTAAGTAGGTTATCGTTTCCATTATACAAATAAACATTTTTATAATCTGATTAGTGTTTTTCCCATAAACTTATGTCAACAACCTAACATTGTTAAATATCCGAGTGTATTCCGCGCGAACGTCGAAGGGCGTCGACCCTACTGTATTATTTATCATAATGATTTGATACGGCTTTTTGATTGCCTTATTACAATACCGTTTATTACCACAGCTGATAATATTCCTTACCATTTAACTAAACATTGATTTCATATACATGTTCATCGAAAATGTCTTGGAATATTTTATTCGATTCTGAATAAGGAAAAAACAAAATGTTAAGGTTGTTTTATGTAACTTGACATGATATGTACAGAGAGAAGAAAAAACCTGGGTGCGTTGCAGGGTTATTTTTTTAAAAAAATGAGAAACCGTCCTTTGCCTTCGCCCATAACTCACCATAGTAGATGGCGTTAATGGTAGTGGAACGCATACGGCACAAACAGACAAATATTCATTACTATATGTAAGGATAAATCGGAAATTCATAATCCAGGACAAAACGTTTTGCTCGCTTTATCACTACATTCAGAACAGTGTTTATGTGACATATCTGATGTAACGATTATGTCATCAATGTACACTTTTTAAGTCATAGTCAATATAGCCTTTATGAATTTACTAACTGAACCTGAAGCAGAAGCCTAAGCCTATTTTAAAACGTGGCGAAAATAAGTACTTACAAATAACTAACTCCTTACATAAAACGAAATTACCGTTAAAATGGTCCAAACACAATTTTATCTAAACTTATTTTGGTAGCAGAATATGCAAATCACGTTCAGCTAATATTTGTTATCTAGGCGTAACTCAGGTCAGTAGGTAAGGGGGAGATTACAGAATTTAGGCTTCATGAAGCGATGGTGGATTCGTACCAAATGACCTTTCGGGAAAGAAAATTACATTTTCGAAAAAAATAGAAACTACTACGAAAATTAAAGAATCCTGACCTGAATTCATATTTTTCTAGCTGTCTGACTTGACATTTATCTTGAAATATCTTAATTGAATATAAAAAAGGCTTGCTTTAGACACATTAAGGAAAGCCTTGTCCAACTATGAAGGTCTACAGACCTATTATGATACTAAGTTTACAATTCGGGCACTATTGAATACTAATACTTTTTTTTTCTCTCTGTGGCAACACTACGGACAACTTGTCAAATATTGTATCGTAATTTTAAATATAATTTTAATTATAAAAATCCTATTAATATAGTGCTTAGGTTGATTAATCACTAAATATTTGCTACGAAAATATAAGTGGAATAAATCAATTAATGTTGTATCGCTGTTTTTGATGTTAAATCAGTGTACTAATATTTCATAGTGAGTGACTCATCGGTTCAACCGTCCTTTTGGTCCAAATTCAGGCGAGTACATAGTTTATTCTGATTGTTTCACATATATGTTCTATCGCACATACTAATTAATAATATCTATAGTAATAATCCTGTTTAGTCGCTAAAATAGTCGTAAGAAAATTTACAGCAAATTGTTCATACCTGTATCTGTTGTTTTTGTTATTACTTGCTCATTCAAACTCTATTGGTCATTTAAAATACAATAACAATCCACCATGGTTGGAACACGCAAGACCTCAGCTCGTCAGACAGAAGAAAAACTGCAGATTGTACTGCAAGAACTTAAAATTTCTCAAACCAAATGTGAGCAATTAATGACAGAACGCGATGACAGTGAAAAAGAAATGCTAGATATATTATGTATGAACAAAAAGTTAAAAACTGAGATGGCAGATATGCATGTCCGGCACACAGAAGTAGCCGATCAACGGGATCAGCTTCAGAGCATTGTCGACGGGTTCAACCAATGCAGCTATGAGTTTGAAGAGGCCCTCAGGCGAGTGACTACTCTTGAGAAAGAATTATGTGAGGCCCGTAACTACATCACTCGCTTAGAAAATAGTAACCATGAAGCAGAGGTAGCAGAAACCAATACACTTTTCGATGAGTTGGTCGGACCAGCTCCGGGTTTGGTTTCTGGTCCCTCAGCCCTATGCTCAAAACCCACTGTCACAATAGATTTAACATGTGAAGATCCAATTGTTTCTAATGGTGCAGTGCGGATAATCAAATGTAGTAAAAATAAGCTAAAGAAATACATAAAAATCAAAAATTTTATCAAAAAAACACAAAATCTTATTAAGAAAAATAAGATTGTATGTAATAACATTAAATTAAGGAAGGAACGTTTAAACTTAATAACAGAAGTAAATATGTGCCATGTAGACTTCGAAAATGGCATCCTTAAATATAACTCGGATACAATGCAACTCCAGACTGAAATTATTGGTTTAAATGATAGGTTAAAGTTTATCTCAACTAATTATGAAACTTGTAAGAAAGAGATGAACTCCTACGTTCTGGCCATGAATGAGTTGGTGGAGGTTTCTAAAAGAAATTCTGATAGATTTGATTCCCTTGTAAACAATTATAATTATGATTGTTTAAAATCTCCATCAAGCTCCTCCAGGACAGATTGTCCAACTCCCTTGGTAAATATTACAATAAATAAATGTAATACACCAAATCCTACAGAATGCAAACAGGATTTAAATAATTTAAAGAATATTGTAATGTTTAGTGATGAAATAGGAAAAAATATGGGAATGTTACTTAGTCACTGCTTGGGCCAGTCTATAACTAATATGTGTATGCCCGGTGCTTCTTATAGTCAGATATTAGATAGAATTAGTAGCAGTACATTTAATAATAATACTACATTGATAATATTTATAGGAAGAAGGGGAAATGTAGACAAACAAAGTCTAATAAAATACTTTAGTACACTTGCACAATTAAATGTAAAAAATATAGTTTTGTTTTCATTCCCGTTTCTTCAAAGTTTGCCACAGACTGAAAATATTTATAGACACAATTTAAATATGACATTACACACTTTGACATGTCGTCATAGTGATAAGTTTCACTTGATTGATATTAATAGTTATTTAAGTAATTTGAATTATTATTATTATTTAACAGAAGATAATTTTTATCTTCCAAAATACCACAAACGACAAGTAGCAGAATCGCTATCATATTATATTAACTCAGCCAATTGTTTGGCTACTCGGACGGCTGCTTCTATTGAGCAGCATAGCTATTTACAACCATTGGAAGCTATTCCAAATAGATTGGATTCATTGGAAGCTATTCCAAGTACTAGTAGTAATTTAAATTAGAACAAGTGACAATAGAGGCAACCTCTAGCATTAGTCATAAGAATATTAACTATGAAATTATAAATGTATCCTGCCCATTATCATTAGAAATAAACAGTAATAAAATGTATAATAATAAATATAACAAAAGTAATATTAACCTGGTACACCAGAATATACAAGGAATTAAGGGCAAGGAATTAGAACTGGAGTTATTTCTGAACTGTGATAATATTGACATTTTATGTATCACTGAACATTGGCTAAAGGCCCACCAGTTCATTTTTAACTTTAGTAAGCACCAGGTTGCTAGTTCATTCCATAGAAAAGATTCTATACATGGTGGCTCACTAATAATAATTCATAACAATTTGAAATTTAAGGAACGTAAAGATATTCAGAGCCTATCTATTGAGCGAACTATAGAAATAGCATGTGTAGAGCTTGAGCAATTCATTGTCATGAGCGTATACAGACCCCCTACTGCAGTATTCAAATTGTTTGAAAAATGTATGGATGAAGCTCTGTGTAAACTAAATAGTGTGAATAAAAATATAATAATCTGTGGAGATTTTAATATAAACTTGTTGGAGGATAACGCAATAGGTAATAAACTCAAATCACTTTTTCTATGCTACAATCTAGTAAATCTTTTTTTAGAACCGACTAGAATCACTGCCACTTCAGCAACTTGCATTGATAATATTTTTACTAACTTAGAGCCAGTAACAAAGTCAATAATAAGTAAATTAAGTTCTGATCACTGTGGCCAGTTGGTCTCATTTAATATGCCTAGAAAAAAAGTGATAAAAAAAGATATTAAGTGTCTTCCTATGAGTATAAGTCGCCTTGAAAAATTTAGAAATAACATTGTCAATAAATTACCAGACGTACCTTACGATAATAATAATGTTAATGAACTGTATAACTCAATTTTTAATTTAACTAAAAATGAGTATAATTCAATTTTTTCTTCAAAAACTGTTAATCGGAAATCTAATACGGTCTTCAATGACTGGGCGACGGTGGGAATTTATATAAGTAGGCGAAAATTGTATGAATTATATAGGGAAAAACAGTATAATCATGATTTTGTTTTTTTAAATTATGTAAGGAATTACTCAAAAACATTTAAATGCGTTTGTGCTGCGGCTAAATCAATACATATAAGAAATAAAATTAAAAATAGTCATGATAAGATCAAGATGACTTGGAAAATTATAAATAGTGAAACTGGAAAGTTCAAAGTACGTAATCATGAGTTTCGACTTATTATAAATGATAAATCAATAAAATCTGATCAAGATGTTGCTGCCGCTTTTGAGACTTTCTTCACCAATATTCCAGTTTCGACTACCAAGTCTCTTAATTCTTCTCCCACCCTCGCTGTATCTTTACTTAGGAAAAATGTAAAAGAGTGTACTGTTGACTTTAAATTCTCAACTGTTACTTCTAGCGATATAATTAAAGCGTTCAAATCTCTAAATTTGAAAAACACTGTTGATCTATGGGGGCTTTCAGTTAAACTTATTAATTCTATAATTGATTGTATTGCACCTCATTTAGCTGTTATTTTTAATAAATGTATTGATTGTGGTGAGTTTCCTGATCTTATGAAACATAGTAAAGTAGTGCCTTTATTTAAAACCGGTAGTACATCTGACCCCACAAATTTTAGACCGATTTCCATATTACCGACATTCAGTAAAGTATTCGAGAAAATTATACTTAATCAATTGATGGTACATTTCAATAGTAATAGACTGCTTCACAGTAAACAATTTGGTTTCACTAGGGGTCGCTCAACAACCGATGCTGGTGTTGAGCTTATTCAACATATTTTTGACGCCTGGGAAAATTCACGAGACACCATTGGTGTTTTTTGTGACTTATCCAAGGCTTTTGATTGTGTCCATCATAAAATACTGATCAGCAAATTACATCACTACGGCGTTAGAGACACTGCACTAGATCTTTTGATTTCTTACTTATGTGACAGAATTCAAAAGGTTGATGTTAATGGTAAAGTATCCCCTGGGTCATCAGTAACTATGGGTGTACCACAAGGTTCTATCCTTGGACCTTTTCTTTTTCTCATTTACATCAACGACTTACCATATCTTGTAGAAAAAAAACATGAGATAGTATTGTTTGCTGATGACACTTCACTTCTTTACAAAGTGAATAGACATGATTTTAATTCTGACGATGTGAACAATGCTCTTTCTGTAGTCGTTGATTGGTTTACTATAAATAATTTATTGCTAAATGAGAAAAAAACAAAATGTATCAGATTCAGTCTACCCAATGTGAGACATTCGGACACAAATATTGTAATTAAAGGCGAAAAACTGGATCTTGTTGAAACAACTGTATTTTTAGGTATCACTTTAGATAATAAGTTACAATGGAGCCCTCACATTTGTAAATTGGTGGATAGACTTAGTTCTGCAGCTTATGCAGTGAGAAAAATTCGCGCTCTCACTGACGAATCTACGGCAAAATTAGTTTATTTCAGTTACTTTCACAGTTTGATGTCTTACGGTATCCTCCTCTGGGGTAGTGGTGCCGAAATCAATAGAATTTTTATACTGCAGAAAAAGGCTATCCGCGCAATATATAAAATAAGGCCTAGAGATTCTTTGAGAGACAAGTTTAAATCTATTAATATAATGACAGTGTCGTCACAGTACATATATGAAAATCTTATTCATGTGAGGAAAAACATAAATAACTTACCTAAGAATAGCGACACTCATAGTTTGAACACTAGAAATAAGCACAAACTTGCTGTACCTTTAACTCGGCTCAGCAAAGTCCTTAACTCTTTCAAGGGGCAATGTATACGTTTCTATAATAAAGTACCCAAAGAAATCCAAGAGCTACCTATACATAGATTCAAAAAGATAGTAAAACAGAAGTTATGCAAGAAGGGGTACTATAAAGTTTCTGATTTTGTAGATGACAAGAATGCATTTGAATGAATTGTTCGCTTCGCACGCTATTGTTATATATATTTTGTAAATTGTAATATTTATAAGTACACATTAAAAAAAAAAAGAACACTTGCTGAGTTTCTTGCCGGAGTCTTCTCAGTTCAAGTTGTATTTGGAACCGGTGTAGAGTCATTTGTTAACCTTCACAAGTGCCCTATAAGGGCCAAAATTGAATAAATGAATTTTGATTTTGATTTTTTGATTCTAATGGAGCGATTTCTTTAAAACCTTGTATATTAAAGGAAACTTTACCAGACAGTTATTTTAATGTCAGTGTTCTAAAAACGTTTTATACTTGCCAAAGGTTTTCTCTTAAGAAAATTCATTAGGATTTACGTAGTATGTAAGCAAGCCTGAACACACATCTGTTGGTAGATGCTTAGCGACAAGTTTTTAACTCTGTAGGTAATGGCCGAAGCCGGTATTACAAAATAAGTTATTAATCTGGTAAACGGTATGTCCTTGATCGTTGATGGAAATGACACGACCATGTAAAATGCAGTTAATTTAATCAACGGCAATGAAAGCGGATTGAAGCAGAGGTTAATGCTAGATAGAACATTGAGAATTGAGTTTATAAGTAGTAAAGATAAAGTCAGTTGGACTGTAGATACATCAATGTCTCTAACGACAAAACGTTCGTGAAACTAGACTTGCAAATAAATCTTTTCGCAGTTGTTTTCGTCTTTCATTCATTTTCAAACAATACGCCATTTAAAGACGGGTTCGACCTCTTCCCTAAAGTATCTATTGAAATCATGTTAGAATTCTCATTTAAAGCAAAAAAAAAACACGCTATAGCCACTGCGTAGAGTCACAGACGAATAGACATAGGAGGTCAGGCATCGAGCTCTCGGGTTACGTGACCGGCCGACACCGAGCACCTGCGGCTGAGGTTGCACAAGCCGCGCAGCGCTCGACCGGCAAGTGCTAAATGTGCACTGATTAGCGAACGTTGCTTTACACATGGTAATACTGAACCTGGTAAGACGGCATTGTTGGTTGTCGCTAAAATAACTAACAGCAACGACCATGAGGAACTTATGACATTTTGACGCTGTTATTCTTTAGTGAGATTCCAGTCGAGTCTTTGACAGACATCAACAATAGACATTACTAATTCATTATCGACATAATTCGCAAGAACTTGCGATTTCGAGAGCTCAATCTCATGGTCTAAAATCTAAATAGCAAAATCACATAGTTACTGTACGGCTACGGTAATATGATAATATTCAAAAAGCTTAAGCAATGTTATGCAAATATACAGAGGAGGTTGTTCAAAGAAACTTGTCCTAATTCACGATGGCACCATTGATAAGGCCATCAACCAAATCTCTGTTGTAATTTCAACAGCATCTTTCGTCCCATTTTCTAACATTTTTAGCCGAACGTATGTGACTCGGGCAATTAAGGTCAACGTTAAATCATCACAAAATTGGAGCTCGCTGCGTATTTAATCAACGAGAAAATAGAAGGCGTTGAAACGACGTAACGGAAAATATATCAGCTTAACGTCGCTTCAGAATGGTGATGTGTTCTGAAGTTGCGGCCGGAAGGTGAGTGGGACGTAATGCGGAGTTTTTGATATTAAACGTTCGGATTAAAGCAGATATATAGTTGTAGAGGTAGTAAAAGACTTAAGTGTTAAATAAAAGAGGGTTGGGTTATGTTAAAGAATTCGACAGTGAAACGCTCAACATGGTTTAGTTAGTGGCAACCAGATTGGGAAAGGGTAGACACACTGAAAATAACACTGTATTTAATTAAAACAACTTAATTAGTAATATGCGTCGTTTGGCGCTATGCAACAATTTAAATTGTAGCAAAAACTGACAATTGCTGCATTTTGAGGAATTCACATGAGAACTAGAAAAACGGGATCCCATAACCAGCTCCGGCTGACATTATGCGAAAAAAATAAACGAGAAATGAAATTGAATCTAGAGTATAGACCCTTGTGCGTGTGATTGGGACAACTCAGTATATTTTATGTGCGCAACTGTTTCAATATGGCAGCATTATATTTTGTACACTTGAATACATGTTCTGACATAATTCGCTAATATAAATAGTCTGGGAATCTTAAAATGGCATCGCAACACCATTGTTTCATTATTTTGAGAAATAAATTACCTCTCACTCGATAGATCGACGAAAGTATTCTGCTTAGTATATCCCGAAAGATAGACGAAATTATGGGAAGTCAATTTTTCTACCACCACAATAATAATATCACCACAGTTCATGATTTTTTTTCCAGCTAAACTTGGTGGAAGGCAGACGATCCACCTAATGGTAAGAGGCCATCGCCGCTTATGGACATTTGCAATACCAGGAGGATTGCCAAGGTGTTGCGAGACCATGAACAGTTCATTATAAACCCAAAGCAAGCTAATAGCGATATGGTCAAGCAGGATCAAATAGCATCAGGTTGTTAAGTTAAATGCCAATACCTATCTATATTTGGAAACTCTTCTGCAACCTCATAATACCATGGCCTCAAAAACTTAAGAGTGGCTTAATATGTTTACGGGCTCCCCAAATTTCTTTCATCGGATCACGACAAAACTTAGTTGCGTAATTTTTTGTAGCAATTTCTAGTTTAGAATGACTTATGAATTATACCAATTTGTCCAGCGATTTTTTTGTGAATTTTAAGATAACGCATCAATACCTAGCTGAACTGAGGTTGAAAATTTTAAATATTATGTGAACGGACATTATCGACGCAGTTTCTAACAGGGGTATTATTGGATTCCAGGACTCATATTTACTTAATTGAAATTAGATTTCTGCACGAGTATTTAGTTTCGTAAAAAATGTTTGAAAGAATCGATAGAACCGAGTGACATACTCGTTCACTCCAACTCTTTGAAATTTGCGATAACGGCCTAAATACCGAAATCGTGTGCTGAATCTAAATTTAGTTATTCAAAGAATTACGAAATCTAAAACTAGGCCATCATCATAAAACAGAAGTAAGGCAAAGAGAGATCTAACGGTTATAATGATTTTTATCACATAAATGTTATCCTTTGTGGGTATGCCTGCGATAGATAAATTATGCGAAACGTCAGACTCGAATGGCAGTTATTAATTTGGGCTAATACGGAGCGACACCACCGCGACGCACCGCACCGCGGGCTGGGGCGTTGTGGCGACATGACGACAATGACGCTTCACTGAACTCCTGAATTCCCATTACTTATTATTTCAATCAAATTTCAGTAGATACCCGACAGCCCCGACCAGAATAATAAAAGCGATTCATGTGTACGCAATCTATTTCGACAACCAACGTTATTCTAAAGAGATACTACGAGCGCTATCAAAAACATTAAAAAAAATGATGGCGTGACAGAGCTCCTATACGGAGTCGGTTAAAGTTTGGAACGGCGTTCGTCGGCAGCGCCGTGCGTGGTCGCGGGCGCGGGGCCCGTTCTAGGGTGCCTATTATAAAGTGAGCACGACCAATAAGGTATAGGAGTCGAGCCGACTGGCGAGAGACACTTAGCACGGTTATGTAACTAGTTCAAGGCGGGTCATTGGCAGCTGACTATATTGTTGCAGACACAGACGCCGAGCCAGACGGACAAAAAAGTGAAACCTGTGTTTTTCAAGCTAAAAAATATAACGCGCAGCAAACCATAGTGAATGAAAAACTACAGCCGCGATATGAACCGCAATGATGCAATACGCGAAACTTAATCGTTTAATGGACATTTATGAGCTTCAAAAGCTTTTTG
Organism: Achlya flavicornis; assembly: GCA_947623365.1. Taxonomy (NCBI): domain Eukaryota; kingdom Metazoa; phylum Arthropoda; class Insecta; order Lepidoptera; family Drepanidae; genus Achlya; species Achlya flavicornis. Next base: position 10,083,798 of record OX392492.1, read on the forward strand.
CAATAGGTACGTCAATCTGAATAGGATTGCGAAATTTTGTGAGACTGGTCAAGGTGAACGAAAAAATTAAACGATTTTCACATTGAAGTTGCCCAACAAAGTAACATAGGCAGGTAATTAACTACTAATTTGAGTAACAAAGGATATTGTCCATTTGCGAGTGCGATTTGGTAAAGTTGATTGCAGAGTTTTCCTCGTCATCAAAAGGGAGGAGGGATTACAGAGAATCCAACTTCGCACCGTTCATTGAAATTCTCAAATGTATTTCGAAACTCTAAACAATCGAAAAAGTTCCACCAAATGAATTGTCAAGTCAATTTCGAAATTACTTGAAACGCAAAATGAGATCCCACTTACCCACTCGCAAAGGGGAACTAAATCACTTCCACTGGAGAAACAATGATACCTATATTATGAAGATAACTTGCTTCTAGGTCTTTTTTGGCCAACTAGGTATTTAAGTGAATTTAATGTATTTTCCACTAAAATGAAACGCAAAACATTGATAGGTGTAGGACGCGACGACGCCGACGCGGCGACGTCGAATCGGCACAAAGCAGACAAAAGATAGTGTTGCGAAACACTGGAGGTCTGTCTAGACTAGGTCCTGGGAGTCTAGAACACTTTGGGCGAAATACTGTGGTGTTCTATGGATGACGATGCGTCGAGTGGGTCCATGTCCGGACTTCCAGAGATTCCCCATAGAACGAAAAGGTTCCTTGTGTGACGGGTTATGACAATAGGTACTGCTTGATACATTTGATTGATATGATAAGATATCAATGTGAATGTGATAGGGCAGAATGTACCTTTACCTTTTACGTAAGACTTATTAGTCTTAGTTTGTTTTGAAGAGTCATTGCAATCGAAGCAACCTTCCGAACCGGTAGTCAGAATATTAAATAAGGTCTATTCGAAAAAAAAAAACAATTCATTTCATTCATACATCAATAAAGTGTCTTTTTAAAAGTCATTTCTGTCTATATTTACTTAACTGTTGACTTTTTACATGAAATAATTATTTTTGGATATAATGTTGTGTAAGGTTGCATGCTATGAATAAAAACTATTTTCATTATTTTAATTGCTTTCTTTCCAAATCCCTATCTAATTCCCAAACAAGGATAAAGTGGTGTTTGATAGCATTAACAAATGTACACAACACACCTTGATAAAAGAAGAAACAATAAAAATGTATGCTAGCTATATACATGTACATAGGACCAGCCAAGCGGGGCTACCGTGTAAGTCAATAGTAATGAAATTCATATATATGGTCTTAGGGAAATCATGATCAACGAGTTAAGAAAGCCATCCAGGACTCATTGACTCGTGCAGTGACTGGCTTGGGATCTAGAGGTTAGAGATTACAGATAATGGGATTTCAATGAATCCCAGTTTAGTTAAGTTCATTAAGATTGACATATGTGTTAGTCCCGCAGGGTAGCACCTATAGCAACCAAGTGTTTTAGCAAGATATAACACTTGTTAGTCATTTTAACAGAAGGAAAGCATGATCATTGATACTTCTTTCATTTGGCCCTTCAACTTCAATCCATCATATTATTTCAACATTCTCCTTTCTTACTCATATCAACTTTCACACTATCCATCCATCACTGTAGGAAATATGGATGAGAATTGTGAAAACCCGTATTAACTGACAAAGTCTGCAAAGGATTCTGGCTGCCAAGCCACAATGTGGGTTGCGTGACCTGTTCTGTTTCTTGTTATATCAGACTATCAGTTATGTGGTTCTTCATTTCTCGTGTTTAAATTCAATTGCTTGCTGATGACACCCCCTAAAAAGGAAGCTAAAGCAATATTGCCAATTGAATTATTTTTTTAGAATTTACAGACCTTATTCATCAAATAATATTAACTACACCCAGACCGAGGACATACATGTTCATGCACACAAATGCATGTCCTGTGTGGGAATCGAACCCACAACCTATGGTGCGATAGGTGGAATCTTAACCAGACTCTTAACTAACTACGTCAACTGGCCCATCATAATAAAATTATTGCATGCATAAATTTCAAAAAAAATATTCCATTTGCAATATTGCTTTAGCATACTTTTCAGCCCTCCAGTCAGCGACACAAATTACTAACCAATAGGGAAGTCTTTTAAGTGCTGACCATGTTCCATTATTCTTTGGACAAGAGGTTGTCCAATAATAAAAGACAATATCTATAGGTGATTGCCTTATCAGGGCCTACATTGAATAAATACTTATTGAATTTGAATTTGACATAAAAAGTATAATGAGCCCCACTCACCATTGAGCCATTACTCAATGGTGAGTGGGGCGAGCTATGACAACTGCTTGCAAGCGTACAAAGGTCTCAAATCTGATCTGTTTGGTTGTCGGTTCCTCTCTTTCTTTTCTTTCTTTCATGTCTTTAGCATAAAACATAGGATTGCAATTTTTTTTTTTAGAAATTAGACTCCTGGGAGGTAAAAAAATAGGTACAGGGATAATTTGAAACAGGATAAGGACATCTTTCTCGGAGAGAGAGAGAGATGTCTTATGATCTCATTTTAGAGAATATTTCATCCCAGAAAAACAAACATAGTTAATTATTCAAGCAATATTTACAGATATAACCTGAAAAATTCACATGCAGTTATAAAGCCAGATGAAAGGAAAGTTGCTCACCTGTGAAGTTAACATCTCTGTTTCATGCAGAAGTCAATTATTATTTAAGTTATTTATTATTTATTTTCAATTTGAAAGGCTAACATTTGTGTTGTCTAACAAGGATTAAGCAAAACATTTTCATCATTTATAACTTACTAGCTTATCCCCCGCAGTTTCACCCGCATTCCCGGGATAAAAAGTAGCTTATGTCCTTCTCCATACTATAGGCTATCTGCCAAATTTCATGATGATCCGTTGAGTAGTTGAGGCGTTTAGGCGTAACAAACAAACTCACTTTCGCATTTATAATATAAGTGTTACAGTAATTTCACTAACATTTCAGTTTTCTAGTAATGGGAAAATACGTGTAGTGAAGAGCAATTTAGTGTATGAGAGCACTTTTATGCATTCATCAGATCACAAATACAATGGCTGCTCAAGGACTAATGTCCAGAAGCGACTGGACTACAGTAACTAATTGTCCAGTCATCATTTCTAAGCTGAACTATTGATAAAGTTAAATATGCATTAGGTTAAAGGTTTGCTCATGGATTATTATAGTTACTTCAAAACTCTGCTACAAAATAAGTATTTAATTGTTACAATGTTACAACATATTGCGAAAAAGAGAAAAGCAGATAATAATGTTGAGCCTTTCAAATGTTTCATGATGCAAGTTGCTAAAATTAGGTTAGTGCTATAGTTAAAATCAATACTTGATGCTTATTGGAATCCCATTGGCATTTGTACTATTAGTGAAGGGAGAAGCTTACTTATTCACATACACACATCACTGTGACCGCCTGCAGTCTGTGGGCCGGTTCTCATTACCTGCTACTTGCCAGATCCCTTTCCCACTTCACCAGATCCTCTAAGACTCAAAAACAACAACTTGATACATGATTTGCAACAGCTGATGGCACATCCCTTTGTTCCAAACTTCACTATAGTAAACTTTGTTCACAAAACTCTTTGTTCAACATGTGTAGACCACTCCACTGTAACACACTTTCACTCTTACACAACTATACTCGTCTTTTGGACCGTCCGAAGCACCACGGCGTGTGCTAAGCCGTCACTCGAGAACAAAGGATTACCTCACTCAAGGGACCACATCAATGGATTCACTAATAGTAATTTAATAAGATTAGTGAGGTCGAGGTCCGGAGGTGCGGCGGGCAGCTGAGTGGGCCTGAGGTGCGGCCGCAGAGCCGGCGCGGAGGGGCTCAGCTGACGGGTTGGCGCGGCGACGGCGGCCGGCGCGGGCCGGCTCGACGGTTGCTGAGCGGCCAGCACCATCGAGCACCGGGCGTCTCAGCCGCCAACACAGGCCCGCCCGACGACGAGAGGTCGCAGACAAAAAAATCGATAGGTCGTCAACCTCCGGCGGCGGGCGGCCGGAGCCGGTCCCGGGCGGGCCGCCGCGCCGCCACCGCCCGCCCGCGACGTTCCCGTGTGCTCGACGCGCCCAGGTCTCCACGCAAGAGTATGCAGACCCGAATACGCCATTTTGAAACGGGAACAATGAGATATTTACTTTTGAACGCTACCTCAGCCGGAGACGTTGTTCGCGACGGTTAACGGATGCTGTGGGCATCTTTACACGACTCTGGCGATAAGCCGCTTTAATTAAATACGTACTCTGATTAGGAATCCCCTCGTCACCACTGCCGATATCCGACATCGCAATCCACACCGAATTCTACAGGCGATCCACCGATCTTTTTGGAGACTCTCGGACAGTTCGTGTTGTCTATGGTTCCAAAGCCATCAAAATTGGGTAGTTTATGATGTCGGTTATGGTAGATAAATATAAAAATAGGACTATATTGCTATTTAAAACTTTAATTATGAATATTACTATTATTTTAGAGAATTAAAAGTTTGAGTTTGTCCAATTTGACTTTAAAATATTATTTTTACAATAAATACAATAAAATACACTTTTGGAGATTTTGTTTAACATACTGACATCATAAACAACCTCATCACTTTTTCGTAAACTCTATATTTTGGTCTATGATAATGACATCCTTTGTCAGCTGTGGTACCATAAGAAAAAGTCATGGGAAACCATTGAAAACAGAGAGAGAGTGATAAACCGATGAGATTAATCCTTTATGGTAGTAGAAAATTCTATAACTATGCATGCATCATGCTATTATGATATAATGGTGATGAATATCCTCTCTATCTATTCTTGAAACATAAATCTCTTGCCTTGCTTCTTCGAAAACGAAAAATCATCGTGCAAATCGTTTGCCTATAATAGGAACTTATAACTGTAACTTTCTGCTCACAATATCCTTGCCTTTAACGGGCTATAAACATTAGATCGATTTCCATTTTCAATCAATCATACAATCCTTCAACAGATTATTTTTCTTCTTTACCTACGAATGTTCTGAAAAATATTTTTTTAGTTTAATTTTATTGCAATCAGTTTCAGTTTGAAACAACCTCAACCGATAGAAATATTCTATAGAATTGGAACTGATAGCAACCTAATCCTAACTAATATTATAAATTCAAAAAAAAAAATTCAAAAAAAATTCAAAAAACATTTATTTTCAGCAGTTCACATAATAAAACTAACAAAACTATGTTGCTCTTAACGACATGCAAAGCGCTGGGAGTATCTTAAAAAAAAAAAAAAAATCGTTATATCTATGGCCTTCACACTAGGCATCATGCCTGTATCGTGAAGACCTATTTACGATTAACTATTTGTAGACTGACATTTTAGTCTATTAAACTATGATTCTAGTTACAAAATATTATTCTTTAAAATTATACAAGATTATGGAGTAAATTTTCTTAATAATTATAGATTGGGAGTACCTATGCATAAATAACGTAGGGTCATTGCGCCGGTTTCGCGACCAGTTCTGGTTGGCGACCACTTGCCTGCCTAGGATTCTTTAATTGAAGATAATAACTTTTCTTTAGGAGATAAAAATGATAAGAATGCTTTTAATATTATTTTAATAGTTATGTAATTTAAAAAAACTAAATTTGATATCAACCGCTGAACCCAAAACAAAAAAAAGGACTTAAGTTCACGTGTTGATTCAGTGTGTCTGGACATGCAGTGAAAGAGCAAAAAAAATAGCAAGGCGCACGGCATTCGATGGTAAGTTTTGTTACTTAGTATTAGTTGTTTAGTCAAATTAGATGCATGGTTACTTCAATTATGAACAAAATTAAATTGTTTAATTGTATTATAGTATTTTTTTAAATTATTTTATACTAAAATCCAGTGGTCGGTTACTGAAATGAATATTTTATCAATACGTTAGAAAGCGACCAGGTGGTCGTATTCTGACTCTTACAGTCTTATTTTGTTTTGATTAGTATATTCTCAATTTTTTATTTATGATTACACAATTTAGTATTTGGAGACTTTAAAGCCTTAAGATGCATATCTTCAGTATACGACCACATGGCTTCTTAATAAAACTTTGTCTATTTCACTCACAAACATTTGTACTAAATAGGTGGTCGCTAACAGATATAGTTCGAAAATTACGATGGTAGTTTGCGACCACCAAGATTTAGTACGGAAAGAATGATAGCTGAAAACTAAAATAAGCTGGTTAAGTATGTTCAGTATTTAACCACGTGATTAAATGGTTAATTAAAAGTTAAATAAATTAAGAAGTTTCAATATTCTTATTATTTAACTGGTTGTATTTTTTTTCAAGATGAATATCTTGAAATATCTGCAAATAACTAAAAGGCATAAAGAGACTGTCCAATACTCCCAAGAAGACTTGCTTCAAAAAAGTTGGGTGTGCTGAATAAGGCTAAGTGGTACTTCACGACACTCTAGCGGCTACAGCTTTATAAAGCGCAAGTAAGACCGCATATGGAGTACTGTTCGCACCTCTGGGCAGGCGCACCCGCTTATCAGCTTGATCCACTTGCCTCGGTGCAAAGGCGGGCCATTCGTATCGTTGACGATCCCATACTCACTGGCGGTTTAGAACCTCTCAGCCTTCGGAGAGAGCCTCTGTGTGTTCTACCGACAGTGGGAAGAGTAAGCTAATGTTTGTCATCAGAATTAGCGAAAGACGGACGAGTCTCTCTTCTTTTTGGTCTCTTGCCAAAGCTGTTGAATGAAGGAAACTTTTGCTAGTCGTCCTTCCCACCATTATGTAAACTGGACGGGAACTTAGCCCATAGTGCTAAGGAAAAGGCTGACCTTTTAGGCTCTCTCATTGCCTCTTACTCGACTTTGGATGTTGTCGACGACATACCGCCTAACATCCCGCAGTGTGACAGCTCCATGCTGGAGATTGGTATATTGTCAACGGGAAGTGCAGCAGATATTGCTCTCTGTAGACATATGTCGAGGTAGCCAGACGGTATACCTTAATGGTGCTGAAACCGTTTGCTCCTGATTTGTGTCATATACTATCGCGCCTTTTCTCGCTTTCCTACTCGAAAATGGAAGTCCCGTCTTCGTGGAACACTACCCATGTGCACCTATACCTAGAGGATCACGATTTGTTGAGCGACCGACAATACGGAATTCCGACACATTCACACGGCTGGTGCCTTCTAGTGTATCTCACAAACCGTTGGTCACTAGCCATTGAGACTCAGGGTGAGGAATATCTGCTACTTAATTAATGCTGGCGTCCCGCAAGGCTCCATGTTATCCCCAACACTGTTCCTCCTGCAATCAATGTTTTAAACGACGACAGTACAGGGGACGATAATTACACGGACCGTGCAAATATCGCTCGTTCCAAGGTGGAGGAAATACGCGAACGATTCTGTCTGAAATCGAAAGTACACTAACGAAACCTAGTCCATTTCAACTCCACTAAGACACAAGCCTGCGCGTTGACACAAGCCGCCGTGGTTTTCCCAAGGGAGTAAGTACATCATGGGATTCAAAATGGGTGTGAAGAGATTATTCCAGGGTCAGCAACGTGCGGGTTGTTGACCCTGCATTATCTCTTCCCTGGTGGTCCTGGTGTTGCAAGCGTTCATACGCTATGGTAACTGCTTATCATCAGGCGGGCCGTACGCTTGTTTGCTACTTTAGCAGTATAAAAAAAAGAGACGCGACGTGACGCTATCGAAACAAGAGGACCAGATCTTGCACTGATGCAGGATGGATGCCGGTGAAAAGCGGGTTAAAGATTGGCTTTAAAGTGTTGCCAAGTGTGCACCGCTCGTTGTTATTTCCTACGTACGTCCACAAAAAGTCGCTGTAGAGAGCATGATTTAATACTATTTGTATTTATTTAATTATGTTTAGTATAAAAGCGAAAAAAAAATATCCTAAATCAATAAAACATGTTTTATTACTTATTTTTTATATCCTAAAATAGTGGTCGCTATCTAGCATTCTTAGTGGTCGTAAACTGAAATAGGTGGTCGCTATCTAACACTTTCGGTATTTTTCCGCTTTTCCAATAATTTTTCATAATTTATTAATGAAAGTGTATTATTTTATACTTTGTTTTAAAACTTGACTATATTTGGGACCCATTTACATCGGCGCTTACTATTTTGCGCGTATATAGCGTATGTGGTGACTTACCAAAGTTAACAACTCAGCTAATCGGTCGCTATCCAGCGCAACGACCCTACATATATGTATATTTTTATATATATTATATATATGTATATTATAGTCATTTAGAAATATATATAGTTATGAGTATACAAAAATCAGAATAAAATATACTACGTGCATACATAGGAATAAATATAAATATGTACTTATATATGGATAAGGAATTAAAAATTTAGGAATTAGTATTTAATATGTTTTCAGTGCTGTCATAGGTTAAGGTCAATAACCAATTTCGAATTATCTTTTTTGACTCGTTAACCGATTTATCCTTTATTAGGCAATGCTTAACCACACAATTGTACACATGCACACGAATAAACTGTCCAAATCGTTGTGCGAATGCAGTGTTCACGGATGGAGTTGGCAAACGGAAAACTCTTCGTTTGGCCATCGTCTCAAATTCGACAGAGGATAGGACAGATTTATGTACAGAAAGTGATGTCTTTAATATGAATAACTGCCTTACACTTAATACACCGCTGTCCCTGTAAACTTCTGTAGTTGGGTACCTAAAAGGTTTATGAAGCATCACTTTTAGGACTGAGCGTTGCGCTCTTTCAACTTGGATAAGGAAAGTTTTTGCTGCACTGCCCCAGCAAGTAATACAGTACGTTATCAGGGATTGGCATAATGCAAAATAAACGGATTGTAACGTCTCCAAACATGCAACATCTCGTAGATTTTTAATAATGCCAATAGTTCTCCTTACCCGAGACGACAATGCGCTAATATGATTTTTAAATGTTAGATTTTCGTCTATTATGACACCGAGGTATTTGACAGCGTTTGTTTTATTTAGCGGCTCGCAATGACACGGGTTTTTCAAGCAGGTTTGGTGAATTTTAATGACAGTTGGTTGGTTTGGTGCTGAGGCAGCCGTTTTGTGGAAACATACGTAAACAGTCTTTCTGGTGTTTAATGTTAAGAGGTTCTTCTGCAACCAGCTAGAAACGTTATTCATACCCAGCTCAGCATTGGACAAGGCCTCCGCCCACGTCGATCCATGAAAGATAATAGTGGTATCATCGGCATAACATATAATTTCTGCATTTTCGATTTGCAAGTCATGGATATCGTTTATGTACAATGTAAATAACGAAATGCGAAAGTGGGTTTGTTTGTTTTTTTTTTTTTTTTTTATACCACTTAGGTCAAACAAGCATACGGCCCGCCTGATGGTAAGCAGTTACTGTAGCCTATGGACGCTAGCAACACCATTGGTATCACTCATGCGTTGCCGACCCTGAAGAAATCTGTTCACACACTTTTTGAAGTACCCCATGCTATACTCCCGGGAAAACCACGGCAGGGAGCTCATTCCACAGTCCAAGCGTCCACGGAAGAAAACTCCTTTTAGCCCGCACAGAAAATATTAACTAAATAATTTTAAATGATAATTTATAATTATGTTATGAATTTGTATAAATTTTAATATGAATTTTATGTAATTTAATTAGCATGAAATAAAAGGCTTTTTTATTTTATTTATTTATGTATGAACGTCATCAAAGGAACGTCATTGAGGTAGAGATGGTTCTGTAATACTGTACTGTGGTTCTATACTGTGAAATGCTTCCAAGAATGTCCACTAGAGGCGGTGCTCGTCATAAATCGTAGATAGACTATCTATCTACCGTAGTCGCTAGCGACTTTTCGTTAGTGTAGTAAAAAACTCATGGTAGAGGTACTGATTCTCATCGACGATGCTTGCTGGTTGCTTGTTGACCGGGCATTCTTACCGATTCGGGTTGGTAGGTGTGTGACGAGTTGTACATTTTGTATAGCATACTAGACACCCGATTTACAAAATTGGTACGTGTGTGGCCGCGCTATATTCCGAACCGGGGCTCTACCGCGTAACTTTGGTGATAATCGTAACGATGAATTTCATCCAATCAGGGCCCACGAATGGTCATCGTCGCGTCATACCGCGTGCGCGTCATTGGATGAAATAATTAATGGTATTCGTTACGATTACCACCAAAGTTAAGCGGTAGAGCCCGGTGGTAAATTCCATGTCGTCAACTGTACTATCTGAAGTTTTTTTTTGTCCATGAGTGTACATTGGATATTTATTTGATTGATTTATATGATTTCTGTTCCAATAAAGAAGTTTTATGATTAAATCCTCCTTATCCCTATTTATCTACCCGTTCCTTCTTTTAAGGCTTAACATGGGCCTTTGGTCCATACACAAAGTTTGCCATTAGAAAAAAAAACTTGCGAACAAACTTTTTGGCGGGAATTTGTAAAGTGACATTACGTTTACTTAGGTAGGTACTTAATTAAGTGTATTTTGTTTTATTTTTACTGTGAATAATTTCGGCGGTTTGAACCAATAAAGAACCAGTCAACAACAAATAAGAATTAAGTATACCCTAAGTCAACAAGTTCATGTGAGTACATACCTACACCCTACACTATGATTCAAATATGTATAATGATCGTGCCATTATGAATAAAGGATTCGAACTCGAAGATTTTGGCATTCCACTCACAGATTCCACTCGACCGCGGGTTGCTTTTATAAAATACGATAGCTGTCATCAATACAATCAAGAAATATTGTGTCATACCCTACATAAGTGTCACGTTTCGAAGATATACGCAACTAAAGTTTTACTGCTACGAATTTAATATTTTGAACACAATGCAAAATTAATTACTACACCCAATTAATTAATAAAAAAATTAAAATACACTCTTTAGAAACCCTACCAAAACTGGGCTATCATGGCTAAACCAAATTTAAATTTACCAACCGGCTACCGGTTCTATCACTCTTAGAAACAAGGGCACACTGGGGACGACGGGCAGGCAGGCGGTACAATACTGAAGGTGATGCTGGCCACTGGAGGTACAGACTAGGTAGAGGTACCACACTGGACGTTTAATCGGTGTATATGGCCCCACTGAAGTGAGCTATTGTAGAATATTTCATTGGAATAAAAGGGATCAATAAAACAACACTATAATATTACAAATGACTATAATTTTGTCACAATTTTTCCATACAATGTTAATAATAACTTTTTACCTTACAACTATTTATAATACATTACTTATCCATAATTAATGTTGTATTTTATTATTTAAAATTCATTCAGTTTAATTTCTAATTACATTCCACGGAGTCAGTTTCAGATGAGACATTCAAATATTTTATTTATTTACTTTTATAAATAAAACTCACGAAGTATCGTATAAAGTTGAAACCGAAATATTGAAAAACTACCTCGAGTCGAGATTTTATTATGATACACTATAATGTAATTCGATTAGATCTTATTATACTAAAAATATTTCTTGCTTAGTTCGCTACGAGAAGTAGTTATCGTTAAAAACTGTACAAACATTATCAACTTTAAGTGTTACCGCTATGCTAGCGTAAACATTATAAACGGACACACGAACCGATCACGAATCAGATGAGAACATGCGCCATCGCTCAACAGTGACAATAGTGTATAATCATTAATTAATTGGTATAATAGAGATTAAGGTAAATTGTACTTTATAACGCGCAACGTGGCGACGCGCCGGCAGCCGGCCCGACGGGAAGCACCTCTGTCTGGTCTGCCAGAGGAAATAATTGACTACTTACACTTGCAACGAAATATATATCTCTGAGTACAATGGAGCAGACCTGTATTAAGTTACCGTAGATATTAGTACAGGAATTAATAAACCTTGGACAGGTTACTTGAGCTGAATCAATTTAATTTATCAATAAAATATTTAAAAGAAACTCAGCCTGACTAAAAACATGATGGTTATGTATTTCAAAATGCTCCTTTGTGAAATCTCAGTTCTTATTATAATATAAAATATTTCGTTTTAAAAATCACCACTTACATGAAAGTGGACATTTCTGGGAAATTACTGACATACCAATTCGATCTGTATTGGTGATATATGTGCCATATTAGGCCAACGATATGAGTAAGTTAGGGCCAACATTGGCCGCGGCGCGTCGTCCACCACTATTAGAAACAAGCACCGTGATCCAAAATGCGAGTTGTCTGAGTAATGCAGGCTGTGGAATGAACCCTCGGCTATCCTGTCACTGTTCGGAGACTAAACATTACATAGCCTCTCGGTAACGCCTCTCAGTTAGCCGAGGTGGAAATCAACTACAAACTGCGAATAACAAGCAAGTACAATAATAATTATAATATAATTAAGTATCAATAAAATTGAGCTAAGATCGAACTCCGCCGTCTGATTGGAACATAACCCCACACCATTTGGTTAATACTAGTTTTAATTTCAACTCTTGTTCCACTCGCATTACAAATATCAAATTATGTAGTTAATATCAAAACTAGTACTTGACTATATATACCACAACAGCACAGCACCAGATGTGAAAAGTATTTACTCGATAGGAAATATTTAAGTAGCTATATACTGACGGAACAGATGTTCCCACAGTTAACAGACAAGTTCAATAAAACTACATGTAACTTGTATCCAATCTTCCAATTGACGTGATTGTTGAATGAATTTCGCGGACGCCAGGTCTGGTATATAGGTATAATGTTCACATCTGACACGGCAGCGCGGCGTCGCAGGGACGTTGCTAACTAAACGATCGCTTACGGGTAACTCTGAACCGAATAAAAGCAAAATTAATTTACTAAAATTCCGAATCAAAAGCGATTTAGAGAGGCGAAGTCAAGAATTGTTTGCAACGTTCACTCGTTGACACATTATTGCTTTTCATTTGAGACTACATCGTTACGTTATTGCTTGGAGCTCCTGCGCTTACGTATGTTTTGGCACGACAATACTGCAGTTAATCAGAGGTTCTTAAACTTTGTTGCCCCCGCATCGTATAGTTCATGTGGGGGCTTACGACTTTGAGAACCAACGTATATAAATCATGTAATGAATGGTTCGTAGCTGGCAGACGGAGTGAGAGCGATACGCGATACTAATTCACAACCAAGCGGCGCGCGTCGGCGCATTATCATACAACTCTATACGACCGCATGAGTCTGGGCGACAGAATCAAACTGACACAGTCTAATGTCACGCTTACAAATGAAAATTTAAAAACTTACTAAACAATATCATTTTAATAAAATATTGCTACAAATGTAGAACGAGAAGACCAGCTTCTTCAGGATTTTGATTATAAATAAGTAAAGAATATGCCTCCCCTGACATTTAACTGTGTATTTCTGATTTGGATGCCCACCCTCAGGCGGCCTTAGACTTCGACATCAGTGCGAGCTCGTGAGTCGTGCAACTATATACCGGACAAGGGTTGACAACCAGTACTTTAGTTCTTTCATTGCTGTTTTAGTTTTTCAGTGTCTTAGGAAAGACCGAACTAAAGCCGCATCTATCCCCTCGCCCGCGAGTGATTTATGTACTTACGTATTACATTTCAATGATATCATCATAATGAGTAAATTATAAAGAAATTGATGTCAAAAATAAACGTATAATAATTGTACTAAGTTTTAATATTAGATATAAATTTTAAAATTTCTTAATATTGCCACGAGTTAGAATGAATTTTACAAAAATATACATACTGTACAAATAGTTGAGCGACTCAATGCATACACTGGTCAACCCTAACAAATTACGTGGTGCGGAGTGCGCGCGCTCGGACCGGCTAGTTCCTCCACAGTATAGTATAGTACAGTACAGTACAGCTACAGTAGGGTACAGCGCGCGCAGTCCGCCCGCTCTACGGAGAGCACACACACGGTGTTGTGTGCACGCACTAACACTAACTCGTTGATAAAGACTTAAACTAAGCTACGGGATAGTCCAGCACGACCCGACTCCAGCCGCCCCTACGTCTATACGAATCTAAACTTTATGCACCCGATAGGAAAATCGAAAGTCGGCCGAACGGTTCGGTGCGGTCTCGCGACGTTATCACGCGGCTTAAGTACACGGATACTTGAATATAATAATGAGACGAGACAGACCCGACGTCTTCAGTCGCGGGAATGTCCTATTCGAGAGAAAGAAACTTTGGAAATACGACTAAACTTCGACGCGAGCGGTTGCGAAAATGTAGCTTTCAGTCGGATGAATATTTTATAAAAGTGTACTTTATATTGTACGAGTTAAGGCTACGTTTCCGGCGACTGCTCGTCATCGAACAGACGATCACAAACTATTCGAGAAGTGAGCCCCCGCGAGTGGGCGTGGTGACGTCACCGACGTCACGCTGAGACACGACACGAGGCAGTGATGGCGCGGCGGTGACGTCACCGGCCACCTCGCGGGTGCTCTAGCACCGGACTACGTCAGTGACAGCGTGTGAATAGGCCTTTATTTCGTTCGGTGCGGTCGCGCGGCGGCTCCCGAAACACTGAAATGTGTAACTTTAAATATTTAACGTAATTTGGGCATAGTTTGCAAAGGCATACTCTACACAAATAAAGTGTCAAATATTGAGAACGGAAACATTTTTTTTGTCGGTTCCTCTGATTATAAATTCAAACTTATAGTTACATGACTTACGTATAGGTTAAAACAAATAAGTACAATGTTATTAAACGATTTGTTTCAAAGGTAACTTGTTCCCTCAACGTTTCGGCCACCGCCGTTCGACGAGCAATATTAAAACAAAAACGAACCAGATTACATACAGTATACACATAATACGAACTCGTTAATGTACAAAAAAAGCAAAACATAGATGTAGCAATATTGATTTATCGTTTAAATAAAAATATAATATCAAAAAAAGCGTAATAAAGCACTCATTATGTACAAAGGCATTGTTATTGTGAACGCACAAGTGTCTGCCGCCTCACGCTCACTCGAGGCGTCACTCACAAACACCACAAGATCCACTACATACAAATGTTATTCATGGACGCACACAAAGACGCGACGATACTATTCTAGGATTCAAATGCGGTCGTCTGTGTGCGTGAACTCATAAAGCACTTATAAGCAGTGGACCTTTTGGTTTCGTATATTTTGTGCAAATACATAGAATGCACGAAAGCAAACGTCTATATATACGTAAATGTTTTAAATGTACAAACAACAAGGTACGAGTTGTATGTATTGATGAGATCATCTGACTGGTTCAACAAACGCTTTATGCGCTATAGAAATTTGACTTCGGGCATTCTAACTTCTTCCTTCGTCCGTAGATATGAAAGATTTCATTACATTTATTTACCTAACATTGACAAAATGGATACAATTTCATACATTAATATAATAGGAAAGTATAACATATCCAAATGATAAATAGTTGATTTGTAATAAATTAATTTGTGAGTGACGTCACAAGTGGCAAACTCAAAACAATTGATAAATCAGTAACACTAAACACAACGGCGCGACGCGACCGCCATAATACAATAATAAATATAAAATAATAAATCTTAAGCAATCTTAAATACCCTGTTGATTTCATTTTTTAAAAATTATACATTTTCCACGTCTGAAATACGAAAAAGTAAAATAAAGTAGAGCGCATTCAATACTGCAGCGGTGCGACCACATCTATATATGATTTATATTTAAAATATTAAAAGTTATGAACATTAGGTGTAGGTTCTTTTTTTGGAATAGAATAAAACCAATTTAATGTAATATAATTGAGATTGCTACACATGTGTAAAAGCAGCTGTAGGTCAAGGCCGCCCCGCTACAGTACAGTACAGTACAGTACATTGTACTCGAGTACCGGGTACTGAGTAGAGTACTCCGCCGCCGCACGCGACCCGCGATCTCGCAACACCTCAACTCAACCCCACACTATCATTATAAATTCTTCCGAGTAAACCTATCATTAACGTATATGTCTTTATTACGTATGTTATTTCGTTTTTATTTAGCTTACATTTAAAACTTTTGACGTTTGTGCAAAGAAAATGTTTTAATAAAGAACTTTTGTACAAGAGCTTTCAAGACATCCCCGATGTAATGCCAGGCAGGACGAGCGTCGACTCTGACGATAGGAAGTCACACGACCGGACCCGATACTTAATATACCATCAAAATTGTAAAATAAAACTTCAACAACGTACTAAAGACTTAGTGAATTATAAGACTTATAGTAGTTAATATAAGGGCCACACTCGCGCGGCGATTACATTATTGTAAACAAGGAAACGATTGAACCCATCAGCACCCCATTTAAACATCATTATGCGTCGATTTAACATTAAATTAAACCTAGAAGAGGGTATAACCAGTCGAACGGTATAACAAGTACCCGCCAGACTAAATGATAAGTACGGAGATGCGATGCGACCGCAACCGACTCGAACAAACAAACAAACAAGTGTTGTAAAAACAAGTGTTCAACTAATTATGTTAAGTACAAATAATAAATTGCATTTTGAGTCCACCATTTAATAAATAATGTTGCAAATCTATATATAAGCTTTTTAAAAGATAAAGCTTCGGATAAATTACCGCATCATTTGATTCGTGTATTTATTATTTAGTCTCACGAGATAGCCTTACAATAAGATGGCGCGTGTATAATAAAAATATAGGTTACAATATTATGTAAAATTATGCTATTCACTAGCGATCCGAAGCTAATGTAACTGATCGGGTAACGTTTAGTTTAGTAAAATGCACGGTGTCCATGGCAGGAGCGCGGTCAATGACCCCCGCCGGCTGACCCACACACACACACACACACACAACATCCACTCCACGTCCACATCCACATCCGCATCCATCATTGAGCTATTCACTATTACACAACACGACACTACAATACACGGGGGTCAATGACCGCGACGACTAAATGGCCGCCCATTGCGACACTAAAATTATTATAAAATGCTAAACACGAATAATATTATAAATAGCGTCACAAAAACCATGTAACGATGTAACTAAAGTCTAAAATAAAAAGTATACATTATACATTCATAGGCCGTTCTCGTGACTTAGACAAAAATATATATATTTATTTTTAATGATTACTTTTATTCGAGCAATTTGTGGGAGCGAGGGGGCGGCGAGCGAGACAACACTTTCCTATCAATTTGACTAGCCGACACGAATTAGTAAGTGACTAGAACGCGAAACACATCATTGGCAAGACTTCTAATATCAAAACTGGGCGCCGCCGGCCGGCGCGGCGCCTCTACCGAACACAGTATATTTTCGTATGGCAACCACGATGGCCACTATCGTTAGACAACACGTAGATCACAGACATTCCGAATAAATTAAGTACGACACGTGTCGCCCCCGCCCCCGCCCCCGCCCCGAGCCCGGCCCCACCGACCGACAGTCGTGCGTCTCCCTCTACCACTGCCTCCAACTAGACACCGACGCGAGCCGAGTGTGATGTGACGTCACTAGCGCACGGTACCTATAAACACTAAACGAAAACACATGTGATGGACCGAAACACAAAACATAATAGATACAATATTTACAAATAAACCGCTACAAATTAAGCTCATCAGTTCGACGAAACGATTAAATTACATCACTAACGATTTACAAAAAAATGTTTTGCCACGTAACCCCGGCTCAGTCCAATTGGCTACTTAGTCTAGGTGTGTAGTGTAGGTGGTGCGGCACTATGTACAGGGTGTCGTCGCACTAACAGAACCCGCCGAACCCGACGGAGGGCACGGAGGGTACGGAGGGCACGGGAGGCACCCCGCCCGCGTGCCCGTGCGTGTGTCCGTGCGTGTGTCCGTGCCCGTGCGTGTGTGCGTGTGCGTGCTCGCCGTTCTTGTGCAGGTCGATCAGCGGCGGCGCCGACAGGTAGTGCGCCTGCAATGTATCACCACACGAGTTACTATATGTATTGTAGGCGCCTGTCACTGCGGACTGTAGTGCTACACTGCAGGGGCACCGACAAGGCCGGATGGGGGATTTTGGCCAGTGAAAACAGGTAGACATGTCTTTATTTCATTTGATATGGTCGAGTCAAATTATGCGATTACATTTTCATACCCTCAAGCATACGAATTGCATTAGATGCATTAACTTACGCAGTTTTTTTTATAATTTATTTAACTTTTGGCTTTAGGAGTCGTCTAACTTTTTGAATTCATTTATGAAATTTCATTTTAAATGGTAATTGTATTATTCTTTAAATCTTTGAAGCCGTTAAAAATTCCTCTAATAACAAAAAGAAAACACTTTAAAACAGCATACAAATGTGAGCTAAATGAAGTAATGATGCCAGTGCCGTAGTTAGGTTGGTATATCAGGGGTCGTAGGTAGGTACCTGTTGATGGTGCGCCGGTGGCGGCGCGGCGTACCCGTTGTAGTAGGGCGTGTTGTAGGGCGGGTAGCCGGGCGGCACGGCGGCCGGGTACCCATACTGCCACTCCGACAGGTAGCCCGGCGTGGGCCGCATCACCGCCGCCGCCGCCGCGCCGCCTACCCACCCGCCACCCACGCCCACTCCCACGCCCACGCCCACTCCGACGCCGTACCCCACGAAAGGGCCGCCGTAGCTGTAACACACAATATTTAATTAGTTTTTTATATTTTACGGAAAAGCTTATTTTCATTTTAATCATATTTGGAACGGATCAATATACGGATCAATAATAAATTTATTTGCAATGATAAAATAAAACTACACAACAAAGCTTCTATGATTTCTTCGTCTAGATTCAATGAGCGTTCCTGAAAGAAAAGTCGACATGACTGACCCATTATTGCCGTAGGCGGCGCCACCGTACGCCCCGTAGGGTCCGTAGAGTGCAGGCGCGTACTCGGGCAGCGAGGGTACCGGGGCCGGCGCCGGGGCCTCGCCACCAGCGCCCTGCGGCCCCGCGCCCGTCACCACGCCCCCGCCCGCGCCGGCCCCGCCGCCTCCGCCTCCACCGCCGGGGCCCTCCGCTATCGACGGGATCTGGTCTACTAGGGACTCCAGCCCCGATAAGGACTTTGACGCTACGTCTTGAGATTTCGTTTTCACTTGACCGCCGTATTCACCTGGGGAACCTGTTTAGAGAGAGTTAATGATAATAAAAAATAACTCGGTCTTAGATGAAACTGTACTACTAAGCATAGAACAATATATTACTTCGCCATGTTGCGGCAAAATCAGGAACTAAAACTAAACGTTGACGTATCTATGAGCTGTTTTAAAAATCTATAAGTGGCGCTCTCATTTCATCATCATGACGGTATCATATTGTTTGGATGAGCTCGTCTTAAATTACCTAAAATGGGGAACATTTAATGCAGTCATTTTTTACCTCCATTGACGGAATTTAGAAAACTTTGGTAACTTAGATTTTTAGAGATACCTGTAAGTTTTTTTTATACAACTAACGTCGCAAAAAGCAATCAAAGATATTGAAGTGGCTCGTAATTTATAAGTTATAACCCTAGATAAATGTTAATAATACAAGAAGGTAATGTTATAATAACCAGGATGTTGGTGCGGTGTGTGTGGCGTGTGCGGCGTGTGAGGGGTGTGCGGCGTGTGCGGCGCCAGCTCGCCGCGGAACGAGCCCAGCGGCGAGAACGACGACTCGCCCCCACCCTGGCCCTGGCCCACCTCGCCCGGACTCGACCTGCACACAACACAACATATTATATTATACAAAGGGCCACTATACCGGGGCCCTTGGCCACACAAGAATGTGGGGCCATTTGAATAACAAAAAACATTTTTCTGTTATGATTTAATATTTTTTGTATGGTTAAAATTAAAAACTGATCTAACATTTTAAGTTTGAATGTTCAAGGTAATTATTTTTATCTACCTAATACTAAAAAAAAAAAAAACATTAGTGTAATCTAAGCGAACATATCGGCCTTTCGGGGCTCCCGTGAGGGCCCTGGGCACAGGTCCCGTGTGCTCATAACGAAGCCTACGTGGGTTTGGAAATTATATTTGATAAATGAATGTGTATCTATCCTGAATAAAATTGTTAAAAATAACATAAATTTGGCAATAGTTATGTTAAGTACTGACCTGTTAAAATTGCTAGGATACATGGATGGATGCTGATGCAGCTGGTCTAACCGCGGGCTGTCGTCGACGCCGTTGCCTGACACGTCTGCAACGTACGTATTATACTCAGTTTATACCTTCAATTTGAACCATTCATGGGCTTAGCACAGTCTTCCTTCACTAATTTTATTGATTACCCTTCAAGTCCATTCATGATAAGTCCAGTTAAGTCTATTGATTTAGTTTTGCACGTTATGGAGGTCAAAGCTACTAGGAACCGGCAAAAATCTCAGCAAGGTTACATAAAAAAACTGTTTTTTTTTCTAAACCTGCTTTTTTTTCCAGTGTTCCCGAAAAGTTTAATGTAGCGATTAGAGAATGATTGGATAAAAAACAGTTCACATTTTTTTAAGTCGTCGTTTCATAAGTTGTTTAACAAGCATACGCCCCGCCTGATGGTAAGCGGTTACCGTAGCCATATGGACGCTTGCAACACAAGAAGCATTGCTCACGCGTTATCGAACTTTCCCCCCTACCCTACGAGGTCTGGCGACCTTACTCACGCGCAGGAATACAACTTTACACAACGTAAAGTTATTTGGCTGCGGTATTCTGTAAGGTGGAGGTACTTCCCCAGTCGAGCTGCTCTTTGAGCGAATAAACGCTATGCTCTACCTCTCTCGAACTTAACGATATTACTAGAGAACACACATACCCTGTTCCTGTCTGTAGTGGTAGTGTTCCTGCTTGTCCTGCGAGTGCGGGCTGTCATGCGGGTGCGGGTGCGGGTGTGCCTGGTGCGGGTGCGGGTGCGGCAGCTGCGGGTGGTGGTGCGGCAGCGAGTGGTAGAGCGGCCGCTCGCCCTCGTACGCGCCGCCGAACGAGCTCGCGCCCACGCCCGCCGGAGACATCTCGCTGCCGTTTGACGTCTGTACATACACACACAACATTCATATTACAGATGTTTCCTGGCTAACAAAATATAATTCGAATTAGTCCATCAGTTAGATTCATCGAGGAAAGATGACATCATTAGACTAGTAGTAATACTGAACAATCAAAATCCGAAACTAGTCAGTGATTTGTCAGTGATTTTGAACAGTAAGGACCAATCACTGCATCGTGTGTTTTTGACTTGGCCAATCAGAGTGCATGTGTCCTTGACTTAGCCAATCAGAGCGCGTTGTCGGCGGTGGGAAATTAGCGGAATATATTTCAACCAAAATGTACGTCATTGCGCTTCTTTGGGTTAATTGTTCGATGGTTAGATTATTATAATATATTGGACACGTATTTTTTGCTTTACCCAATCATAAAAAAAATGAGTAAGATAAAGCGCGTCAAAGTTCGGGAGGGGCTCGTGACGTCCCTTTGAGTAGAAAGTGTACCACAACGTGACGTCACGCGGATCTTCAACACTGATTTGGACCGGATTTGGACTGAAGCCCTTTACCGAAATCAGTTGAGAGCTTACTCGCGGATTTGTCCGTGTAAGGGTGATAAGGCCAAATTTTGAGTCCTCGACATCATGTTCATAAAAAAAAATACCACGGTCCTGCGGCACGATGACCCAGTCTTCCCTATTAAATGGAGGCGTCAGTCATCCAACCTTGCACCTCCATAAAACCCACTGTGAATGAAGATAATGATGTTAGTCGGTGTGTTTACCTTGTTGTAGTCGGAGAGCGAGGAGTTGCTATTGCTGCCGGGATGCATGTCGGTGCTGCCCATGGGGCTGGCGGTACGCGGCGGCTCGAAGTCGAGCGCCTGCAGCGGCGGCGACGGCGCCGGCGACGAGATGGCGGCGCCGATCTCGCTCGACAGCTCGCCGCCGAACCCGCCACCACCCTGGGTAACATGGGTTACAATTTATTTATTTATTACTATCTATTGTATTATTACAATATTCCACTATTTTTATTATATTTCATCCCACTGCTGGGCAAATGCCTCCCCCTTCTTCCATTCACTTTTTTCCCTTGCGGATCTGTGCCATAGTGCACCTTCAAAGTTAACCAGCTCATCTCTCCACCTAGCAGTTGGTCTACCTCTTCTTCTTTAAGCATCTCTTGGGTGCCATGTAGTTGTAATGCTGCTCCATCTTTCTTCACTTGCACTCGATAAATGGCTCGACCAATTCCATTTCCCTGTTTTTACTATCCTAACTACATCTCTTACTTTACTCTTCTCGTAACTTTTTCAATAACAATTCCATGCAAGCTTCTTTCCATATTTCTCTGGGTCACCTTTAGCTTTTTCACCTAATTCTTAGTAAGGGCCCACGTCTGGCATCCGTATGTTTAAGTTGGTATTATACAGCTATTTTAGGCTTTTGATTTTAAGCTAATAGGGACATCTTTGTTTTTCATAATGTGTTTTAGAGCCCAATATTTATTCCAACCTTGCTGTATTCTTTTTTCTATCTCTGTCTTGCCAATCCTTGAATGTAACGGTTTGGTGTAAGTATGTGGTGCTATAAATACCTGGTTGGAGTAGTGGTGCGTGTCGGTGTAGGTCGGTGTGCGTGGCGTGGGCGCGGGCGACGAGTGGTGCGAGTAGGGCGTGTGCGCGGGCGAGGGCGTGTAGCTGTGCAGGCCCGCCCCCGCACCCGCACCTGCCCCCGCACCGCCCGCGGGCGACGCCGCCGGGAACGGAGTCGTGTTGCCCACGCCCACGCCCACGCCCGGCCCTGTCGACCCGCCGCCCACCGGCACCGGCGACCGAGAGTATGGCCGGGACTGCGTCTGGATAAAATACAACCGTTCATTAATTGAACAGAGGATCTACCACGAAAAACGATAGTCCGATCATCGTTGTCAATCAATCAGCCAATAGAATAGCATACAATTTAAGTCTCGTCAGTTTTGCTGTAATTCTATTAGTTAATATTTGACAACGATGATCGGACTATCGTGTATCGTTTTTCGTATTAGACCCTCTGGACTTACAGGAGATTAAATTCTATTTTGCAAGTAGACTAGATTTTTACGATTAGTTGTTTTTACTATAGAATATGCACCAGAATCAGACCAAGTTTGACGCTTGTGTGCGCTGTTTTAAGATGTGAAGAGAGTGGCAATAACAACACTTGGATTTTGTAAGTCATAAAAATATGTATTCTATAAAAAAAAAAACTTTCTATAACAGTTGGAAGAACACGGTCCTATGATAAACAGTCAAACGGACAGTATGATGAATGGGTTAATAATAGGGTCATATTCAATAAAATTTTGTAGATTCGCTGAAATTGAAATATTTTATACCCTACCATTGTTATAGTTTAAGAGGTAAAATGATTAATCAAGTGAAGTGACTGACCTGTGGCGCCGGCGACCTGGAGTAGGGGTGCTGCAGGTGCGGGTGCGGCGACTGCGAGAACCGCCCCTGCGGCCCCGGGCTCTGCTGCTGGACACATACACCAACCATTATAGGTGAGTTCGAATTGAAGTGAAGTCGTTTTTAACAGTTTCAAAATGGGCATTTTTGTTTATGTTCGTTCGAATTGGAAAATTTCAACAATTTTGCAACTTTTGCCACAAACGATTTTTCCCAAATCGAACGATTTCCTTTTTCCTTCAGTTAATATATAAAAAAAGTTATCTTATGAATTCTTCTCTTGCCTGTTAGTATTTCTATCAAATTTTAGAATAAAAAATACGATTTTCGCTTCCCATTTGAATTTGCAGCCAAAACTTACTGATTCAAAGATATCAAAATATGATCACAAACCCTGGCACGGAGGTGGGTCAAAATTTGCAGTTCACGATGTCGGTTTTTAACTGTTTCCAAGTAAAATGAACGGTGAACGAAAACAGTTCAAAACGTCAATTTCGCCCACGACTTCAAATCGCACGCCAGACGTGATCTTTTTTTGCATAATTGACTGTTATTTTTTGCTACCATAACCCAATTCGAACGCACCTTATCTATATATATATATATCAATGCCACTTTTCGTTGTAATTTCATAACTCAAGAACGGGCTCACCTATCCAAACCAAATGTTTAGGCTTTGTTCGGACTATTTAGTAGATGGTTTATGTGAAGTTTGCACAAAATCGGTCGAGCGGTTCTTCATTTATCACATTTTTTGTAACAAATGAATTCAATAAATGGCGGATCATTTTGTTAATGGGGTATATTATATAAACTACGTTCTACAACGTGAACCGTATGCTCGTTTGCTACATGTCGCCTTCTACACTCACCTAAGCATTGTACGTCCTACTATGGAGAGGTTTATATTGTGTGGTGTAAGTGTAAAGAGAACAATGTTAGTTAGTATTAGTTACCTGCGGCTGGTGTTGATATGGCGCGGGGCTGTGCGCGTAGAGCGGCGAGCGCGCGCTGAACGCGCGGCCCGCCGGCGACGAGTACCCGCCCGGGGGGCCCACGCTGCCGGGGCCCCCCACGCCGCCCCCGGCCCCTGCCCCGGCCCCGCCCAGCGCACTGCCCGCGCGCGGCGGGGACGGACCCGAGAACCCGGCCGGACTTGATGGGTACTAAGGAGAAACACAAGTTGTATTATGTGTTTATATGGCAACGTAAACTTTTTAGGTAATGTTGTTTTAAGTTCCGTGTAGTATGTTATGAAGTGTATAATTAAGTGCCGTGTAGTTTATACTGTAGTGCGAATTGTAGTGGTTGTAGTTTATAGTGCGGTGAAGTGTATTGTGCAGTATGGTGTTTACTGCAGGTGGAGAGTTCAAGATGGCATATTTTCGAAACCTATGTTGGATTCGTCATGCAAAGTATCATGGACCAATAGCGAATTCTCATTTTTTTTAAATTTTCCTTACAAAATGTCAACCTTGCTCGATCATAATGTATCGAAATTTCCAGCCAGTATAGTGTGAAACGCAGGAGAGGAGTGCAGTTATGTGTAATCATCGATGAAAAATACCTTTAGAGTAGTAACACTGAACAATCAAATTCTGAAACTAGTCAGTGATTTGTCACTGATTTTGAACAGTAAGGACCAATCACTGCATCGTGCATTTTTGACTTGGCCAATCAGGGCGCATGTGTCCTTGACTTGACCAATGAGAGCGCATTGTCGGCGGTGGGAAATTGGCGGAATATATTTGAACCAAAATGAATGTCATTGCGCTTGTTTGGGTTAATTGTTCGATGTGTGTAATATAGTGTAATATGTATGTATACCTGTGGTTGCGGAGTGCCGGCGGGCCGCGCGGGCCCGGGCGAGTACCCCTGGCTGCGCGGGGACGCGTACACGGCGCGGGGCGAGGCGGCGTACCCCGCCCCGCCCCCGCCCCCACCGCCCCCGCCCGGGGACAGGTACCCGCGCCCCATGCTGAGCCCGCCCGACCCAGGCCCTGACACGCCCACCTCCAGTGGGGAATCCATACCTGCGAACAAATTACGTTACAATCCATTTTATAAATTCTTTGGTGGGAGCTTGCGAAGTGCATATTTTAATTGTACTGAATATGTGCAAAATCAAAGTTATTTATTCAGTTTAGGCTCTGGTAGGTAAGGCACTTATCGGTGTTTATCCCATAAAGATCAATCAAGTGCACCAGTTAAGTCTAGTCATTATCAATCATTATTTATTATCATCATTATTTAGGAATGTGATCAACAAACATAGGCTTTCCACAGTTGTCGATAAAAATAAATCCTAGAATGCCTGTTAGTTGAGTCATGAACATGAAACAGACATGGTGCGAGAACCGAATTGTAGTCTGTAAAGTTGGATTTATTATCAGACGAAGTAAATTAACACACGGCAAAAGAGATTGTTGTATGCGTGTACGCACGTTATGTTTTTTATGTCTCCAGAATGGCGCTAGAGTAGCAAGAAACTATGAAATCAATCGAGTGAAGTACGCCAAGTACAGTGTTGCTAGATAAAGCAGATTTTTTCCGCTGACTTCAAAACAGTAGATGGTGTGACGCGCTACGTCTTGACAACGTCAAATAGTGTAGGCACTGACCGGTGTTCCCCTGCTGCGACTGGAAGTATGGCGCGGCGTCGTTGTTGAGTTGGTGCTGATGCTGGTGCTGGTGCGGGTAGAGGCCGAGCGGCGACGGCAGCTGCGGGTACTCGCCGGCGGGCGGCAGGTACGCGTGCGGCAGCGCGT
Source organism: Achlya flavicornis (assembly GCA_947623365.1). NCBI lineage: Eukaryota > Metazoa > Arthropoda > Insecta > Lepidoptera > Drepanidae > Achlya > Achlya flavicornis. The sequence goes on from OX392492.1 coordinate 10,110,036, forward strand.
GCGGGTGCTGGTGCGGGTGCGGCAGCGCGTGCGGCAGGTGCCCCAGCTGCTCGTGCGGGAGCGACTGCATCGACGTCAGCGACGGCTGCAGCATCGTGTTCGCCTGCAATACGACAACATATTGTAACATTGGTGGTGATTCTGTTGTTCACAACTAAACTCATTTTAATCTCAAAACAAAGAACATAAGAAAAGGATGTAAGAAATTTAGTCCCGTCAAATTAGTCCAATGCTTGTTATCAATGTAAATTTTGTCGCCATCTATCGCGCTTTAAATATATTCCTATCCTTTTTCAATAATGTTCGTAAGAAAGAGATGAGATGTGACTAAAATTAGTTTAGTGCGATTTACAACAGAATCGGCACCATTGTCTTTATGCTCAAAGAGCAGCTCAACTGTGGAAGAAACCTTACAGAATACCGCAGCCAAATAATTGTATGTTGTGTTCCTGCGCGTGAGTAAGGTTGCCAGGGCTCATTAGGGAGGGGGGAAGGGTGGGTAATGCGTGAGTGATGCCTCGTGTATTGCAAGCATCCATATGGCTACGGTAACCGCTTAACAGCAGGCGGGCCGTTAAATTGTTTACGAACTTCGTCATCGTACAAAAAAATACTTTTTAGAAAGGAAGAAAATATGAATGAAAGCTGTGGTTCCGTTTGGCATAGGAAAGTGGATAGGCCTGTGCTCGAAACTCATCGAAAGCCCTGAGAAGGTAGTTGAATAGGGTATAGTGTAGGACCAATGAATGAATATCTACTTAAAGGGGAAAAAGGGGCTGAAAGTTTGTATGGGAATTTCGTAGGTTCCGTGGTATTTTTTTATAAATATTTATATCCCTAGATAGAACATTTTAAGGGTAACAATTACCTGTTGTTGTTGCTGTTGTTGCTGCTGCTGTTGTTGTTGTTGTTGCTGCTGCTGCTGCTGTTGTTGTTGTTGCTGCTGCAGGAGGAACGCCTGGTCCTCGGGTCGTATCTTCTTGGGGCGGCCGCGCTTCTTCTTGGGCGGCTGGTCCCCGGGGCCGGGGCCGGGGCCGGCGCCGGCGGCGTCCAGCGAGGGCGGCGGCCGCGGCTGCCGCGGGGCCCTCGGCGTCGGCGGGGCCGTCTCGCCGTTCTCTAGCTTTACCTATACATACAAACGTGTATGAGCACGTGTGGTAGTGTCAGTGTAGCGGATTTTGGAGTTGTTTTAGATACAAAATCCAATAACCATTGTGATAGATAGAACTGCACGATCAATTATTTTTATTTTCGAACAAAGCAAATCGATTTTCCAAACAATGTACTCATCAGATTGATCCTGAATATTCTAAATATTGGGTATTTTTATTTATTACTACTAGCGACCCACCGCGGTTTTGGAGATTAGTTAAATCCGTACGGCATATTTTTTCTGACATCTATTGGTGAAAACCGTATGAAAATTCAGTTCAGTAGGTTTTTAGTTTAGCGCGTTCAGACAGACAGACGTAGCGGGGGACTTTGTTTTACAATATGTAAGGATTTCATGTCAGAAGACTGACAAGCAGGTGCAGGTGCCGATGGATATTTTTAATCGCCAACCGCAAACGCCAAACTCATTGCTATGTTGTTGGCGACAGATTTTCAATAAAACACCAAATATGAATAGGATACCACGATTCCTTAGCTGATGTATTGTCAAATCCTTTAGTTAGAAAATCCATAGTAACGGGCCAGTTGGATATGACGTGGAGTCTTAACCTATAGCGCCGCAGGTCGTGGGTTCGATTCCCACACAGGACATGCATTTGTGTGCATGAACATGTTTGTATGTTCTGAGTCTGGGTGTAATTATGTATATTAAGTATGTATTTACAAACAAAAAGTAGTATATTATATCAGTTATCTGGTTTCCATAGTACAAGCTTTGCTTAGTTTGGGATCAGATGACCGTGTGTGAGGAATGTCCCAGGATAATTATTTATTTAGTAAATAACAATATTATGTAAAATTCTCATATATTCACAATAAGATTTATCTTCCTTATATTACTGCTACTGGGGTTGACGAAGAAACCATTACTCAACTGTAATCAATTGACACTGCTAAAAATGAGCCCAAAATCTGTTAAAATACACAAGTGAACATACCTTCTTGGGTCTTCCTCGTTTCTTCTTGAGCGGTACCTCGGTGCCGTCCTCCAGTATGATGGTATCGCCGGGCTCGGGCTCCATGGTCAGTCTGCAAGGGAACCGCGTTAGCTCGGGCCCTTGGCGTTGCCGGCCCGCCGATGGACAAGCCACATTGCTCGGCAAGCTTGCCATTGGGTTTGGGAGATGCACACAGTTTCCGAACCATATTGTAAGGCTGGTATTCAGATACTCTTATTGCTCACGTTTATTACAAGGTACTCCATAAAGTGATACAACCCAAACCAAAGTTCAACGGCAGTGAGGTAGACATTATTATATGAAAAAGTTTATTTATCGACTCAAATAAAATGCCAGTTAGTTAGCCCGTAATGTTGATGAGTTGAGTTGAGAGGAGTTTATTTCCGTATTCGTATTTCTGTATTCTTTATGGAGAATCTTGTATATGTTAAGAACTAAAATATAGAATTTAGTTAACTGACTCAGACAAAACCTTGTCTGAATACGAGGGAATTTAATTCTGAGAGATACTGAATTCACATAAAGCAATCTACTTGCCAAGTAATTAGGGAACTGTAAAAAATTACAGGCTTCGGTCATCTATAACTGTATTAGATTTTAACTCATTATACTCATTTTACTGTTGAAGGTATACTCCTGAAGCTTTCTTCTTGATAATATACCCATAGTAAGTGATGTAGTCATACGTCCAAAAAAAAAACTGGGTCATCGGAACACACCAAATTTCAAAAACAAGTGATCGTATATACAGTCTCGGACTAAAAATGTTTACCACCTTACGGTCTATAATCGCTTGCACATTTCTGTTTCATAAGGTTGACCGGAAATACAAATACTATTGATAGACGTGGACTGTTATAAAATATTAAACCTTTTTGCGCGCGGTATGAGATGGAATCGACTTTGAAATGTGATAAACATTTTCTGTCCTCGACTGTACAGGCCACGCTGTGTGCATTGCGTTTGTGAGAGAGGACAGAAGATACAAGAGGGAGAGAGACAAAAGTTCAACCTTCATCATTGTACCCACTTTTAACAAACATAAAGCTCACTTATCTCGACAAAAGTCACGAAACACACTGCACCGAATTCAGCAGACTGGACAACTATACAGCGTGAGTAATTGCGAGGATTTCCGGACTGATTCCTTTAGCCTTAGTCTTCCATCTCAATTACTCACCCTGTAGTATTTTCTTAGAGACATATAGCATTGTATGAGTGACCTTCCAAACCGAATGCAAGCTGCACTGTACCCACATGTACACCACTCCACTGGCTACAAATGTCGTGTCGAGTCCGGAACTGAGACGGCCATACTTTGGGAAGCGACGCGCGAGCTCCGGCGAACCTCATGACGCGCTTTATAAAACTAATTGTAGCCTTTATTGTATATTATACTTTAACGAGGTGTTAATTGTGCTATTAAAAAAATAAGGATTAAATTTGTGCCTCAAGGCTGCAATTATTAGGTATGCACATTAACTGTTATACTTTGCAAAAAGTTAAGTTTTAAAAGAAGATGTAAATTTTGAGAACCGATTTATATTTTTTGCACCAAATTCTACTATCAAAATCGATCATAATCAGTTATTTTTTGAAAAGTAACATGAATTAACTAAAAATAAAAAAGATTTGTAATAGCGTCTTTTGTATGCACTTTAGATCACTAAAAGAGACAAAGTAAAATGGAAAATAATGGTAAATTCATAGAGTTGAAATATTGGTAAAAATTTTACGTCTCGACAACTCTCACAAAACATGGCTGTTATAATTTAGTGAATAATACTTTAGTAACTCATCGCAACATTTACCGATGCAATGTAATAATGTAAACTTATTTCTGTTTTAAATATTGTTTATATAAAACGTAATTTTTATCAATACCGGGAGCAAAATTAAATCTGCGCTAAACGAACGTTCTGGGTACAAAGCCCTATGTAATTACAAATCTATACAAAATTATAAGTTTTTTTTTACATACAAGATGGTCTTGCTCTCGACCAATCTCACCGAATAGTTAGCGAAGATGTAGAAGTGTGTGTATAGAAGATGCGAGCCCATAAGATGCCCGTCCACTCTAGCCTGCAATCTCCGTTTTCGCTCACAACGTCAACTACAATTAATTCCATAAACCGTATGCGCGAGTTATGTTCTGATAAGTCGCATGTTCTCTAAATGTGTCCGCGGTGTACGTTCCGGACGTAGTGTCGTGTGTCACCTGTTGCTGGCGTATTGTGGCTGCGGGTGCGGATGCGGGTCGGTGCGGTTGTACCTGCGTATCTCGAGCTCCTCCTGCGGGCGGCGGCCGGTGGTGTCGGGGAACACCAGCTCGGTCTCGTCCACGTGCGGCACGAGCCCGTTCAGGTAGTCGCGGAACTTCTTGAGCGCCGCGTAGAACGGCACCTTGTCGGCCGCGCGCGGCAGCTGCGCGCACCGCGCCGACGACGACGGCATCACCCACATGAACTGTGGACACGCATCCCATTCTTACATCGATAACCAAACTACCCCCCTAGACAAGATTGTTGTCGACAATCGTCATAGTAAACGATCGACCTTTGTATGGGATTGACATAAGAGATTGTTAAAAATCACGTGATATTTCGATTTGAAATGTCAATCCCATACAAAGGTTGATCGTATGCTGTCGATGACGTTTTTCGATAACCACCTTGTCTACTGGCCCTGCTTCGGTTCGGCCTGCTTCAGTTTGCTGTTATATCGATTTAAACGCAATTGTTGTCAGTGCGATTAGAATGACAATATTATGTTATGAATCTAAGCTCGTTTTGTAAAGAGTAATTGCGGAGTTTATTGCCGGCTCTTCTCAGCAAATGCAACCTTCCAAACCAGTATAAGAGTATTAGAGTTAGACTATTCACACGTGCCTGCGAAGGTCTACTTAAAATTGAATTCAAACTCAAATCGGCGAGCATACGGCCCACACGGTTGTAAGCGGTTACCGTAGCCCTAGGGACGCCTGCAAAGTATTGACAGTTGCATCTGGTAGTTTTGATTTGCATAAAGCAATATATCAAACTCGTGCACAAGTTGATGCACACAACAGATTCGTCGTGAATATAGAACCCAACAAATTTTAAGAATTTGGGCCTTGGGCTCATATGCTAGTGAATGCGACAAGGAATGCCGACAATGTAAAAAGTGTAAAATGGAAACACAGACAACTTTGTGTCAGGTGATATCAAAGGGGGATATCGAGAATTGGACATTTTCAAAGGAGCAAAACTGCTGCTTCGCTCAAATATTAACATATAGAGCAAAGACTTGTGAATGGGCACTATCACTCAAATAGTTTGGCCTATAGTTAAGTTAGTCGACCCCAATCGGAGACTCTGAAGGCATACTCCGCCTCTGGTTAGTGTAGTTACGATTTCGAAACCAAGTCGTTTGCGACTTTCCTCTACCACGGAACGAGCGATGGATATTAGCACGGCCCTTAGTAGTTAATACTAGGACGTTGTCTAGGCTTATGGAAGTCCAGAGAAAGCAACTCCCGTCGGACCTCCCGTTGGGTTATGCGAATCTCTGGCATGGAGCTGTCACTACTGGCGCAGCGCCCCCGTCGTCCAAACTCAAGTTCGAGGCAAAGAGAGAGCTTAAAAGATCAGCTTTCTCCTTAACAATATGGGCCAAGTTACCGTCCGGCTTACGTAGTGGTAGCAAAGACGACTGGCCAAAAGATCCTTTCAGCAGGTTCACGAATTATAGCGTATTTGATTGTGTTGTGTGTTCTTAACGATTTATCTTTATTTCTTTATTGTTTGTGAGACAAAAGGATTTAAGTTCAAGGCTTATTTTCAATACAAATTTTGTCGCCATCTATCGTGGTTACTTCAAAATACCCGCAAAGATTAATTTGCCATCTTTAAATATGGTCTATCCTTTTCAATAATGTTTGTTAGAAAGAGATGTGATGTGACTAAAGTATTATTAAGTTTTAGGGTCGGCAACGCGCTAGTGACACCCCTGCTGTTGCAAGCGTCCAAAGGCTACGGTAACTGCTTACCATCAGGCGGGCCGTATGCTTGTTTGCCACCTTAGATGTATAAAAAAAAGTTAGTTTAGTGCGATTTCCAACAGAATGGTGACCAATATGTGAGTGCAGACTCACAGTGTTAGTGCCGGCGATGGTATCGGGCTGCTTGCCGAAGCAGAAGTCCTTCTTGCCGGAGAAGACCTCGTAGATGAGCTTCCCGTTGAAGACGGCCACCTTGGGGCGGAAGGCCTGCAGCTTGTCCAGCAGCACGGCCGAGCCCTCCTTGATCTCGCGCCGCGTCAGGTCCGCCGAGCCCTTGGTGGCGCGGCTCACCATGTTCGTGAACCCGATGCCGAAGTTTAACAGCTGCGATACAACAAACAAACAAACAACACCATATTACTGACACATCCAAAAAAATATACAATCGAAAAGTCATTTATTCAGTTCAGGCTGCAAGAAACTCAGCAAGGAGTATTTTTATTTTGTGCCTGTGACCTCCAACTACCTCATCATCAGCCTTTAATGTCCCACTGCTGAGCACAGGCCTCCTTTCACAAATCAGGGTGGGCGGGAATGGGCCGATACTCCACCACGCGTGCCCACTGCGGACCAGTGGAGGTAGGCTAGTGGTCAACCTACTGGTGAAGTTTTCAAGCCGCCTAGAAGGCCTCCAACTAGCTTAACGACTATCAAAATTAAGTGATAACCAAGACCAACGGCTTTACGTGCCTTCCAAAGCACGGAATCGCCACTACATACCACTAGGCGGTCACCCATCCAGGTATCGACCACGATGGTGGTAGCTTAACTTGCCGATCGATTAAGCACGGCTTATCATGCTACACCACGAGCCCTTCAACTACCTATTCGTGGGTAAATGGACGTGAAGATTCTTTTCCCTCGTAGATGTCATCTTTTAAAATCCTTACTTGGATTTGATATGCTATACAATATTTTTGTTACTTTACTGAGTGTCAGAGCAGTTTTCCAATTCACTTTTAATACAAAGTTATGGGCGATTGTTAACAAACTAAAGTCTAATCACAGAAAAAGAAGGCTCGTTCTCTAATAACATCTTTAATTAAATACGAGAAGATACCTACTAACGCCTCTCTATTGCAAAGCTCTAACTCTTTCCGTAGAGGGAATATCAATGCATCCAGCATAAGCCATATTTCAGTATCCAAACAGCGGAATGAGCCAAGCCTGGCCTAGTAAAAATGGTCACCTTATAGTCCTCATCGGCGCTCATCTGCTCCCTGGTGAGTCCCGAGAGGTAGAGACACTTCCAGAAGTGGTTCCCCGGGCCCGCGTAGTGGTGCCCCTTGTACGCCGCGAACAGACCAGGGTTGATGCCGATCTGTATACCACCACAAACATGTTAGCATTATTATAGTTTTTAAGTCGATGATAGCTAGATAGAGTTCTTGACGTTAAAACTTGCAGCGTCCACCAAGCTAAGCGCAAGGTCCTGAACGGTTCATTAAAATTATAACGTGATTACTCCTGAGGCTATTTCTAGGCACTATTTATATATTTTCTGTGTATTTTAGTAATGTACGTGTAATGTGTTTAATTTATTGCATTAAGTGCTCTATTGTAAATATTTTTTTTATATCCTGGTTTTGTGGCCCCCACGAGACAGGCTTGACCTAGTGTGGGGACCACCAGTAATCTAACTGTATAACCGTGTTATTTTAAAAATGCAATAAACTTTAAACTTTACTTTAGCTCAGTGGTAGTAATCGAGACGACGGTCCCTGGTGATCCAAAAATGAGCTTTCAGTGAAGGAAATCGTCTTGACGAAACTATAGCACGGTGGTAGGGTACTTGGTAGTACCCACCTGGGTGGCTTCCACCCTCAAGTTGAAAATCTGTTCCGAAGCATCTACCAGTGTTTTTTTGCAGCCGTCAGCTGCATTTGTGTGCTTACCACCTTCGACCACATCATCACTTACCATGGTGAAATTGTGGTCAAACAAAGACTAATACATGACTTTATTTTAAAAGTAACTATAATTATTAAATACAATTACATATTATACTGTTGTTGAACACATACATGGTTTGGACTTTAAACGATAGCCATATTTGGAAACGTACGTAACATTATCCTTGCGATGGGAAAGGTTCAATGTTTTGTGGTCAACTAATAATAAACTACGTATGTGTGATAAGTAATGAGGAAATTTGTGACATACAGAGGTTTTTGAGGCAAATGTTGAAGAGGCTCACGAAACTCTTAAAACAAATTCGCTTTTAATGATAAAATAAAACCACTTTTAAAGTATCTCTAAAATGTATGTTGGACCTGTGACACAGTTTAAAAGTCAGCGAAACAAATTTGCGGTTTAACATTTTGATAGAATTTGATATTTTCTATGAAATACGTGTAGCTCTAACGATGCTCTTCTCGGTTGGTTACTTTATTACAATACAGTTCGTCAACCATCCAACTCGGGTAAGTCATTTCTGAAAAATAACTTACGCTCCAAACATCGACCCTCCTCCATTTTCAATTTGGTTAATAAAATCAATTTTAATGGCAAATTAGTAGTTTAAACAAAACCAATGTTAGCGACTGTGTCAACCCGCCGCGTAGCGAATATAAGAGTGGATAATGCGTTTGCATTAATCCGTCACTAATTTATTCGCGGAAACTGGGCTGTAGGAATAGATTAAGAAGTTTTAAATTGTTCGAGCGTTGTAGACTATCGTTTGACTATGAAATTAACATGAGGTTCTTGCTACAGTATACTTGTGCCACAGTACATAAAATAGGTAGAGCAGTATGCAGTATTACAACTAGAGTTTTTTTTTATCTAGATGCTACTAGCAGCGTAGTGTTTGCAAGCGTAAGGCCCGTGGCATCACAAGCACCCATATGGCAACGGTTATCCGCTTACCACCAGGGCCTTAAGCGTGTTTGCAGAAATAGTCGTATAAAAAAATCGAATAGAAAGCTACATTGTCTCAGAATCCTATAGACATCCTTTTATAACGGAACGACCAGCTAATAATATAAATAAAGGAAGATTATAGTTATAATACAGGCGGCCCTATCTGTTCCAGGCAACGTTTGGGTAACAGCCCCCCTAGACAAAATGGTTGTCTATCTAGTATGGGTTTTTTTTTATACCACTAAGGTGGCAAACAAGCATACGGCCCGCCTGATGGTAAGCAGTGACCGTAGCCTATGGTCGCTTGCAACACCAAGGCTATCACTCGCGCGTTGCCGATCCTGAAGAAATCTCTTCACGCCCTTTTTGAAGAACCCCATGCTGTACTCCATTGGGAAAACCACGGCAGGGAGCTCATTCCACAACCTGAGCGTCCGCGGAAAAAAGCTCCTTGATTGACATTTCAAATCGAAATATCACGTGATTTTTAGTAATCTCTTATGTCAATCCCATACGATGGTTGATCGTTTACTAACGATGACGATTGTCGACAACTATCTTGTCTAGGGGGCGAGGTAATAGTGTAGTACCGTGTGGAGAGGTAGTAGGTAGAAAGTGTTGATCATACTCACAATGATGATGTCGAGGTTCTCTGCGAGGTGGTCGGGCAGCGTGCGGCGCGAGACCTCCTCCTCGCTCATGCCGTTGAACCGGTCGTGCTTCTTGCGCTCCTTCACCGGCCGCGCCACCACCCCGCCCTCCAGCCCCTCCACCTTCAGCTCCATGCTGGGGGGCATACACATACCACTTAGCGAACAGAAAAAAAAACCTTGCCGGAATCTGAGTGGCTTTGACTCGGACAACGAGATTGAGAATCAAAGCTCAAGTTTTGAGTCGAGATGAAAACAATCTAATTTTGAACCAGGCACAATGACATAAGGTGTATTTTCAATTAACACAATCTTGAGAGTTAAGTTTTGATTCTTGTTTTATAATACAGACCTAAGCTACTTAAAAATAAAACTATCAGAAAAACTAATCTGAATATGCGTTTCTCTCCGTACTAGCATTAGTGAGTGTGAAACCAAATTACTGTACATGTTAGTAGTGATAAAATTTGACAACAGATGGCAGTACACGCATCTTCCATTGGAATTTACACATACATCACATTTTGTATTCATTTCAATGCAATTAGGAGTCACATTTGTTTATTTATCGAATATTGATGCTGATTCTGTTGCTGATCTCACTAATTTTAATCTTATCACATCTCTTCTCTTACTTGTCTCTTAAAGGTGGACACATACTCTCTCTGTCTCCGTTTTATTGATTTGACAAGATTCAATTGATTTACATACATCCCTTTCTTATGTTCTCTGGTAGACAGAGATATATTGAGACTAGACAACATAAACCAGTAGCTATTGTTTTAGACAGCACTCCGTAATGAAGGAAAATAAACCGGCCAAGTGCGAGTCGGACTCGCGCACCGAAGGTTCCGTACAAACCTGTAGGTATATAAATTTTGTTACAGCTTAACGGTATTATAGACCTGAGTATTTGATGTGAATTTCAATTCAATACCTCTACGCGTTCATGAGGAAAGGGGTAGTCAATTTAAAATGATTAAAAATATTTTTATTATATGATGTAACTTAAAATGTATGCTTATCGCAATTTTTTTCCTTTTGAGGTACGGACCCCTAAAAACATTTAATACCAATGATTGATATTAATTAATATATCCTATCATTGCCAAGGGAGACATAAGCTCGTGGGAAATTAGAAAAAGCGTGACCGCGTGCAACGAACACCATTCAATTAATAATAACCACCCAACGAGCAAGCAGCTCATTTACTATATTGAATTATGTCCATGTGACTAATGTCTGTTTATAGTCCGGTAGCTTTTTGCTCCTCCACACCTATATATTATTTGATGATTCTCTCTAGATGGAGATTTCGTTTATACCTAATCATTCGGACTACTTAAAGAAAAACCGAGGCATGCTTACCATTCAGGTCGTCCTGTAACTATGAGTTAGTTCCTATATTTCCAAAAATCATGGGGCACGGGAGTGCCTCCCGCCAAGACAGCCAAGCGAAGCGCAAGGGCACTGCCTACCTTTTCTCGTAGCGTTTCGTCGTTTTTTTGAACCCTCATAACTTGGGTTTGGATTATACCAGATAAACAACATTTTTTACAGTGCAAGCCATATGTATTGGTAACATTTTACATAACAATTTTTTTGGTGGGATTAATTGTTTCCAAAATGTTAAGCTCGGTTATTTCTAATAAAAGAGAGGAATGCTATACCTAATGGTAAAACTGTGGCTATACTATGCTATATTTTTAACAGACTTAAAAAAAAGGAGATTTCCAATTCGACCGTTTTTAGGGTTCCGTAGCCAAATGGCAAAAAACGGAACCCTTATAGATTCGTCATGTCTGTCTGTCTGTCTGTCTGTCTGTCTGTCCGTCCGTATGTCACAGCCATTTATTTCCGAAACTATAAGAACTATAATGTTGAAACTTGGTAAGTAGATGTATTCTGTGAACCGCATTAAGATTTTCACACAAAAATAGAAAAAAAACAATAAATATTGGGGGTTCCCCATACTTAGAACAGAAACTCAAATTTTTTTTTTTCATCAAACCCATAAGTGTGGGGTGTCTATGGATAGGTCTTCAAAAATGATATTGAGGTTTCTAATATCATTTTTTTCTAAACTGAATAGTTTGCGCGAGAGACACTTCAAAAGTGTTAAAATGTGTGTCCCCCCCCCTGTAACTTCTAAAATAAGAGAATGATAAATCTATAAAAAATATATGATGTACATTACGGTGCAAACTTCCACCGAAAATTGGTTTGAACGAGATCTAGTAAGTAGTTTTTTTTTAATACGTCATAAATTGAAATTAATATCAAATACTCAGGTCTATACTACCATTTACTTATATACCTACAGGTTTGTACGGAACCCTAGGTGCGCGAGTCTGACTCGCACTTGGCCGGTTTTTTTAATGAGTATTCGAGGGTAACTTCGTCGTTTATGAACCGATTTTGATGATTATTTTTTTGTTGGAAAGGAGATATCCCAAGGATGTTACGATGATAAGCACACAAGGATCTAATTATGGCATCTCAGAGAAATCGAGGGGAACCTTCGAAAATCGTAGTGGCGATTAGTGCGTTTGTAATTTTTTTCAGTAAGTATTTTAAAGCACTACTATTTAATGAAGGTATGGAGTCGATCTGATGATGGAGCCGAAAGACAGTCGAGGGAACTCCTCAACGATTAACATCAGTTACCTGATGTTTGGGCTCTATTAATTTGTATTGATGAGAACTTTCCACCTACCAACCTATCTAGGTTGTGAAAAATAATAACTTTGAAACAAAAAAAATCGCCTTCAAAGTATTAGGTAAACTAAAAAGTATGAAATAATTCTTATCCGACACTGTTTTGAAGTCTGCGAAATATTTTCTATAGAATACGGCATGCTCTTTCGCAGACTTTTTAGTGTAGTACTTTGAAGGCGGTTTTTTTTTTTATTAATATAATGTACAAGTTTTTAGCCTAGTCGATTCTGAGAATATGAGCGGTGAGGTACACACAATAATATACTGATTTTGTGATGTCATAAAGTGACTTCTAGTATATGATCCATTCAATAAAGAAAAACTTTTATACTAATGCTAATGTTTAAAAACTGTTTATTACAGTCGCCTAGACGCAGCACCAGGGATGACAGTCGCGCGTTGCCAAACCAAAAACTATATTGTTTATGTTGCTTTAGAACAGTACGTAATGACGGGTTTGTTAGCTGTAATCGGTTGCTAAGTATCGAACAAGTAGTTAAAGTAACATGAAACACCGGAGCGGGGCCCGCATGCTTAGTCTGTCTAAACGTCCATCTATCCGCCTGCGCCTGTCGCACTTTGAAACAGTTCAATCTAGGTCATTGAAATTTGGAGCAGTCGAGTCGCCGCAGAGCCTGCCGCTGCTCAAAGAGATTTTAAGAAAGAAGCAAAAACATTAACGGCATCTTGATTGTTTGTTGCGAGTCGTGACGACTCCTCGCGGTTCGCAACTTAATAAAATAAGCCATTTTTGGCAGCCACGTGCTGCGTGCAGCGAGGCGGCGCAGCCATTCAGCTCCACGTGAGATTATACGCTATCAATAAGATCAATCTACGGAGATAATGAACGTTAAATTATTATGTCCCCGCCGTGCTAGCCAGAATTACTGCGCTTTTGTATCTAGACATCACGTCTGCCGAGGAAGCTAACTGCTGTATTATACGAACAGAATCCCCGATCGTCTCGCGTCTTTCAATAAACGGATCGGACACAGTTTTTATTTCATATTTTACGGCGCGATGGATTGTGATGAAAGGTTATAGACGCCGATCAAAATCGGTTCCTCGCATTGTGGAGTCCTAATCGAATCGTTCTAAATAATAGAAAGTGAAAAGCACCAGCTTTCCATTTCGACGATTCCACCTTGATCTGATTATTTCGCTCGGATTTTTGGCTAGCGATAGTGCGGGCATCGGTTCCGGTACCGAAATACTCTCGCGACGTAAACATTTGGCGGCTTGTTGTGCGCACGCGCGCTCGCCACTATCATCGCACGCACAACACAACATCTATCTAATTATCTAGACTTGTTGATGTTCAGATCGCTTTCCAGCGCCAGATCTCTCTGAAAACGTTTCATACAGTGCGTGGGACAGCGCAGCGTACTGCAGCACGCTCCGGTTTCGTTATCTGCCTCCACTGCTGACGCGAGCCGAGGTGATGCAAGCAAGCCATTCGCGCTGGTCACGCGTTGCCACAGAGACGATAATGCCGTGCACTTTGTCCGCTAATGGCGTCACTGGAAAGCGTGGACCGCGTGTAGTGTACTGCTATGAGTGATGTAGCTTCAATGCTAGGAGCCCGATTGAAATAGCCAAATGAATCTCAAAAGCTGAAATTCTCGGTCCACCATTTTGGTCGTGCATTCGGGTCATAATTGTTATAGCCGCGTGGGTGAGTGTCACTGGGGGTGGTTCCGTACGTGGCGCCGGTGTATGTGGGTCGGCTCGGGCTCGGGTCTCGCGGAACGCTAATTCGGGCGCGGGGTCACCGAACGCGGCTCGAGGCACGCACTAATTGTGTCACCACCACACTGCACCGCCACCGCACTGTGCCAAGCCGTGCTCTACCGTGCCTAGTTACACGGGAAACATGTGAATGGGACTCTAGCACAACCACTGCTTATTTTTAAAACTAATTATTTTATGGACAGAGACAGGTATAAATAAACTCAACGGCATTGAATTTAGCCAAGCACGAAATTTTATACCTACCATAGAGGTGTTTTCAGTTAAGATTTTCTATATTGATAAAACATTTGGAAAATAAAATTTAATATTCTTGTGAAATTGTTCGTAATTAGAGAGACAGATATAGGTAGGTCATAAATGCTGATAAAAATTAACAACAGATTCGTATTTGTTATGAAGTATTATAACCTCAAATGACCAAATAGAAAATTAGCATTTATGATGATAACACTGTTTGAAAGGTTTGGTTTTGAAACGATGACAATGCAGTGCAGCCATGCAAGCTATTATTAAAGAAAACAAAATCTTTGCTGATAACACCTCTTTGGTATGAAATTTCGTGCCTGTTCGAAATAGTAAATATAATCCCACCAAAATCATTTTAATGTAAAATGTTGCCAAGACATATGGCTCGCACTGTCAAAAAGTTTAATTCAAATTCAAAAAGCATTTTTTCAATTTAGGCCCTGATAAGGCATTTATGAGCGTTAAAAGCCTTTCTTGCATAACTTCTGTTTTACTATCTTTTTGAATCTATGTATAGGTAGCTCTTGGATTTCTTTGGGTACTTTATTATAGAAACGAATACATTGCCCCTTGAAAGAGTTAAGGACTTTGCTGAGCCGAGTTAAAGGTACAGCAAGTTTGTGCTTATTTCTAGTGTTCAAACTATGAGTGTCGCTATTCTTAGGTAATTTATTTATGTTTTTCCTCACATGAATAAGATTTCATATATGTACTGTGACGACACTGTCATTATATTAATAGATTTAAACTTGTCGCTCAAAGAATCGATCGAGAAAGTTAAAAAAGTTATCAGATCTCATGTAGAGCCAAGCTTATACCTCTACATGCCCTTACTCTATACAAGCCCTAAATTCACAAACTCTACACATCGTAGTCAAAATATGTGACTTGACCGTTTCGCTCGTTTCGTGTGTAGAGTTTGTGAAGTTAGGGCTTATAGGCTCTACATGAGATCTGATAACTTTTAGCTTCGCAACATTTTACATGAAAATGTTTTTGGTGGGATTTCACTTCTTCAAGTTGCTTATGTTTTTTTTTTTTGTTGATTGTGTACTATTAAAAGCTTACATACCAAATTTCAGCTTTCTAGGACTTCAGGAAGTACCCTAAGAGTTTTGATGATCATCAGTGAGTCAGTGACGAAATCGGGGATTTTTAGATATCAATAAAATCTAAAGTATATGTAATTGAAACTTAATTATGTTTAATAAGTTCACTATTGACATCATGTCCCGAGAATTTTGTTTATCTGGTATAATCCAAACCCATGTTTTGAGGGTTCATAAAAACGACGAAGCGCTTCGAGAAAAGGTAGGTAGTGCCCATGCGCTTCGCTTGTATTGGCGGGGGGCACTCCCGTGTCCCCAGATTAATTAGACACAAATGGCTTTATGCTACTCCTAAGGTTTTTTTACAGATAAATATTTCCAGCTTCAGAATGACAGTTCAAATGCTAGCTCCTAGCTAGAGTGTACGTGCCAGTATGTAACAGTTAGGCTATTACAGAGGCTGTAAAAAATGATTGCCAAGTTATTAAACGTTCTTGGGACATTTCTAATGGCAACATCACGGAAACTATTCAATCTAGATGTTTTTAGTGCTCAGATTAAAAGCTACTGTCACGGGCTATACAAAAACGTAAAGCAATAAATTGCGAAACGTGATTTTTGACGCTGTTTTTAAGTGAATATCCCGTTTTGGGTGGAAATAGGTTCTAGTTTTGTTTGTCTGTTTAGTAAGTTATAAACCTGAACGATGTATTTAATCAAAGATCTAAAGGAACGAGTATGGTACGTTTTTGTACGTACGTTAATTAACCAAGCACATAATAAGTGGTGGGAGTCGAAACTGTGGCAGCACTTGTTAGTTCTCATGTTATACCTTTCCTAGGCGATAAATACTTAATGCCACGTGGCGGTTTGTTAATCATTTTCGAAGCGTTGCTCTGGAGACAGACCGCGGATACGAATCTTACAACTAATCATTGAGCTATTAAAACGTATAGAGAAGACTCAACACATCATAACTATATTCCATTGAAGTGAAACCATCCGGCCGTTGTAGAACGATGATCGAAACGCGTAAGCGCCGTGAAAATCACGGTGTTTGCGAGAAAAATACTCGTAAAAGCGTTCTGATAGCGCTACGTGTTTCTACTGTCTGCTTAGACGACTAATTATTGTTTCAGCGCTAAATAGAACTCTAGTTGACTCTAAAACAATGGGAAATAACCTTTGCTTATGATAGCTTCTCTATACGTTGTAATAATAGCTCAATGCAACTAATTAGAACGATACACTTTTCAGTCAAGAAATACATCTCAATGTTTCATGATGGTAAATTGTAAAACACACCTTCGTTTTTTTTTTTTTTCACCAGCCTATGATCTGGCAGCTTTACTCCGAGCCCGCGTAAAGGGTAAAGGCCAGTTATACAGCACGTAAATCGTAACATTTAAAAAAAATAATTAAATGGGCTTGCTTTTGGCCACTGACCCGCCCATAAGGGGCGATGACGAAGCCTAAGATGAAACACGCTTACCCAGAAGAAACCTATTCACTCTGGCCTTGAAAGTTCCTAGATTGTAGGCGTCAGGAAACAGACGCCGGAAGCAAGTTCCACTCCCTTGCTGTCCGCATTATAAATGTGGATGCAAAACGCTGTGTCCGTATTTTCGGTATGTCAACAAAGTACGGGTGAAAATTTACCCGGCGTCTTGTGGTTCGGTGTAAAAATGGGGATGGTGGAATTAGGTTGAACAATTCCTGCGCATCGATTAACCCTTGAATCAGGATTGAAAGTTTAATTTTCTGCACGTAAGGTTTATTTTCAATGAGCACAATTCAGTCGGAAGTTTATATTTGTACTAGGCTCACAGTGTCAAATAGTTAATAGACAATGGTTGTCGCTAATAGTTTCAGCCAGGGTCGTGAGTCGTGCCTAACATGTAGACAGGTAGGTACTGTAGGTACGACATCTTTTAACGACATTGCGCCAGTGGTCCTTGTGCCTCGAGACCCGCATTGCGTTCGACTCGGATTTCCTAATGTGTTTGTATCTACTAACACCTAGTAGCTGTGCTTCTATACACAGAGCTCAATCGATCCCGATTAGTTGTACTTACTGTTTTATGAGAACAGAGCTAGTGCACGATTTTAAAATATACTTATTAGAAATAAAACTTACTGTAGATTTAGCAGAGAAATTTTTTTCTTTAGACTATTATTCAATCTCATTAAAGAACACACATTACATTTTTGTGACCACGACAATCCTAGGCTAGGTAGGTATTAATATGTAGTATAAACTCACCCATTTTCATCTTTGATCTTCTTCTTCCTGCCCCTCTTCTTGGGTTGCGCGAGCATCATCTGCTGCTGGTGCATCAGGTGCGGGTGCTGGTGCGGGTGGTGGTGCGGGTGGTCGTGGTGCTGCAGGTGCGGCGGCAGCGCGTGGTGCTGCACGCCCTGCAGCATGCCCACCATGGGGTCCTCCTCCACGAAGCTGTAGGGGTCCTCGCACTCGCGCTTGATGCCGTTGTACATGTCCTCGTCGCGCTTCTGCGGCTGGTGCGGGTGCGGGTGCGCGTGCGCCAGACCGTACTGGTGGTGCTGGCTCATGTCGTACGGCGCGCTCTCCCGCTTGAACGAGTACGGGTCGTTGCCGAACTTGGGGAACGAG
Organism: Achlya flavicornis; assembly: GCA_947623365.1. Taxonomy (NCBI): domain Eukaryota; kingdom Metazoa; phylum Arthropoda; class Insecta; order Lepidoptera; family Drepanidae; genus Achlya; species Achlya flavicornis. The sequence continues at coordinate 10,128,116 of OX392492.1, forward strand.
AAGTGCTGGTACTGCGGCTCCGGCTGGTGCGCGAGGGGCGGGGGCGCGGGCGCGGGCGGCTCGAAGTGCCGGTAGGGGTCGTGCTCGTGCTCGTGCTCGTGCTCGGGCTCCACCTCGGGCTCGGGCTCGGGCTCCGCGTCGGGCTCGTGGTCGGGCTCCGCGTCGGGCTCGGGGTGGGGGTACCGCAGCAGCGGCTCGTAGGGCGGGTCGGGCGGCGGCGAGGGCTCGGGCGGCGGCGCCGGGGAGCCCTCGGCGCTCGAGGGCTTGCGCCGCGCCGCCTCGCCGCTGTTGCTCGTCTCGTACCCGTCGTCTTGGTTCTCTGTTGGCTTCGGCTTATCATCGCCCTCCTCCCTGGAAATGTGCAAATACTACGTTAATACACTATACAAAAATCTATTGTACATATTTATCGAATAAATTTTAAAAATAAGTTATATTTCGGTCCCTCAACCCGTCCGCTATGTCAATAAATCTACATAGAATTCTCAGTTGTTTCGCCTACTAATAAATACGGCTACATGAGTCTTACGATAGCGACTCAACATGGAAACCGATGCTTTCCTTACAAGAAGCATTAAAGAAAGGAAAATTATGAATAAAACCATATTATTATGTAATAAATAGGTATATTGATGTATTATATTAATTTAAATATAACATGATCGATCACGCATTTTAAAATTCATAAGTAGGTATTTGTAACTTCTTGGTTCTTGAAAGTTTAGAAGGCAGGTTTTGGTGGTAGGGTTGTCAGCTCAGCTTGGCGCAGTCTCGGCACACAGGCAGGTACACTAATTAATGACAGCAGCGTAATTACGTTCCACATATAACGTAACACCGATCAATAACAACTAGACGGCACACGCGAACTTTTTGCACATCTCACCACAACTCTCTAATTCCTATGATTACTTGAGTATGCGTAGTACGTGTAGGTAGGTTTAGTATTTCTGTTAACGAGCTCATCGCAGTGATAAACTCAATCATACTAATTTGACGGACCAGTTGGCGTGGTTGGTTAAGATTCCATCTATCGCGGCGCAGGTTTTGGGTTTTGTAGTGAACTGGTGTAAAAACCGAAGTGACAGCGGTTTAAGCGACCTGCTTATAACAACCTATATTGATAATAAATCTTTCGGTTAAAACTATTAAATAGGTTAGGAAGAATCCCTTTAGAGTAGTGATACTGAACAAATTCCGAAACTAGTCAGTGATTTGTCACTGATTTTGATCAGTAAGGACAAATCACTGCATCGTGTTTTTGACTTGGCCAATCAGAGCGCATGTGTCCTTGACTTAACCAATGAGAGCGTATTGTCGGCGGTGGGAACTTGGCGATATAGGTATATTGGAAGTAAAATGAACGTTATTACGCTTCTTTGGGTTAATAACGACCGCAGTGTTACCATTACCTACGATACCTATGCACCCCGCCGCCCCACGTGTTCTTCCTTTCCTCACCGAGGTATGGTATGTGGGTGGGTTGGCGCGCGATTTTTCATCTGTTGTGACAAGGTCAATAATTCGTTATGAGTTCAGAAATGAGTTCCGTGAAGTGAAAGTTTTTCTCAATTAAAGAAAAACACATTGAAATCTAAGCATGTGAGGGCAACTTGTCAAGTAATATTAATACATAAGTAGGTATGTAGGTACCTATGTAATAAAAAATCCCTTAAATTGTCTGGTCGTTTTGTGCATCGTCCGGTTAGTACAACCAAATTTCACCGGTCCTTCTAATGTAGTTTATGGACTGGAGACAACTGCTTCAGCAGATAACTAAAGGTTAAGGAAAAAATTCTATAAAAATACAGAATTTCGTTGTTTTTTTTTGTTTGATTGAACTCAATCAATATTTTGCAAATCCGTTAACTACAGCGATAAAGAGAAGATACGACTCGACCTTTCAATGAACATTAAAAGTTCTTTAACACCGATGTCATTAATTACAATTAAAAAAACGCGACAATCAAATCGACATTCCAGTAGGTATTCCGCGCACGCGCACGCACGCGGCTTGCCCGATCGCGATCGTCCTAATATTTATAAAGATCAAAAGTAACATTCAGATCAGCTGATCGTGTGTCAGCGAGCGAGCACTCGCATCGGACGGACACATTACACCACATGTAATAAACATAAATGGCTCGCTGAATGAGCTCCATTCATAAAACTGTTCACTTGAATTATTAGCACCGCGAGCGGCAGCGACGCGACGCCCGCCATTTACTTACTATTGGACTTCATGTAGTAAACAAAACAAACTAACAATTAATAATAGTGCTTTATTATCTAACTATTATCCTACTACCGGCTTATTAATTATTTGTTTATGCGACGCCGTTGTCATTGTTTACGAGTCGAAATGTGTGCGGTCGTAGTGTTTGATCGGACGCGGACGTCCTTACCAGAACCCTTTAGAAAGTAGTCTGTAATTATTCCGGCATTGTGCTCTAAAATGTAGATTCGAGAATTCGATTGACGCAACCGTAAAGTTCGCAATTTTTATGGTTTTTTGATTGAGCGAATCCAAAGTTTCCTCTGTTATAAGTTTACAAAGTTTTCTGGTATTTTGTAGTCTTCTAACAATACGGAACAATTGCTTTTGTCCACTTAGCTTACGTAGAATAACTTTTTGATACTTGTTTTGTTTAAAAGGGAAACCGTTTAAACGTTGCTTACGTTGTTTAGTGGTTGTATAACACAATCAACACAGTTCGACAACATTTTTACTGAGTTACGGTTTTCCAATTGAGTTGGAACAAAACTTCAAAATGATTAAAAAAATAACAATCGTATGGCATTAGTACATTCATATTGTTATGCAAATACATATATAATGGTCATGGGAAATAGTTTTAAATGTTCCGTGAATCGCGTACAATGCACAAGTTGATAATCAACTCGAATTAATACAGAGAAATGTGAGCTACATTGCTCTGTGTTTCCCCAATCTGGTACATTGGAAATCACCTAAAACCAAACGCAAGAGACGACATCAAAGGTGTGACATAAATTCAAATACTGTAGTAAAACTGCCGAATAGATGATGGACGTCGAATAGCGAAGCAAACCTTGCGTCCAAATGTCATCGCATCACCGTACGCTCACATCAAATACTCAACACAAGTCAGGCAGGCAGTCTCGCAATAGCGATGGGCTTAGACAATAATCATTGGTCTGTAATGTATAAAACAGTCAGCACGAAAGGTCCCCGTAAATTGGATGTAGTATACGTAGCCTTAGCAGACAGTATTCACCTGGCAGGTGGTTGCGTTTGTTTGCGGCCGCGCCCTGTTTCTGCTGCCCAGGTCATGAGAGTTTAGCTGTTGGGAATTCAGTTATTCTGTAAAGGATTAAAGTTTTAAGAAAGCCTTGCACTCAGATAATTATAAACTCAATGACGATGGTAAAATAATGGGAGAATCTTAAAGAAAGGTATCATGAAATAAGACGTCATATCGATAGAATCATTACGAGAAAATAAGCAGCAATTTCATAACTTTTATCTGCTTCATTGCAAACTGTACCAAATATTTAACATCTCAATTTTCAGAGTAACGTGAGCAATCGAGAGACCAATGTAAATTGGTTGAAACGGTGCAAATAACAACAAAACAGTGATCGCGCGAGGCCGAACTCGCACATGACCGGTTTATACTCCGGCACCACCGGAAAACTGAGCAGGCTATTTTTTCATACCGGAAGCCGGTTCAAGTTAGGTAGTTCGAAATACTAAAAAGCAAAAAAAAACGACTATCGGTTCAAGTCACGTACACAGTCGATTTGTAATTCGTAGCAGTTTTAGCAATACTAAACGAAATACCTAAGTTTCTACCAAGAAATTAGGTAGGTACTAGGTCCATGAACTACGTAATATGCAAATGATTGTTCAAACCCGAATTTTGCTCACAAATTTAATCGCAATGGAATAAATAACCAGCAATGAATAACATTCTAATCATAATTATGCATGCATTGTTAATTATGTGAAATTAAAAGTTGTTCTCACAATTCTTTGACTTTTCGAATTGGCATCGATGCTAGAAGTCACACAGTTTGTATATACCTGATAGTTGAGGACACCTGAGAGACATTGAACACCCTATCAAAGGTTAAAAAGTAAAGCATAATATGAGAAAATTCCATCATAGGCACGACCAAACAATTGATATTGGAATTTGGAGACGAACCGGAAGTAGCATATCCACCACAACATACAGCTATTATTGAAAGCTTAAGATAGAAAAAGTAAGGGAAAAGAGACCAAGTAATTCATTGTGATGGAATAAAAAGATGTAAACAAAATGTTTGCCTAAATACGTGTTCTGTTTCACATGCTGAGGTTGACATTATATCATCAAGGTAGAAAAACACCTAAATATATTCTTAAAAAAAATTCTACTGGTAATATATCTTAGTATCTCAAGTATATATATAGCTATATTTTTATCGTGTCTAGGCTCTAGGCATCCTTTGTTCGTCCACCTTGACGTCTGAGACGTGTCCGTCTGGCTTAGCCTTATCCCGCGTCAGTTGGGGTCTGCAAAACTATCTGTCTTGGCCTGTCGAGATGCTTAACCCAGCCACACCCAGCTGGCTGGGGTTTTAGGGTTCCTTTCATAATCACGATACCTACTAAAGCAGAAAATTTTGATGGTGGTAAACGAGCTAATCTGCAAAAATAAATAGCACTCACTACTATAGTGATTGCTGTTTAAAAATTTATTGGAAATACCACTAATACAAGTTACCGAGGCCGCCTAAATCATATTAAAACTGAAAAGAACGATAGTTCATAATGATAGCAAAAACCGTGCTGTCAATTAGCCACATCCTTCCGATTTTTTTTGCTAATGGCATTACATGAACTGTCTAAAGACTATATTGCAGTGATATGTTTTGTTAATCTAATAAAAACTTTTTAACAAAAAAATAAACCACCGAAAAAACTGAAAAGCAAAAAATAATTTTGAATATAACTTGAATTTTATAAGGTTTTGCAGTCGGGGACAAACCAATAACCTACGTAGAAATACGTATTTTTTTGTAATATTTGTTAAATGTAATGTTTGTCTAATAAGCAATATTACTAACGCAATTAATTTTTTCGAATTTAAACCTTCTACCGCGTAACTTTGGTGTTAATCGTAACGAACACCATTAATTATTTCATCCAATATTGCGCACGCGGTATGTCGCGACGATGACCATTCGTGGGCCCTGATTGGAAGTAATTAATTAATGGTGTTCGTTAAGATTAACACCAAAGTTACGCGGTAGAGCCCCCGGTCCCATAGTAAAAGTTGATCGTATACATGAGTACCTACTTTACGTGGTTTCATTTAATGTCGTATTGTCGTAATAGCTATATTATATAATATATATAATAGTCGTTATTGGTTTGTCCCCGACTGCAAAACCTTATAAAATTCAAGTTATATTCAAAATTATTTTTTGCTTTTCAGTTTTTTCGGTGGTTTATTTTTTTGTTAAAAAGTTTTTATTTTATAATTTTTTGTGGCTATACTCTACTAATTACTACATGCTTAATTTTTGATTTCTTTTGATGTAATACTCAACTCAGCATTAAAATCTATGAGTGAACAATAAATCATCCCTATTTTCCCACCCTTAGGGTAGGTATTTTAATATGCCCATATTAATATGGGACCACCTTCGAGGTATACCCTATCCAATAAAAAAAGAATTATCAAAATCGGACTACTCAGTCAAAAGTTATGCGTGATCATACATAAAAAAAAAAAAAATATACGCGTCGACTTGTAAACCTCCTCCGTTTTTTCGTCGGTTAAAAAGAAATAGTCATTCTTTATGTATTACCAGTTTACTATTATGCTCTCATGGCAAGAGTTAGGTCATATTGTACTTAAATTGTAGATTTTTCTACCGTCAAGGGGCGCGACGGAAATGCGGGACCTTCGGAACTTGTCATTTCTATTGTAAAATTATTCTGTCTTTGTTAAACTCCGACTTTCATGGTATACACGTATATTATGGCATTTAGCTGTACAAATAGCTGATTGTGTTAACAGAGATACAGCTCGGTTCGTGACGATTGGGTAGATGACGTCAGGATCTCGACGCGCGACGGTTGAATCGAATCGATACTTGTGCGAAATGGCCCAAGTGGGTTTTGGTTTCAGCATGTGTTGATAGATGGGGTTATTGTATTAATTGAATGCACATTATAGTAATAGTGCAAGCGCAATCTCGCGCGGCCGAGAGAAGAGCAAGTACAACGACCCACTTCTGCTCAAGATAACGCTCCGTCGCAGATATTGACTCGATGATTAAACTGTATGGTGCTCAGCACAGCTCACACCGCTAACTAAGTAAGGCGAACATACTATGTGTGGCAAATACCTACTGTGTGTGTACTGCTGTACTGTGCGTGTGTACGTGTGTAAGTATAGTAAACAAGTTCGGTGTACCTAGTTGGCAGTTGCAGTCATATCTCGTGAATCTTTGAAACTTAGCAGCGTGGAGTAAATGGTCAATTGCGAGAAACTCTTGAAATTGTAAACGATTAAACGAATAACTTGTGTACTGAGATACGTTTTATTAGTACAGATGGGACAGAAACGTAACAATGGATTGTATTACATCAGTTGGGTTAACGTTTTATGCACTTATCAGGTATGATGATAAAGCAGAATTTTGTCCCACCCATCTGTCTATAGTCTATGCCATAGACTCTATGGAGATTAGAACCTTCCGTTAACCAATCGTGAACCTAATGCGAAATAATCGCGAACACAAAATTTTATAAGTTTGGATACACGAGGCACTTTCAACCGGTCGCAGTCGCTGAAAGCGATAGCGAGACCAAGTGAGTTATTATCGGATAGAAATATTTATGGTGTCTATAATACATTCAATATTGACCTCTATGTACATATTGATAAGAGCCGGCGAGTAAAATTAGCCAAGTTGAGTGGACATGTTTTTTTTTCACAGCGGGGTCGGCGGAGTCACAAAACCCGAACTTTTAGTTATGTTAACGAATATGCACGATGAACCTATTTGTGAATAGTTAATTAGGTAAGTAGTCGTCTTGCGACGCTTCAAACGTTTCGTAAATGAGTTTTTGCGTATTGAATGTTATGTAAGCAACGCACAAGACGAGGCTTCGAGAGTGTCTTGGTTGGACATTTATGGATATGGTGGAATGTAAGTACACTTGTTTTGTGTAACAAATCTTTGAGAAAGTAACAACCGTTGCGGGTTTGTTTGGTCTAAGCTTGAAACCTCGTTGTTCTGCGTGTCGAATGCGACGTGGTACTGAAGCCCGTGCTGAAATCATGACATATTGCCATGACGTACGTACAATGTCGGGCTCCGACGTGAACCTATTAACAGGCGACATGTCACGAACTGTTACGGGTCGATTTCAGAGGACACACTAGCTAGCAAACTCTTTTCTCTGCTTTTGTCTCACTGCAAAGGCTGAACCACGCAAATTACTATAGAGCAGGCTAGAAAAAAAACTTGTTTGTTTTATTGCCTAGACTAGAATCAGACTTTTGGAGTCTGCCGACGATTTCTTTCCCGACGGTACCATTAAAAGTAATGTATTCACAGTGTCTAAGTATAACTCTATGTGTGTGGCGCATAATCGTGCTTGATAGAGTAATGTCAAGTGTCAAGGCTAGGGGTGCCAGTCGAGCGTTCACAAAGGTTGTTCTGTGGTCTCTCTCCTGAGTCACGTCCATGCTTAGCGTTGACACATGCCGATTGTATTTGAGAAAGTTCATCTGAGAATCTTTGCATTATCAGAGGGTAGAATTACATTATCGTCAAAAAACTGTATCCGATGTATTTAAGTGCAGAGATTAAATCAAGCAAATAAGGATCTGAATACATGGTGGAGGTTTTGTAATTATATGAACAGCGGAACATCAAACGACCTTCTATTCACAAAACCTAAAGTGGCGACCCTAGCTTCGGGTCATAGGTCAAAGCAAATCCATCTGGCTGAACATGCTACATGTTTGTGCGAGTTTTTTTTTATCTAAAATATATTTCGCTAGGCTATGATAATTAGCAGTTTGCTTGCCTACTCACTGATAAGGTAAGGGCTTGCTGTTAATGCCGCTTAGTGGGCCGGCTGACTCAACTATGAGAATAGATTAGGATAGACAAACAAGAACGCATTTGAATGAAGTGTTCACTCCATAGGCTATCTAATTATAATTAGGTACCTACATACATTATTGTAACATGTAGATAGGTAGTTATTTTGTAAAACGTAGTTCAAGATAATTTTAGATAACATCCACATACAAAAGCCTTGCTGAGTTTCTTGGCCAAGACTTTTTCAGTGGTTTATTCCGAACCAGTGGTAGAGTCAATTGTAAAGTTCATAACTTAAAGAGAGGTAGAGCATAGCGTTTATTCGCTCAAAGAGCAGCTCGACTGGGGAAGTATAGAATACAATACCTACCACAGCCAAATAACTTTATGTTGTGTTCCTGCGTGTCAGTAAGGTCGCCAGACCTCATTGGGGAGGGGGGAAGTGCGGTAAGGCTGAGCATCCACCAGAGCTTTGCGAGGTAACTGAACGGTGCGAGAATTTTTAGCGAAGCTGTGAACGGTGTGACTTCTTCCAACAGAGGGTGTGTGTGGGGTGTAATAATGTGTACAAATGAGCGGTGCGAGGATAGGTAGCGCACTCTTTTCGGATATGACCTCTGTGCCTCTACCAAACACTATCTATTGACTGACATCCCCAGTACACATTTCTCGCACATATTTCTTGAACGCATTCTTGCTTGTATTGTATGTACAAAAACGTCGCTCCGCTAAGCCCATATCCACCAGAGCTGTGCGGAGCGAGGCTAGGTAAATGAAGTGATTCTATTGGTATCAAAAAACACATTCCTCGCAACGCAGCTAAGTACATCTCCGGTGGATGATCAGCCTAACGCGTGAGTGATGCCCCGTGTTGCAATGCAAGCGTCCATATGGCCACGGTAACCGCTTACGTTCAGGCGGGCCGTACGCTAACCGACTTTTTCGTATAAAAAAACTGCTTTATCAAGACAACTGAATAAATAAGTTTTATTTAATAGCAAAATCTTCCAGGGTTATGTTGTTGGGGAGTTTTTTAAGCCTTATTCAACTTCGGACATACGAAAATTATAGATAAATCGTACACACACATCTACATGGAATTCACATTTGTGTGAAGCTTATAATGGTTAGATACAAGCTTCTTTGGCCAATTAAAGGCGTCTAGCAAATTTTAGTGAAGGCTCTCGGCTTGATGGAAAGGAAACCTACATGTTACTACGCAGTATGTACCTATACAGACACGCTGTCAGCTTATAAACGCCACAGACGTGCGTACCTACCTCGCACTACCTACATCTATCTAGTCTGTGAAGGACTTGAAAATGTTATATTATTCGCACATTTATTTCCTCGTGAAATATTTCCGTACGTTATGTATTAAATATCAAAACTACACGTATGGATTTTGATGCGTAATGTGGCTTTCATAGTTACATAGGCGGAACGTTTTACACTGATTTTAATTAATTGGTAGGTATGCAGGTGGAACCCGGGGCGACTAATTGAGCTGAGATGAGAAAAAAACCGGCCAAGTGCGAGTCAGACTCGCGCACCGAGGGTTTCGTACAAACCTGTAGGTATATAAGTAAATGGTAGTATAGACCTGAGTATTTGATATTAATTTCAATTTATGACGTATTAAAAAATAACTACTTACTAGATCTCGTTCAAACCAATTTTCGGTGGAAGTTTGCATCGTCATATATTTATTATAGATTTATCATTCTCTTATTTTAGAAGTTACAGATGGGGGACACACATTTTACCACTTTGGAAGTGTCTCTCGCGCAAACTATTTAGTTTAGAAAAAAAAAATATTAGAAACCTCAATATCATTTTTGAAGACCTATCCATAGACACCCCACACTTATGGGTTTCATTAAAAAAGAAAAAAAATGAGATTCAGTTCTAAGTATGGGGAACCCCAAAATTTGTTTTTTTTTCTATTTTTGTGTGGAAATCTTAATGCGGTTCACAGAATACATCTACTTACCAACTTTCAACATTATAGTTCTTATAGTTTCGGAAAAAAGTGGCTGTGACATACGGACGGACAGACAGACAGACATACGGACAGACATGACGAATCTATAAGGGTTCCGTTTTTTGCCATTTGGCTACGGAACCCTAAAAATTGAGAAAATGAACAGCGATTTCTGTCGATAGGGATTACCGTTTAGATACAGGAAAGGAAAAGCATTGTACCTACGTTCGCTTTTAAGTTCTATAGGTACCTACCTCTACCTCCTCTAACAATGGGTGTATTTTTTATGGTTATGGTTACAAGCTGTACCCCACATTAAAATCTCGTCTAATCTTACTCAATAAACGGGTTATCTAACAACGCAATTACTGACTGCTAGTTCCTGAGATAAGCTCGTTCAACCATACATCGCTTGTATAATATTAGTAGACTAGCTGACCCCAGCGGTCTCAGCCGCGGTCGGTTTTATTTTTTTGCGCGGAACCCTAATTCTAAAATAAAAGTAGCCTAAGTTACTCCTAATAATATCAGCTGGTGAATGTCATATCAAAATCAGTATAGCCGTTTCGGAGATTAGCCGGAACAAATAGACAGATAGACAAACAAAAATAAAAATTGTTTTTTTGGTATAAGTACTGTATTTAGGAACTTTCATATGCATTTAGTAAAAAAAAACATCATAGGTATTGACATTACAACCGAAAACTTCAATTATTTTTATTATAAATATAAAAGGCCTGAATGATTGATAATAAGAGACCGACGCAGAGACTTAGCCGTGAAATTAGGAGGGTAGCTTCATAGCGTAGGGGGGTGTACTGAGGATTTATCGAAATTCAACCCCTGACGACAAAATTGGTGATTTAGGGTGAAACCGGGCGGAAAGCTAGTATAGTTACAAAAAATAAGTAAACGGAGATCTTACTTCGTGTGTTATTTATATTTAGAGGGTCAGCCGCTGTCTGACTGTATTAAAGCATTTATTCCGCCAGGTCTATCTAGGCAGGCACAGTTCATCATAATCTAGCTTATATTACAGACAAACCAGTTATTGACGATGTATCATTTTCCTGCTATAACTAGCGATTATGTTTTAGGTAATCTTTACAGTTTTAGTGGGGCCTATTTATTAATTAACTAGCTGCCCGGCGCGACTTCGTTCGCGTGGTGCTACCCTACCCTACCCTACCCTACCCTACCACTACTACCCACCTACAGAATTATGGGGGCTCCCCTCCCGTACATACCCCAGTGACGCCTACATCGCATAAGGTGCTGCTGCTGCCTAGCTAGCCGAGCAAGTGAGCGGCTACCACGCGACTTTTTTCTAATTGATAAATATCCTAGCTAGGCCATCTGAACCCAAACTAAGCAGGGCTTGTAATATTTGCAAAACAAGTATGTTCAAAAACTAAAAACCGACTACGCTCTAAAAAGTATAAATCTCTGATGCGAAACGCAAATTTAACGTTGCCTCGAAGTTCAGTAAGCGCAAGATTGCCGGTTCGACTTCGTCGCCAGGTTTGGTAAGAGGCTTTCTGGTCTCTTGCCAAAGCTGCTGAAGGAAACTTTTGCCAGTCGTCCTTGCGAGTCTTGTCACCACTACGTAAGCCGGACGGGACTTGGCCTATAGTGCTAAAGAGAAGGCTGACCCGTTAGGTTCTCTCTTTGCCTCGAACTCGACTTTGGATGATGGTGGCGCCACACCGCCTACCATCCCGCGGTGTGACAGCTCCATGCCAGAGATAAGCATTACCCAACGGGTGGTCCGGCGGCAATTGGCTTTGTCTGGACGTCCATCGACGTTACCGTAGCCTATGGACGCTTGCAACACCAGGGGTCCATGAGTCCATCCTCACACATAGAAACCAGAATTGTTTCGAACTGTGCGGGCTAAAAGGAGTTTTTTTCCGCGGACGCTCAGATTGTGGAATGAGCTCCCCGCCGTGGTTTTCTCAATGGAGTACAGCATGGGGTTCTTCAAAAAGTGTTTGAAGAGATTTCTGCAGGGTCGCCAACGCGCGAGTGATACGCCTGGGTTTGCAAGTGTCCATAGGCTACGGTAACCGCTTACTATCAGGCGGGCCGTACGCTTGTTTGCCACCTTAGTGGTATAAAAAAAAAAACAAGAGAAGCATGTACTCCATAGTAACAAGGTTAAAGTCATAATAACACAATGAATCAAATTTTATAATTAATACAAGGAAGTCCTCTTCTTTGACTAACATAAACCGCAGCTTCAAACATTTGTATGGAAATATACAACCACATTGCAGGCCTAAACCAGGTTTTTATGCCGTGTGTCCCACCTGGATAATATATGGTTAATAACTAGAATAAAAATTCACTGGGATTATTTTTCACAATGTAGTATGAGGATGCACATCCCTTAGCGAGCCAATGGCTTCAGTATATCAACCTAGCCATTTTAATTCATGTGGTCGATTACTAAAGTAAAAAAACTTACTTACACATATTTTTAGGAGATTGCACTGATTTAGTCATTAGTTAAATAAATATCCTGGGAAATTCCTCACACACGGTCATCTGATCCCAAACTAAGCAGAGCTTGTACAGTCGAGGACATAAATATGTATCATCATCATCATCAGCCTATAATGTCCCACTGCTGAGCACAGGCCTCCTTTCACAAATCAGGGTGAAAGGGAATGGGCAGATACTCCACCACGCGTGCCCACTGCGGATCGGTGGAGGTAGGCCAACCTACTGTTGGAATTTTTCAAGCCGCCTAGGGGGCATCCAACTAGCTTAACGACCATCACAATTAAGTGATAACCGGGACCAACTTTACGTGCCTTCCGAAGCACGGAAACGCTCGATTTGAAATACCACTAGACGGTCACCCATCCAGGTACCGACCACGACAGACGTAGCTTAACTTTGCCGATCGATTAAGAACGGCTAATCATGCTACACCACGAGCGCTTCATATAAATATGTATACAATTAGTACAATTCAACAACGGTTTCCTCTTAAACTACTGATTGAAATTATGAGATATTATAAAGGCAGAATCTTCTAACATATACTATTATGATTTGTGTAATAGCTAAACACTTAAATGTTAAACATGCGAGAAAATCGCTTTTGAATTTCAAAAAGTGTATGCATATTTATGTCCTCGACTGTACTATGGAAACCAGATAACTGATATAATACATATACTACTTTTTGTTTGTAAATACATACTTAACATACATAAATACACCCAGACTCAGGACATACAGACATGTTCATGCACACAAATGCATGTCCTGTGTGGGAATCAAACCCACAACCTGTGGCACAATAGGTAGAATCTTAACCAGAGTCTTAACCAACCACTTCAGCTGGCCCGTCATATAATGAATATGTTTGAGTTATATTGTGATATATATCTACTTGGAGAATGATGAATGGATCCAGTTTAGGTCTTCTACGCTGTCTACAATTTGCAATTTTAAAATTTATTTAATCTATAGGTAGATATATGAAAGTAATTCTCATGTTCAGTATTATAGAAATAAAGTTATTTATCTATACTAATATTACCTCTGGAATTACTGATCCGATTATGATCATTCTTTCATAATAGGAAGCTAAATACTAATAGGGCTGCTTATCCTAGGTTGGGATTTTATAAGTCCCAGGGACTTAGGCCATTATGACTATAAGCTATCTCTTTTTTCTTTATGATTTTCTCTTTTTTACACATGGAGTTATGAATACCTATTTGAAAATAAAGATGTGTGTGTGACTAATTACTGATGTGTAAGGTATCAAAATCTAGCACAGTGCCTATGTACAGGGCAAATCTATGTGTTATTGGACTTTCCAATGATTTTATCTTGAAACAATTATTGGGAAATTCCAACTGTTTTGAAGGTTGAAGAGAAGTCCATTGGATTCATGGTAATTTTATTTTAACATCAATTAACATGGGACATTAATCAATGAGCTTTACACCATGGAACAATAGTATACCATAACATACAGGTGGTTATATTATCTACATTAGCTACTGAACAATTATTATTCGATGAATTTTAGAATTAAGTTATGTGGTTCTCTAACCACAGACTATAATTTGATTTGATCCATTGGCTTTGTAATGACACCCTGTCTTCATAATAAAAATAGTACAGTGTAAAATGCTTTCTGTTTGGTTTGATGGTATTTCTATCAGACAGTATTTACTTGTCATGTTCGATGCATACCAGCATATTACATCTTGGTGTTGCATATGCAGCGGACAATCTGAACCGCAATGATGAGTCTTTAAAGCTCAAGCAGGTAGGAAATTGTACACGAAATCATGCTACACATTCCAATAAAAACAAAATAAAGCTATCTACATGACACTGATTTGTTTAAGAGTTTTATAGAACAATATTAAAACTTTAATAGCTCCAATAAATTTAAATACCAATAAACTTTTCTTCGATGTAGATTTACAATATAAACAGAAGCCTGTCAAATTGATGTATTTGTTGTAATTTTGTAATTGAGTGGTGTCTACTTGTTAGGTAGGATACCTACCTTGATCTATGACTTGCTGCATTACAGTAGGTACCTACCTATATTAATCTAGGTTTGTGTATCTTGAATTGTATTTAATACCTACAGACAGGAATTGTGTAGTATTATAGTAAAAAGTGGCTATAGTTAACTCCTTTGTTCAATTCTACCTAATCACTTATATAAATAAACAATAAAGCACAATTTTCCTGTAAATCTTCAGTTGTAGCTGCCTGACTCTGTCAAATATATAAATAATCAATCAGTAAAATATTTTCTGTGGTCATTAATTTTAAAAATTAGACTACTATGATTTACCTAACTTATGAATAATACTCAATTACCAATTCATAAATCTGCAGGTGAAAATTACAAAATTATTAATATTGTGTTGTCAGTATAAACTTGCGGTAAAGTTTAAGTGATAAATAAACAATTTTGTGTGCAATGAGCATG
Source organism: Achlya flavicornis (assembly GCA_947623365.1). NCBI lineage: Eukaryota > Metazoa > Arthropoda > Insecta > Lepidoptera > Drepanidae > Achlya > Achlya flavicornis. The sequence goes on from OX392492.1 coordinate 10,143,169, forward strand.
ATGTGACTTCCTAAATCTCCAGCTTTTATCATGAAATAGGTAGTTAGTTAAACACTTGCCACGCAGGTAAACGGCCCATGCAGGCATGCATGACTGTGCCTACGCTGCACTAGCTTCACCTGAGCATTGGGCCGTCTGCTCTTCACATGGACTGCAATTGGTCGCCCCCGATCTTCTCTACAACTGCTATCACTGTAGCTGTCACATCAATCACTAATTGGATTGGTTTGATGAGTAATTAACTCTGAATTGCTATACTCAGTGGGTGAGTCGAGAGAACATACAAGCACATCATAGTGACAACATTGAGTGTACTCTCAATGGCCATTGGCACAGGGACACTGCACAACACACCACACACTCAAGTGCACAGATAAACCTTTCGCAATGTTCGTATTCACTGTTTTGGCGTCCGAGCGCGCTGCGGCTGGCGCTTAGGGCACAAATCGCGACCTAACCTCAAAATGCACACGAAAATGAACAAATTGACAATCACAGATGTTACCAAACCCACGGATACACAAATGACATCACCTCGCGGCCGTGTCGCACGAAATTTCACAAAGAACGCGAGTGCTGGCCGTGCGAGGCTAGCAGTATGGATTTGTGGGCAAAATGCTTTGTTTGAGTAGGTAGGTACTCGCAGCCTTCACTGCATGTAGCTATACAAATACGTAGGTACGGGTATGTCGTGTTAGGTATGTGTAGTGTGTACTGTAGTGAAGTGCACGGGCTATATGCACCTAGCCATAATTCACTCGAGCGCACCACGAGCGGCGGCGGAGGCCGAGGAGCCGCCCTTTGTCTCGGGGGCGGCGCGACAGGTTTCGTGCGCCCCGCAAAAACTGTAAACACGATTCTAATTTACGAGCCCGTGTGTCAGAGTCATTGATGCGGGTGCACAGTGCACCGGGGCCGCGGGTGCCGCGGGCGGAGGCGGTCACGCTCGGCCGCCGCGCCGAGATCGCTATCGGCGGCGGCGCCCTGCTCGGGCTCGCTCGGCGACGTCGCCGTGTCCTCGCTCGACTCGCGCCCGCACTCGCACCGCGGACGATGCGACCGTTTCGAAATGGCGCAACGCGGAGGCCGTGACGCCGCGGCCGCTCGAGCGAGAGAATGTCCGCTTTACGCGAGCGAGAACCGAACACAGGCGGGCCGTTTCGCAACCTCGGATGGGCTCACGGGGACAGAAATAATCCAAGACGTAAGAACACGGGCGGAGCGAGCGCGCCGTGCGGGCGATTGCGGGAGTTGAGTCGAACGAGGAGTTACACTACACGCTAAACGCGATACTCACGGCCTGGCCGCTCGCAGCGGGTCAGCAGCGCCGGCGTCCATGGCGCGCCCAGGCCCTGGCCGCGGCCGGGCTCCGGCCTGCGGGCCGTCGGCCGAGCGACGCGACACTCTCTCCGATCTCACTCGGAACGCGACGATAGACACCGTCGCACCATCTCGACAACACTGCACATCGACCACGGCACTTCTTTACGCGTATAAACACTCCGCGAACAGTGTTTTGTTACATCGGTTGACTTTTCTTTGAAAAATCAATATACATTTTCCCAGAGTTCAGAGATACGGACGAGTCGATGTCCAGCGCAGGTTAGGTGCGTGAAGTTTGCAAGCTTTTTTAGCGCACCGGTGTTACCAACATTTTTTTGCCTATTTTTTGTTTTGGGTGTTGTGATTTTTTTGTGATTTGCAGCGCACTTCAGACTAGTGTTATAGCGTTCGGTCTCTCACAATACTCTTCGTGCGACACTATAGTGGCGCCAATCTATGAGGCGTTTCGTTTGTTACAAGCATGGAAGCTACGCATGGAAGGAATTATTTAATGGTTATTTATCAGAAATAGAAAATTTAGGTTTTGGTATTGGTGATATTTAAGGATAATAATAATAGAATAATTGTAAAAATATATTTCAATAGGTGTAATAAGTAGGTATATAGTGTACATACAAATAGGAAAGAAGCTACAAATAAATAAAACACAGAGTAACTAAAATACATAAAAAACATTTAATTAATTGCATAATTTTTATTAGTTTTTTTTTTAATTTTGACATTATTTAATTAAAAAAACTATAAAATAAAAAATATAAGATAAATAATATTCGCTCCTGTGACGGTAATGCGATTCAGGGTTAAGTTGGAGGAGTTGAATCTCACTTTAAACATAAAAAGTGAAGAGATCACACCTCCACTTAATCCATCACGCTGAATGGCAGATTCTTGTATTCCTTTTACTTATGTTGCAGGCGAGCTGAGCAGGAACTGCGAGCGATGAAGACGTGGGGCGGCTCCACGCGTGAGCTGGAAAGATAGATCTGGCAGCACGGTATATCAAACTGCCTAGATCCCCTGTCCAACTCAGACGTGAAGCCTATGAAATGCGGCGTCTCTATCGTACTCTGAAAAACAAAATGAAATATTTGTAATGATGTCTGCTGCGTGTTTGTTCAGTGTGACAATCGTAGTGTGCGTACTCGATATGGAGTCGCGCGGCTCGCTATCACCACTCGAAAAGGTGCGGCTAACGTTCTCTGATAAGAGCACCACTTTTCTCTATCACGTCAGCGATCCTGCATAGCTTCGTAGCAAATGTATTCGCGGTTTAATAACTGAAACGTTAAGAGGATAATTTGTATATAATTGCGTCCACATCACATGGATCGAACGAACGAACACATGTGTCATTGGACCACCATATGTTATTACGTAATCATTGTCGTTTTATTTTAACATTGAGACACTTATTAAACTGCTAATCCATTGAATGTACGTACTCCAACGACATGGATCAATTTGGCAACGGAAACTTATTTATTCAACTACGCATGTAACAACATAGAACTGCCACGTCAACGGTTTTGATAAAATATTTTTTTACTATTATCTCACTTAAATAAAAGATACCAATAGTAGAAAAGGCACTCAGTAAGACAGATTCCATTACGGTTACCCTGGTGCTGAAGGGCGGCAACAGGTTCCATGAAGGGTACACAAAACACGTCCAGCTAGTCTTCACAGTCAAACGTAATCACGGTCCACAGTTCGATAGAGACCCGATCGATCGATGGGCCCATATTTATACTTTCGTTGATATCTTCAGATACGATATCAGGGAAGCGACACGAGGTATAAACGTCCACCATGATCGTGATAAGATTCGATGAAACGAGGAATCGATTGGCCCCCGCGAGCCGTATCAGGCGCGCAAACACTTCACTCCACCAATCGGCAAGGTGTCGAAGATAAGCCGCGATGCTATGACGAAGCGCTATCGAACGTGATGTGGAGCAGGGCCGCGGCGCGGGCGCGGGTCCGCAGCGGCGCCCGGCGCTCCCGGAGCCGTCCGGGGCGGCCGCCACCACGCCGCTATCTGCTCACAACGACACCATCACAATGACGACTTGTATTGTTTACTGTGGAGATACACCTTTATTACATTATAATTATCTACTTGGTGACAGATAATTCCACAATTTTCTCATAACCGTGAGTGACAAACATCGCAACAGTACATAACGCAGAGACCAGTGGTTGCATCTTCATGCATAGCAGAGAGCACCGAGGATTATTTTAAAATTTCATATTAGAGCAAATGTTATCAGTTTCACATTAGCTATTATCAATTTCATGTCATAACTACAGCAGAAATTATCAATGTCGTGAACGTATAATTTATGCAAATTATGCTATATTGTATAGTTATAGCAGACCCTATAGAAATATAGACCACACTGCAAGAACAGTAGTATGAATAAAGTGTATTATGAATTATTGTAATAAATGTACATACCTATACACACTTTACTAGGATACCTAAGTGATACGTGGAAGAATTTCGACATGATAGATAAGATGGAAAAGGCGCATATCAAACAGTGTCACTTGATAAGACACAAGGTGTGCGCTTTCTGGAGCACTTATATTACATTGTACAGGTGTTTTAGTTCTCACTATCTGAATGAACCGATCTTAAAAATTACGTTATTTTTAGTTACTAGTACCTAAATAAAATTAATTAGTAGATAAAAGTATATTTTGTTTTAATCCAAGGTATGGTCTATATATGGGGCAATTTTTATTCAAATCCATTTTAAGACTTGATTGAATAACGGAAATACACACAAACAACAACAGCACAAGTGTTGACTACAGCTTAAGATTTGTGAACCATAAATTTATAAAATATGCTATGAAGATGATTACTACCTGTTAGTGATTAATTCAATGTTGAAAAACAAGTAAACAATTGTTAAACACACTAGCTTTGTTCCGCGGTTTCCCCTGCATTTGAAGATAATAATAATAAATTTATTTTATTAATTATAATTAGATAAAAGATATAGATAGATATAGAGCCTATGATGCGGTCGCTATATTTTTCTGTGTTTAATTCTGTTATGTTCTTTACCATTTTCTGCTAATTTTACTGGGTAGTTTACCTACACTTTTTTTTATTTTATAAAATACTAGCTGTCCGCCGTGGTTTTATCAAAATTCTTTATTTGTCAGTCACAGGTCAAATAATCCCAACATATATTATAAATGCGAAAGTGAGATTGTGTGCTACGCCTTCACGCTTAAAAAAAAAAGAGAAAAATAACGAATGGCAAATTAATAAAAATAATTTTACAGTAAGTAATACATTTACATATAAATAAAAACGAAATTGTCAATTTAATAATAATAATCAAAATCAAAAATTATTTATTCAATTTAGGCCCTGATAAGGCTCTTGTGAACGTTAACAAATGACTCTACCTACACCGACTAATCAAAACAATCAAAACAATAACAAAAGTATTTTAGTCTTAGATTTCAAATTTAAAGATCTGTGAAGTACCAATAAACCTTGTGCCCCACGGGTCACGCCTCGACTATTCAACGGATCATCATGAAATTTGGCATGCAGATATTCTATGGTATGGAGGACATAGGTTACTTTTTACCCCGGGAACGCGGGTGAAACCGCGGGGGACAGCTAATTATAAATAACTAGCGGCCAAATTTTGATAGGCAACCCGGCAAAACTACATTCCCCCTCACATTACATTCCTCCATTTACAATAAAATTATATATAAAAAATACTTATTTCATTTTATTTTTATTGGAATACTTACGGCTATAATAGGTACATCAAATTGCTTAAATAAGTAATAACGAGGCCAATAACAAGTATTCGCCAATATTTAACAAAATTTTTGATTAGCTTTTGAAATGATTAAATGCTAACTGAAATGATTAAATACTAACTAATACACAAGATAACCATAATAATTATAAGAAGAAAAGAAAAAATACATAGGTACACGATTTTGAAATCACTAAATTACAGTTTTTAGGGTAAACCTACTTTTATTTTAATTTAATTGATCCCGATCAAAAACTCGATGAACGTTGCAATCTTGCAGCTGGATCTTGGGATCGTGTGTGAAGAATGACCAAAGAAACTACTTTATTATTAAAAAGTTAGGTACGGTAAATATTTATATATATTATATTTTTTAAGATCTTCCAGAAACAAAAAAGCTCTGAATATGGTTGTGTACAAAGTTAAATTCATAGCTAATAGCTAAATATAATTATTTAATTCAAAATATGGTTGCTTCAAGAGACGTGTCTATATAGCACGTGTGAGACTGCTATTTAGCGGAGTAAAAGCAGGGAATAGTGGGTAGAAGTTAGACATTAAGTGAAGAAGTTCGACTGCGCGACGGCGCGGCGGCGACGGTGGCAGCTTTGAAAGTTCATTGGGGGTGGAATGGCGGGGTGAACGCGGCGAGTGGAGGCCGATGGTGGTGGCGGCGCGGTGGCGGCGGCGGCCCGGTCGCCTCGCGGCCGTGAACTGGAACTTCGAAAACTTCTGCCGTATTGTGTTTACATTGAACTTTGTTATGTGGGTTAAAGTTAAGCCAGAGTTCACCAGCGTATGTGGCGCTCGTTTCACTCGATTGCAAAGTTGACTCTCAAGTTTGTCGTATCGATTTTCATCTCATGTTTATCAAATGTTTCAAGGTTACAAGGTTAGATGCTCATTTTGATATGGTATTAACCTCGTCCATTACCTCGTCGAATCTTGTCGTTATTGACGCTAATAATAACAAGGACTGTGAAGGTAGTCTGTGGATGATGAATTGTACCTCTGAAGCAAAGCTCATAAGGTATTAATAGGTGCCTATTGTAAAACAAGTGGATGCAAAATCAATAATAGGTTCTTTTCTGTAAATTTGAACAGTCTATTGGTCATTTATTATTTATATATTAGTGGATAGGTTACAAGTAGATAATCTATATACCTATCGACTAATTCAGTTGTGTTGCAAGCGTCCATATGGCTACGGTAACTGCTTACCATCAGGTGGGCCGTATGCTTATTTACCGACTAAGTTGTATGAAAAAAAAAGATAAAAAAAGCGTATTTCAGAACGAGTGGTATCGTTTAATAAGCTCTCGATAAGTGAGGGTAGTAAAATGTATTTTTTCATGAATACAGATTTTTTTAAATCAATTTTATTTTAAATTGTTGGTTACATCTATAGAGCAAGTCTCCTGAGCAAGCGTGAAGCATCTGCTATCACTTTTTCCAAATTGATATTTAAATAATAAATATAAATAAATATCCTGGGAGAGAAGATGACCGTGTGTGGCATTCCTCACACACGGTCATCTGATCCCAAACTAAGCAGAGCTTGTACTATGGAAACCAGATAACTGATATAATACATATACTACTTTTTGTTTGTAAATACATACTTAATATACATAATTACACCCAGACTCAGGACATACAGACATGTTCATTCACACAAATGCATGTCCTGTTTGGGAATCGAACCCACGACCTGCGGCGCTATAGGTTAAGACTCCACGTCTTAACCAACTGCGCCAACTGGCCAGTCATTTGATATTACATTTCATATAAAAGCCGGCTTTTCATTATCGGATATACCTAATATAATATAAATTACATCTTGACATATAATATTTTATCGCCCGTCATACATTTTTGTATATTACACAAGAGTGTCAAAATATCAGGCCCATCATTTTAGGCCTATCCCATCTATGGGAGCCCTCCCACCGGGCAGCTACCTCGGGCGGCAGTTTCGTGAGAAAATCGTAGATCTGAGACTGCAAAATATCAACCCACAATCTCAAAATAAAGGATTGATTGAATATTAATTTCGGGTGTTAGAGTAAATAGGTCCCTAAATAATTATTAGCGAGTGTCTAAAAATAAACAAGTCTGAGCTTTTTTATTGCTATCAGTGATCTCTATCAATAAATGTGTTGGTACCAGTGTGAACGATAACACCTAGAACTATGAAAACTAAAATTTTCCAGTCTGACTCGTTTCAGGACCAGGTTAAGGTAATTGATCAATAACTTTTAAAATTGTGTAATTCTCTGAATATTGGACTAAGACCGGAGCACTTGTAGAAAAAAATATAAACAGATAAATAGAGTCGAGGTACTTTTCTAGGTGTGGCTCATGCTCCATTTGAACAATATTGGTAATATAATATCAATTCGGGGCAGTATCAGCGATAGCGGCCACACCTGAGCCTATTTTTCCTTATCAAATGTCATAATACTGTTCCCTGATAAACTTTCACATGGATGTTTTTTGTGCTATATTTCTTACTTGTTTAATGACCAGCAATCAGACGTTTTACCTGTTCCACATCCATTTTTAATAGGAGCAGTTCTGATATAAACCTTATTTAGAAGAAAAAATATTTAAAAAAAAACCGGCCAAGTGCGAGTCAGACTCGCGCACCGAGGGTTCCGTACAAACCTGTAGGTATATAAGTAAATGGTAGTATAGACCTGAGTATTTGATATTAATTTCAATTTATGACCTATTAAAAAAAAACTACTTACTAGATCTCGTTCAAACCAATTTTCAGTGGAAGTTTGCACCGTAATGTACATCATATATTTTTTAAAGATTTATCATTCTCTTATTTTAGAAGTTACAGGGGGGGGGACACACATTTTACCACTTTGGAAGTGTCTCTCGCGCAAACTATTCAGTTTAGAAAAAAATGATATTAGAAACCTCAATATCATTTTTGAAGACCTATCCATAGACACCCCACACTTATGGGTTTGATGAAAAAAAAAAATTGAGTTTCAGTTCTAAGTATGGGGAACCCCCAAAATTTATTGTTTTTTTTCTATTTTTGTGTAAAAATCTTAATGCGGTTCACAGAATACATCTACTTACCAAGTTTCAACATTATAGTTCTTATAGTTTCGGAAATAAATGGCTGTGACATACACGGACAGACAGACAGACATGACGAATCTATAAGGGTTCCGTTTTTTGCCATTTGGCTACGGAACCCTAAAAACTACAGAAGTTTCTAGATAATCGTAGAACCAAAATGAAAGAAACCTGGCTTTTCGGAAGGTAAGCTTATTGGAACGAGGACCTGCGAAATAAGCGTGGGATTAAAGAAGAAATTATGTCCACCGCGGACTTTAAGTTGTGGAATATATGATGGAAGGCCATTGTCCAGTTTTGTGGTGATTTTAATAATGAAAATTGGCTGTGAAAATCCTACTCATTCGTGCGACATCGATAGTGATTATCGTGGAAGTCATAAGTGAGTCATTCATTTCATATCCACCATGGTGTAAATGGTGGATTTGAGACCACCAGTAGTAAATTTGCCGAAATCTTGAAAATGTAAAAAAAACCGTAGTAGAATAAAATTTACTGTTGACCTCAGCGTAACACTTACTAGTCACCAAAATCCAATCCCTCAGTGAGCACTGCGGGCAGAAGAGCTAATCAATTGTACTAATATTTTTACAAAAGTACACTTTAAATTTCCATGTATGATTGAATACATTTGGTTTTGGCTAAATAAAGACATAAATTGCTATACTCTCCAAAGTAGACCACTATTCATAATTTTAATTAGGCAAAGGTGTCACCAAGCCTTAATCATTGAAGCAAATTTTTGGAATCAGAAGATTCGAAATGAAAGAATTTTACTGTTTTTGGTGATCGAGTATTATCAATTGATAAAGAATATGGGATAAATAGAAAATAATGAATAATAGTAATAATGTCTACGATCTCACTATGGTAATGATGTGGTTGAAGGGGTCATCGAACAAAGAAGTGAATTGGTCCTCGAGTAGAGTTGTTGTTGTCGGAGTTGTTGCTAGGCAGACACGTTTTTGAGTAGGAGGGCTCATATAAAAACGAAACCGTGATATTTACGTAATTTTTTTGCGCACTTTACACTCGAGGTACTGGTCGGATATTTCAGATTAATTTTACTAACGTACCTTAAGTTTTATCAACATCCTAACTATAATATAATATATAATCCTAACTATTATAAATGTGAATGTGAGGTAATATTGACCATTCAAAATACTATTTTGATTTGATAGTGATGAAAATCAAATGATTTCCATTCGATTTTGATGCTCTTTTTCGGAAAGGATCTGAAAAGTCTATGCTAGGTGACTTATGATGATTATCAGTATTAGAAGGACCCTCGATGGGATTCGAACGTTGGTTTCGCTACATATGATTATAGCGTTATGTCAGTTACAATGGTACCTTGCCTTTATCTCGTTTTTTACACTTTATTTGTTGAAGGCGCACGATAAAGATAAAGATAAGTGGCAGTCGAGGCTTTATCGCCAGCTATCGCGCGAAAAGAACTCGCTTCAGGAAGTTACACTATGCTGATTTCAATAATATAATGACTAGGCGCATAAAATATACAGTCTGACATTGGTAAAATTGTTGGTAAATAAATTTCCTCCGCCACCTGTCTACAGTATGTAGAGCTATTTTCATTTCACTTCATATTGTAATTAGGTTCTATTTTGGTACTATTTTCGAAATAGGTGGTTTTTAAAAGGCTATAGTGGCGTTACTATTACCTCTTTTAACAAGGTTAATTTTAAATAAATAAACCTCCAAGATTCAAAGCTACTTCAGCAGTGTGTAGGCAAATTCATAAAAAATATGAGGATTGTGTGTGTATACTCGGAAGGGACCGGAACCTCTAATTGATTATGGAAAAATAAATCAATCGAATCGATCAACCATGAATGGATAGTATACTTTCTTACCTTTAGGTACCAATATAATAACTATGCCATTGAATTTTGGGCAGGCCTACATTTAATTAACAAAGATTTTGATAATGTAAGTATTATGATTTATACTTATTGATGAATTCGTTTAAATTCTGAGAGAAATTGAGTTTAAAGTAGTTTGTTGTAGATTTTTTTTTGTATTTCGTTCATAAAGTTCGAAAATATATCCTATTAATATTATAATTGCGAAAGTTTGTGAGTATGAATGTATGTTTGTTAGTCGCAAAAACTACTGAACGGATTTGGATGAAATTTGGCACACATAGAATTTTTATTTTATTTTATACCACTAAGGTGGCAAGCAAGCACACGGCCCGCGGTGGCCTGCCTGATGTAAGCAGTTACCGTAGCTTATGGACGCTTGTAACACCAGGGGCATCACTCGCGCGTTGCCGACCGAGAGAAAATGTTCTGGATTAACATATAGGATACTTTTTCCCCGGGAAGTCATAGTACAATCCCTCGGGAATGCGGGTGAAACCGCGCGGGACAGCTAGTCTACTATAAATTTATACTCTTGATTTGCCATACCGTTGACTGCATTGACTTTGTGGCAAACCAAAAAATATCTCAAATATTACCAAGTCTATTGTACAATAAAATATATACCAGTAAGTATATTTTTGATTGTTTGGTTATCCTGGTTATCCAAACAATCAGAAATATATTTGGTCTTTCATTACCCATTTCATGGTAGACTGATTGTTGTAATATAAAGTTGTGTCTATGTTCATGATGATATTAATTTTTCTGAATAGATTTTGGATGAAACTTGAAAACATAACTCGGTTCTATATGCTAAAATAGGACTTTTTATCCATGGAAAATATTTGATCCGTCGGGTGATTATTTATTTACCTACCTAATTTTATACTTTGAATAATATTTTTTATTTTTTTTCTCAAGAAGTTTATTTTTATAGCTTTTTTGTCATTTATCATTGTTCAAACAACAAGACAATTCAGTTTTTTATATTGTGGATAATTTAATAAATTACATTTTATTAAAAAGAGTAATAATAATCTTCCATCAACAAGTATCCATTAACACGTTATCAACACGCTATAAAAGTTTTCAATGTTTTGAATATTTGCAATTAAACTGAAGTAAGTTAACTTTACAAACATTGTGTTCATTAATCAAAAGTTTGGCGCAACTCCTCGCATCCTCCATCTCCGCCTCTGCCCACCCCTCACAATATACGTATATATACGTACCTGATAGAATATTTTATTTTGGGTCTTCCACAATGCTTCTGCGTTCTTGGCAACACAGTCCCTCGCAAAGGTCAATATTTGACAAATGGCCGATGAGTTAGCTGCGATGGTTAGCTGTCACTTTCTTGTGGAATAAACACGGCGAACCTATCGTTGTATTTATCTAATATAAATAATGGATGATATTTGTCGACTATGTTGCTCTTCGAAATTCGTGAATAATAATATATTCGACGAGGAGAACGCTTTGTACCTGAAAATGTCATTATACTTGCCAATAAAGGTAATGTGCGGTAATTGCTCATCATTTGCTCATTTTTAGTATTTCGTGTGATATTTTAACCTTATAGAATGATGTGATTGTTCGCTTTGTGGTAGGTTTTCAAGAACGACCGCCTGCCCCAGAAGGTCTGCGACAAATGTAGCTGCAAAGTGAATGATTTCTACCAATTCTGCAATGAAACTATTGAAGTTCAGAACAGGTCAGTGTTTGCCTTTGAATTTTGATACGAAACGACCCGATGTTGCCGATTAACATTCTATTCCATTACCAAGTACTTGAATCGTTGCTTACATGGGTAGGTAGGTCGTTCACATGGCCATCTTATGTGTTTGGTAATTTAAATGAATGTTGGTCCTACAATAATAAGCTATTTAAATTCTATTAAAACATTTAATCTATTAGATTAGCATCTACCTACAAACTACTAATATACTATAAGATGTTATTATAATGAACGAGAGATGGTAATAGCTACTATCTCTCATTGTTGTATTGTTATTAAATACATTTCTGATTATTCTCCTATATAATTTCAGGCTACGAAGCTTACTCCATGCATCTGGCTTTACTGTGGATGAGTCGGTGGACCTCACTCTCATCAAGGACAGCTCTTCGCCTCCACCGGCCAGCATCGTCCACTGTGAGCAAGCAACACAAACTGAGCTCCCAGAAAACTTGTACACACCTTACATAGAAGTTGACATCACTAAGGTTAAGGATGAACCAAAACCATTTCTAAGTCCAATCAAAGAAGAAAACTTTTACAATGACAATTTTGAAGACAGATCATCAGACAGCAGCGAGAACATGTCACTTATAACTTTGAAACAACTTAAAAGAAGTAAAAGCAGAGATGTGAACGGTAAGGCAAATAATAAGCAAGGTAGAAAGAAACACAAGTTAAAAGAATGGGAGCAGTTAATGAGTGCACTGCCGGAGGGTACGGCCATCACTGTTATAAATAATAAGGATAATATGAATGATAAGAAGACCAAGAGCAAGGATTTGGACATGCCGATGCAGATTAAAAAGCTAAAGAGTGAACCTAGTGAAGTGGACATATTCCATTGCTGTATCTGTTTGATACAATGTTACAGTCGCAATGAAATGTTGCAGCATTACAAGTATGTACATTTTTTTATTTATTTGTACAAGCATATGGCCCACCTTATTGTCACCGGTTACCATAGCCTGCTACACCAGGTGTATCACTCTCATGTTACTAACTGCAAAAATCTCTTCACAACTCTTTTGCAGAATCCCATGCTGTAGTCCCTTGTTTAAAAGCATTAAGTGGGTCTCTCACCTGGTGAACCTATGACCTTATCAGAGTTAATGTGAGCCTTTGTATGCAAAAGGCTGAACATGCATACGGCCCGCCTGATGGTAAACGGTTACCGTAGCCTATGGACGCTTGCAATACCAGGGATATCACGCGTGCGTTGCCGACCCTACAGAAATCTCTTCACACCCCTTTTGAAGAACCCCATGCTGTACTCCATTGGGAAAACCATTTGTTCTGGTAATAGGCGAGGCCTTTCAGCTGTGGACATCATTGACACAGAATAAGAAATAGTACTACAGTACAGAAGGCTCATTCCCAAATAAAATCTGTGTTTAGGTTTGGAGAGATACCACTCTTTTTATCCCATAGCTCTATCTCTTTCGGACCAATCTATTGAGGACTGCAAAAAAAAATGTCCTAGGTATATTTTAGTACATTTTTTTTCAATGCAGTTTCTAAAAGAGGTTAAGCATGTCGTTATTTTGCTCAAAGAGCAGATCATCTAAGGAAGTACCTCCACCTTACAGAATACTGCAGCTAAATTACTTAATGTTGTGTTCCTGCGCGTGAGTAAGATCGCCAGATCTTATCGGGGTCTGTAACGTGTGAGTAATAGCCCGGGTGTAGCATCGAATGGCGTTTTTCTCTAAGACCTGTAGTTCAGAACAGACCTGTAGCGCCCATAGTGGCTAGAAAAACAACATCCTGTATTATCTCTATACAAATAACTCAAAATAAATGACTCGAAAATTCATACCATATTGCTTCCGAGTTTATTGAATTTAAATAATAATCGAACAATCAACCTGTCGGTGTAGAGTCATTTGTTAACGTTCATAAGTGCCTTATCAGGGCCTAAATTGAATAAATAATTTTTGAATTTGAATTTGAACCCAAAGAAGCGCAATGACGTGGATAATGCTTAGAATCTATTCCGCCAATTTCCCACCACCGACAATGTGCTCTGATTGGCTAAGTCAAGGACATAATTATGCACTTTAAAGTACACTAAGAAGTAATCAATTCGTGATCTGATGACAAATGGGACGAAAAGGGAAGTTCCAGAAAAAAAAAGAATTTTCCAAATCGGTTAATAAAAACCGGCCAAGTGCGAGTCAGACTCGCGCACCGAGGGTTCCGTACAAACCTGTAGGTATATAAGTAAATGGTAGTATAGACCTGAGTAGGTATTTGATATTAATTTAAATTTATGACGTATTAAAAAAAAACTACTTACTAGATCTCGTGCAAACCAATTTTCGTTGGTAGTTTGCATCGTAATGTACATCATATATTTTTTATAGATTTATCATTCTCTTATTTTAGAAGTTACAGGGGGGGGGGACACACATTTTACCACTTTGGAAGTGTCTCTCGCGCAAACTATTCAGTTTAGATAAAAATGATATTAGAAACCTCAATATCATTTTTGAAGACCTATCCATAGACACCCCACACTTATGGGTTTGATGAAAAAAAAAATTTTGAGTTTCAGTTCTAAGTATGGGGAACCCCCAACATTTATTGTTTTTTTCCTATTTTTGTGTGAAAATCTTAATGCGGTTCACATAATACATCTACTTACCAAGTTTCAACATTATAGTTCTTATAGTTTCGGAAATAAATGGCTGTGACATACGGACGGACAGACAGACAGACAGACAGACAGACAGACAGACAGACAGACATGACGAATCTATAAGGGTTCCGTTTTTTGCCATTTGGCTACGGAACCCTAAAAACCGGCCAAGTGCGAGTCAGACTCACGCACCGAGGGTTCCGTACAAACCTGTAGGTATGTAAGTAAATGGTAGTATAGACCCTGAGTATTTGATATTAATTTCAATTTATGACGTATTAAAAAAAAACTACTTACTAGATCTCGTTCAAACCAATTTTCGGTGGAAGTTTGCACCGTAATGTACATCATATATTTTTTATAGATTTATCATTCTCTTATTTTAGAAGTTACAGGGGGGGGGACACACATTTTACCACTTTGGAAGTGTCTCTCGCGCAAACTATTCAGTTTAGAAAGAAATGATATTAGAAACCTCAATATCATTTTTGAAGACCTATCCATAGACACCCCACACTTATGGGTTTGATGAAAAAAAAAAATTTGAGTTTCAGTAATACGTATGGGGAACCCCCAAAATTTATTGTTTTTTTTCTATTTTTGTGTGAAAATCTTAATGCGGTTCACAGAATACATCTACTTACCAAGTTTCAACATTATAGTTCTTATAGTTTCGGAAATAAATGGCGGTGACATACGGACGGACGGACAGACAGACAGACAGACAGACAGACATGACGAATCTATAAGGGTTCCGTTTTTTGCCATTTGGCTACGGAACCCTAAAAATGACGGAGTTATGAGGTAACAAAAAAAAAAAAAAAAAAAAACAACCGAATTGAGAACCTCCTCTTTTTTTTTGAAGTCGTTAAAAAATCAGTAAGAAATCATTGACTAGTTTCGGAATCGGATTGCTCGGTATTACTACTCTGAAGGGATTTTTCCTCGATGGTACAGTAGTACCCAACTAATATGGCTTACCGAAGTACCTGCGCAGAAGATACATTTTCAAAGCGCGGGAAATGCTATTGGTCGGCAGCTGCCGCCATGTGTGCGGAGGGGCGTCACTTGCGAGTGAGACGGAACT
This sequence comes from Achlya flavicornis, assembly GCA_947623365.1. Classification (NCBI taxonomy): domain Eukaryota; kingdom Metazoa; phylum Arthropoda; class Insecta; order Lepidoptera; family Drepanidae; genus Achlya; species Achlya flavicornis. Next base: position 10,158,764 of record OX392492.1, read on the forward strand.
AACAGGTGCACTGTATTGTGAACCTTATAGTAGTAATCTAAGGTTGATTTTAAGTTTTAAACATTCGTTCGTTAATCTTCGGGCCATACTTTCTTTTCTGTGTGAACGAAGATTCACGACGCGCCTTATCAGTTGGGTACTACTGTAACCGCTCATTGAGGGTAATTATTCTTTTCACGTAACTTGCGTGTCAATTACAGGCAGCATGGTAATGAATCGTCATTGCCATTCGAGGCGCCCGTCCCGCCCGACACTCCCGACACGGACCAGGAACAGCTGCGCTGCACCCGCTGTGGGAAGGTATTTGCATGCTTACGTCGCAAAATATCATTTACTCAAAACATCATAGTCGCAAAATATCATAATCTCAAGATACCACATTCGCAAATCACCATAATCTCATCATACAACATTCATAAAACACCATATCACGCATCTGTCACTCGCCTAAACTATACCTACTGCGTACAGCTCGCTTACCATCAGGCGGGCAGTATGCTTGTTTGCCACCTTAGATGAAATGGCGACAGGTAACAGAAACAATATGTGATCCACGGATGCCTTTAAAGCTAAAGGGGAAAATCTAAAGGTCCGTGGTAAGACCTGTCCGGAATGTTGGGCAGTAAAGAAGACGGATGAAAGATTGCATGCAGCTGACATGAGGATGTTGAGATGGATGTGTGGAGCGACTAAAATGGATAAGATGAAGAATGAGTCCATAAGGAGAACTGAAAGTAGCGCCAATTACTGAAAACTTGGGAGGGAACCGTTTCTCGTGGTATGGAGAAATGAAAGCCTCGTGATTTACCCAACGGGACTTTATTACTAAGCCGCCGCTGTCCGTCTGTCAGTGAGCTGTATCTCATGAACCTTAGTAGGTAGACACTGTTGGAAACTGATCACAATCGACTCCGGAACGTCCCTAATGTTTTGTTACATCTCTAATTAGTTTGTTGTCTGTGCTCGCTCTCTTTGATATAAACCTTTTCTACTGCAACCACGTTTATAATTCCTCTCCGTATTTTCCTAAATATATTAGCTAGCTAATCGAAGTTAAATCAATTAACCCAGTTATTTCATCAGGTTATGGGCCCAGACGCCCGATTAGTTTAGTTCCGAATAGAAATAAAAGTTTAATTACAGTACCGGCCATACGGGCATACTTAACCTCTTTGAACTTCGGTATTTCAAGGAATAGGTTTTTTTTTTTTTTTAGCGAAATCACGAATATTACGCATTTATTTGCACACATTTAGCGATCATGGCATCCAATGGACATTTGGCTCATATTGAGAAGTTGCGAGGCCGTGATAATTATGCCACGTGGAGTTTTGCTGTTAAGACATATTTAGAGCACGAGGACCTGTGGAAATGCGTCAAAAACGAAGTAGATGAATCTTTTACAAAAACCGAAGACACAAAAGCAAGGTCAAAATTAATTTTGTTAGTGGATCCGATAAATTACATCCACATCCAGGATGCAACATCGGCAAAAGAGGTATGGTGCAACTTAAGTAAAGCATTCGATGACTCTGGACTGACGAGGAAGGTGGGTTTGCTACGGGAATTAATTACCACAAATCTAGAATCTTGCGGTAACGTAGAACATTATGTGAATAAGGTTGTTACATGTGCACACAAGCTCCGGAACATAGGTTTTATAGTTGATGATGAGTGGTTAGGTACCCTACTTCTCGCAGGGCTACCAGAACTATATAAGCCTATGATTATGGCGATGGAAAGCTCGGGTGTGAAGATTAGTATGGACTTAGTTAAAACTAAAATACTACAGGATGTGAAAAATGAAAATGAGTCGGCAGCTTTTTATTCAAACTATCATAAAAATCATTCTAAGTTTAACAAACCCTCAGGCAAAGGTCCCCGTTGTTTCAAGTGCAATAAATATGGGCACATATCAAAAAATTGTCGTTCAAATCAAGGCTCAAGTCATAAGAATAATTATAATGATAAAAATAATAAAAATACCAATGATACTTCCAGCTTTGTGGCGGCGTTTCCTGTCTCTCCTGGACTGAAAAATGGATGTTGGTACATTGACTCGGGAGCTGCGATGCATATGACAAACAATAGAGACTGGATATATGATTTTGGACCTGCTTCAGTTGGTAACATTAAAGTAGCCAATAATAAAATGTTGTCTGTGATGGGATGTGGAAAAGTTAACATCAATAGTTATGATGGAGATAGCAACAAGTTAATAGGAACTATACAAGTAAAAAACGTTTTGTATGTCCCAGATCTGGCTGTAAACTTGTTGTCAATACACCAAATGACACAAAATAATTGTGATGTAAGGTTCAGCAAAGGTTGTTGCAAAATATATCAAAACTCAAAGCTAATCATGACAGGTTACACTCAAAATAGCTTGTATGTTGTACACAATGAAACATATGCTCTGTTGTCCTCAGTTCACTTATGGCATCAAAGAATGGGCCATCTGAACTATCAAAGTCTCCAGAAACTTCAAGAGTCTGCTGATGGCGTTGATATGGAAATGAATCAAGACAAAAATGTGATATGCAATACTTGCCTGCGTGGTAAACAAACAAGGCAGCCGTTTAAAAATGTTGGTACAAGGGCTTCTGGTCTCCTAGAGGTAATACATTCAGATGTATGCGGCCCAATGGAAGAAAAGTCACTTGGTGGTGCCAAATACTATGTCACATTTATAGATGATCATTCAAGAAAGGTATTTGTCTATTTTATGCATTCTAAATCTCAAGTTCTTGAAAAGTTTAAGGAGTTTAAAAATTTAGTTGAAAATCAGTTGGAAGTTAAGATAAAAACATTACGGTCTGACAACGGAAAGGAGTATGTGAATGAAGCATTTGATCAGTTTTGTAAAGACTCTGGCATTAAAAGACAACTTACCATTCCATACACTCCGGAACAGAATGGAATGAGTGAACGAATGAACCGTACATTGACTGAACGTGCAAAGTGTATGATCATTGATTGTAACCTACCAAAAAAGTTTTGGGCTGAAGCTGTGTCCACCGCTGCTTATGTGATTAACCGTTCACCCACCAAGTCTCTCCAATTCAAGACACCGGAGGAAATGTGGACAGGTGTAAAGCCAGATATAAGCAATATAAGAGTGTTTGGTTGCCGTGCAATGGTACACATTCCTAAACCAAAAAGACTGAAGTGGGATAGTAAGTCAAAGGAGCTTATATTTGTTGGATATTGCCTAGAATCAAAAGGTTACAGACTATTTGATAAAGAAGAAGGTAAAATAGTTAGAAGTAGGGATGTTATATTCTTGGAGGATAGTGTAGAGAAGAATTTTGCACTGATGCAACTAAACAGCTTACAAGATAACATAAATGAGACTTTCGATGATACCATTATGAGTGATAGTTCATGCAAAACTGTGTGTACAGTCAAAGAGAATGATACAACGCTTGACATTAGTGAAGATGATGCTGATGATGACTATGTTCCAGAAAGTCCTGTTAGCCCATTCAAGCCATCTTACACCCGTTCAATGAGACCGAGGAAAAATAATGTAACTATGCCTACCTACTTATGCCAATATGAATCTGAGACTGCACTGCATGAACCCCAGACTGTCAAGCAAGCCTTGGATAGCAAAAATGCACATGAGTGGATGAAAGCTATGGATAGTGAATACAGCTCATTATTAGAAAACAACACATGGACTCTCTCTGATCTCCCATGTGATAAATCTGCAATTCCATGTAAGTGGGTTTTTAAAACAAAATTGGATGCTAATGGACATATAACAAAGTACAAAGCGAGACTAGTAATCAAAGGGTTTGAACAAAGATATGGTATAGATTACACTGATGTCTATGCACCTGTGGCACGCTTAACATCCATCAGATACTTACTTGGATTAGCAGCTAGATATAACTTACATATAGAACAACTTGATGCTGTGTCAGCATTTCTACAAGGTGATATAGATGTGGAATTATATATGACACAAGTACCACACTATGAAAATGGATCACAACAAGTCTGCAAGTTGAACAAATCAATATATGGATTAAAACAAGCAAGTAGAACTTGGAATCAAAAGTTGCATAATTATCTAAATAAAATTGGATTGACAAGTTCACAATTGGATCCATGTGTATATTATATAAAAAATAAAGAAAACAATATACTGTTCTTAACTGTATTTGTTGATGATATTTTGCTATTTTACAATAACATAAATTTGGCAAGGGAAATAAAAGAGAAATTGATTAAAAACTTTAAAATGAAAGAGTTGGGAAAAGCAGTTTATTACATTGGTCTGAGAATATCATATAGTGATGAAGGTATTTCCATTGATCAAATAAAATATATAGAGAATATTTTAGAACGCTTCAGGATGGAAAGTTGTAAACCAGTAAGTACTCCTATGGAGCCAGATTTAAAATTTTCAAGCTCTACTGGTAATGTTTGTGATGCACCCTACCAGGAAGCAATTGGATGCTTGTTATATATTTCACAAGGAACAAGGCCTGATATAAGTTATGCAGTACATACACTGAGTCGTTATAACAAAGCTCCCACCACAGAGCACTGGAATGCTGTCAAAAGGATATTTAGGTATCTACAGGGTACTAAAAATTATAAACTACTATATAGAAGTAATGTTGACCATGAAATCATAGGATATTGTGACTCTGATTGGGCATCTTGTACTGAAGATAGAAAATCATGTACTGGATATGTTTTCATATTTCAAGATGCAGTAATTTCTTGGAACTCTAAGAGACAACAAACTATTGCCTTATCTACAACCGAAGCAGAATATATGGCAATATCAGCTGCTGCTCAAGAGGCCCTGTGGCTGAGACAACTTCATCTTGAACTGTGGCCATCTACAAAGGCTACTCCTATAACATTGTACTGTGATAATCAAAGTGCTATTAAAATTTCAGGTAATTCAGCTTTTCATGCTAGGAGCAAGCATATTGATGTTCGTCACCACTACATCAGAGACAAAGTAAAATGTGGCGATATTACAATAAAGTTTGTTGGCACCGACTCAATGATTGCCGACTGCCTTACCAAAGCTCTACCAAAGGTGAAGCATCAACAGTTCCTGGCAGGCATGGGATTGCGATCAAGGGAGGATGTTGGAAACTGATCACAATCGACTCCGGAACGTCCCTAATGTTTTGTTACATCTCTAATTAGTTTGTTGTCTGTGCTCGCTCTCTTTGATATAAACCTTTTCTACTGCAACCACGTTTATAATTCCTCTCCGTATTTTCCTAAATATATTAGCTAGCTAATCGAAGTTAAATCAATTAACCCAGTTATTTCATCAGACACCTGCATTTCTCACAGAATATGTATGTCTATTGCCGCTATAACAACAAATACATTTTTTTTTATGAAATTAAAAATTAAAAAACTTTAATTTTTAATTTTACAACTATACAAGAAACGTAATTTTTTTGGAGTTCTTTTTTCTTATTTAATAGTAGCAGTCCCCCGCGGTTTCACCTGAGTTACCGGGATAAAAAGTAGCCTATGTCCTTCTCCATACCATAGGCTATCTGCATGCCAAATTTCATGATGATTCGTTGAGTAGTTTAGGCTTGAAGGCTTAACAAACAAACTCACTTTCGCGTTTATAATATTAGTTATGATAGTTAGGATTATATGGAACCCTCCATGTGCGAGTTTGGCCTGTTTTTAGTAATTATTTTCTAACTAAATCAATGCAGTCTTCAGGTAGATGTAATCTGCAAAGATTACTGTAAGGCCTTAGACAGGATTGACCATAGTCTTCTCTTAACTAAACTGTATGGCATAAATATCAGAGGTGTCTTACTTCGATGGTTTTCATCTTACCTGGATAATCAGTCTTATGCTATTTTGTCGATAATTATAAAACGAGTTGGGCCACTACAAATGGGCACATATGTAGTGGCGTTCCTCAGGGATCACTGCTGGGGCCTTAGCTATTACTAGTATTTGTGAATGATATCGATTTCAATAGTGTAGTGAAGAACTTATTAATGTTAAATGATTGATTTTATTTGATTTTTGATTGCATTTCAGAAGGTGGATCGGTTGTCTTGGGTGTCTCACTGGCAGCGGCACTACGAGCGCGACCGGCGCCCCTACCGCTGCTCGCTCTGTGAGAGCACCTTCCGGGACCACGCACAAATACTGAAGCACGGTATTACAAACAATATTTTTATTTTTTGAAAAAATTCAATATCCGAAATTACTCATTTCCTAAAATAAATTTTAATACCATTATTATTTTCTTAAAAATTCACCCTGTATATGTATTCCTATACTACAATTTAGCACAGTGGGACTACCATAAAGTCGCCAGAGCTTCATGAGGAGGCGCTTTGCTGGCGGTGTGCTGGAGCCTATGAGCGGTGTAGTACCAAATGACTCTGAACTTTATCTTTTCCTTTGCCGGCACAACGACTCTCAACCCCTTTTCAAACCCCTTCGGTTTGAAGAGATTTTTGTAAGGTGTAAAAAAAATATTTAACTATTGGTTAGGTGTTAACTATTTATCTATAAGGTCTCCGTCAGCGGCGAGATAACTCCGACATCATTTTGGTCCTTCGAGCCGAATGATAGATAGGTATATTAGTAATGTAGTGGTTATACGTTGTCAGGTCTAACGCACAAGTACGGCGCGGGCGCGGGCGGGGGTGCGGGTGGGGGTGCGGAGGGCGAGCCGGTCGTCAAGCGGTTCCTGTGCGACATCTGTCCGCAGGGCTTCGTGCAGATGAGGTACCGTTATTTCATTCATGCTATTCTGTACCCTAATGTGTAGACCTTATTTTGACATACCTACCACCATTTTACGAAATTTCTGGCGAAATAAACATTTAATTTCTCCTCTTGTTTATCTATTTGATGTGCTCAAATTCTTGTTTTTGTATGTACTATTTTCGCCCCGTGGTGTCAGCCGCGCCCCCGGGGAACTTTTGTTTTCCCAGGATAAAATCACTTGGGTATGTGTTAATCTAATCTAATAAATAAATAATGTAAATTAAAAGGGGTATTCTTATCATCCCCATTCATTTATCCCCATTTGAAACTTTAAAATGGGGATAAATGTTTGTTTTCTGGTCAAATTTACTTAATAAATGAAACACGTATGGCAACGGCGTTTTACAAATATTTTTTGATTTTGACAAAATCTCTTAGAGATCTAGAGATTGAATTTTGTAAAACGCCGGTACCGATTCAAACTTTTCCACCCTCTTACTATCCAATTCCTACTCCTTGCATCGTATGCCTCATTGCTGAGGGACGTGACGTGACCTTTGTGGGTTAACTTATCGCGGACTATTGCTCGCCATCTGGATCAATCTTCTGCTTCGCTCACTTCCCTCCAATATGGCGAGGAGGGCGATGGCTGCCACACGCGTCATACTTGTGAACAGGTGCTGCTTGTGGGGGCTGGTCTGCTTAAGTTTGCTATTTATTTACTTATTAAATATTTTTTCAGTCTACCTTGTAATTTTGCCGCCGCGCCGGGGCACGCAATTGTTTTCAGTGCGATTAGAATGTAAATATTATGTAATTAATCTAAGCCTGTTTTGAAAAGAGTAATTGCTGAGTTTATTGCCGGCTCTTCTCAGCAAATGCAACCTTCCGAACCGGTATTAGAGTATTAGAGTCAGACTTTTCATAAGTGCCTGCGAAGGTCTATTTGAATAAATGATTTTGAATTTGAATTTGCTGCGTGGATAGCAGCGTACACACTGGTGTCCAATGTAGAGCGTATTTGGTCAGACCAACGCATCCGACTTCGACCTCTTGATCTCTTTTCCTCCACCTTGTCAGTAATTAGCAACTTCTTAAGGTTATCGCCTCTCTTTCCCGCTATGTGGCCGAAGTACTCAAATATTCAGAAAAAATAGGCGGAGAAAGGTTATCGAAAGTCTTTAGTGTGATTTTGAGTGCGCTTAGAATGGATGCGTTGGTCCGGTGTGCTGTCCATGGAATCTGCAGCATCTTCCTTCAGGACCACATTTGAAACGCATCTGTGCGTGCGCGGTCGGCTTCTTTTCATCGTCGATGTCTAGGAGCCCTACAAGAATATGGAGAACACCAAGGATGTCACCAGTCTGCATTTGGTTATACACGAGATGTTCCTATCTGCCCATACACCTTGCAGTTGTGTTAGACCATTCCGATTCGCCTTCTAATATCGAGTTTTAATTAGCCGTTGTTGGTTATGGTTGAACCAAGGTATGTGAAGCGGTCAAATACATCCAGATTTAACAGACCAGTGAAATCGAGTGTGCTATTTCGATCCACCACCATGTCTTTAGTCGATCTGTTTATGGAAAATCCAAATAGACCTTCGCAGGCACTTATGAAAAGTCTGACTCTAATACCGGTTCGGAAGGTTGTATTTGCTATATGAATATCATGCTAAATAAATAAATAAATGACAATAAACCGATCTTCACGCTGCAATCTGTTTTTTTTTCGATGAGTATCGGTCTGTAGCCACTTGCGACTTGATGCGACTTTAACATTTGAACCGACCCATTGGAATGTCGTAATGTAATGTATCGGTGTCGTATCGTATCGTATCGTAGCGTAAGGTAAGGTAACGTCCCGGCAGGTACCTGCTGTCGCACCGCACCCGCGCGCACCCGGAGGCGCTGTCGCGCGCGCTGGCGATGCGGTGCGGCGTGTGCGAGCGCGAGTTCGCGCACCTCAACTCGCTGCGGCGGCACCTGCGCGCGCACACCGGCGAGCGCAACTTCCTGTGCAACGTGTGCGGCAAGTCGCTCTCCTCGCGCGAGCACCTCAAGTTCCACATCCGCATCCACACCGGCTACAAGCCCAACGTGTGCAACACGTGCGGCAAGGGGTTCGTCAAGAAGTGCAACCTGCTGCTGCACGAGCGCGTGCACAGCGGCGAGAAGCCGCACGTGTGCTCGCACTGCGGGAAGGCCTTCAGCCAGCGCTCCACGCTCGTCATACATGAGAGGTACGTACCAACGTGTGCAACACGTGCGGCAAGCGGTTCGTCAACAAGTGCAACCTGCTGCTGCACGAGCGCGTGCACAGCGGCGAGAAGCCGCACGTGTGCTCGCACTGCGGGAAGGCCTTCAGCCAGCGCTCCACGCTCGTCATACATGAGAGGTACGTACCAACGTGTGCAACACGTGCGGCAAGCGGTTCGTCAACAAGTGCAACCTGCTGCTGCACGAGCGCGTGCACAGCGGCGAGAAGCCGCACGTGTGCTCGCACTGCGGGAAGGCCTTCAGCCAGCGCTCCACGCTCGTCATACATGAGAGGTACGTACCAACGTGTGCAACACGTGCGGCAAGCGGTTCGTCAACAAGTGCAACCTGCTGCTGCACGAGCGCGTGCACAGCGGCGAGAAGCCGCACGTGTGCTCGCACTGCGGGAAGGCCTTCAGCCATCGCTCCACGCTCGTCATACATGAGAGGTCACTCATTATTCACTTTACATTCAAACCATTTCATTCTTCGACGCCTTTGATGACATTAACCATCATTATTAAGTTAAACATTCCAAATATTTAGTCAATCTTTTACTTGAGCTAGCATAATATATCATAATGTTAATAATAAATAGTTACTCTCCACTCCATTTATAATTGACCCCGCCCTAATAGATAAAAAAAATGTAGCCTACTCTGGAGTCACCCAAGGCTCTAACTTGAGTCTACTACTCTTTCACACATACATCGTTGATGCAATACTATTTTAATTGTGCGCTATTGTAATGTATGATACATAACATATCAGGTACCACAGCGGTGCGCGGCCGTATGTCTGCGGACTGTGCGGTCGCGGGTTCGTGGCCAAGGGTCTGCTCACCATGCACCTCAAGACGACCTGCATCTAGCGACCACACACACACCAGGTACGAACCTTGCAAAGAATATTTCATTCATTCATTCATCTCTGGTGAAGCATGTATGCCAGCAAAAGCGAAATTGACTCTCTTAAAAATCAACGTATCAGCTCAGATTGGATAAAATAATGGCAGCTCGCAGAACAACATGTAATCCACTAATACCCCTTAAGATAAAAGATTTATTATATTAAATTCAATAAATTTATTCAGTCAAAAGAATATAAATAATCATCTGCCTGGGAATACGCGTCTTCCAAATGTTAGAGGCGAGGGCCAAATAGCCCTTCTACCATATGAATGGTAAAATGGCATCTCTTATGGTATCTCTTAATATAAACTAACAACAAGTCTTAAATCACGTTTGAAACACAATATTTTCTCTTTCAGGTGTAATAAGGCCATTAAAACGGAAGCACAGACTGAACATGTAGCATATGAATGTGATAACAAAATTATTATTTAGTACTTTAATGTATAGTCGTATTTGTAATGTGGGTTAGCTTAATAAGGCGTATGTCTCATCACAGGCGTTGAGACAATTCATCTCGCTTATTATATTATTTCTTGGAGGTTACATAATTTAGTTTCCATGTAGCTCCATACATGGCGGGTATACTATGTTTTGTAGTATGAAATAAGGGTTATAGCCGGCTCTTATTTCCTATATGGGTGATATTAAAGATATTTGGTTACCATAGGAGAAGAAAGGTAAACTGCTAATGTTTCACCACTAGAAGCGCCATCAAAAATTATTTATTTATTTAATAAAGGACCAACCGCTACATAATTATCTTACTTATATGCTAAAAAAATTGTATGTTTGATACAATGAATATTTTGAACATAGATATAATATATTTTGTTTTTCTAAGCGGTATTTGTACGTAGTATTTATCTACTCTGAGGCGGTATTTACTGGTGGCGCCATCTATGAAACGATTTAGTTTTTTCTCTCATACATTGGTTTCGATATTTTAAAGATTAATGAAATACCCTTATTATTTGAATGAAGTGAGGGTCATCGGTACCTATATTATAAGGTCTCGGGGACCAGTCTAGTCCAGAAAGGGTGACGGGTCAGATATAATAGAAATATTTTTGGAATTTACCAGCATTATTATTAATTACCCATTCATTACAATAATTTATTACCTACGTTAAATAATTTCAAAGAAAAATATACCTTATTACTAAGGCTTAAAGTTGATTTGTATCATCACACAATTAAAAAGATACAACTTATTGTAAAGTAAAAAAAGTAAATTATTCTTTAACACTATTACGAGTACACGTGAAAAAATAAACTTATAATGGAAACTACCTAGTTAGTTTCAAATAATGTTTATTTATTATAGGCCGGCTTCGTACCACAAACTCAATGTGGTAAGCCAGTTTGAACGCTAGAACGCTATTTAAGAAAATCTATTTTAGTTTGTTATAGATCACAGAGGGTCAAAATCAAGAGAATTTAATTTACTCGTGGCGTATTATATATAGTTCGCAAAAACTACGCCCTACTATGAGGTAGTTAAAAGATTGCATTTATATATTAGCGCCCCACCACTGGCTCGGACTGTTAGCTATGTTTATATTTATTCACAATTATGTAACACTTAAATTGTAAACATTGGTGCTGATTCTGTTGTTTACAACTAAAATAATTCTCACTATATCTCTTTCTAACAAAGAACATAAGAAAATGTTGTAAGAAATGTCGTCCTGTCAAATTAATCCAATTCATTATTTTCAACATAAATTTTGTCGCCATCAAAATTGGTGTCGTCTATTTACCCGTAAATGAAAACGGCAGACTAAATATGTTCTATTTTTAACCGACTTCAAAAAAAGGAGGAGGTTCTCAATTCGGTTGTATGTTTTTTTTTTTTTTTTTTTATGTTTGTTACCTCATAACTCCGTCATTTATGAACCGATTTGGAAAATTCTGTTTTTGTCTGGAAGGGTACACTTCCCGTTTGGTCCCATTGTCATCAGATCAGGATTTGATTACTTCTTCGTGTACTTTGAAGGCGGTTTAAGTTTTTTGTAAAACAGTCCAATTATTTTCAATAATGTTTGTAAGAAAGATAATATGATGTGATTAAAATTATTTTAGTGCGATTTACAACAGAATCGGCACCATTACTTTAATTATTTACTTTTATTGCAAACATTATGATAAGTCAAATGCAGTCGGCCATATTGCGGAACAATTAGGAACTAGTACTATATGATTTCGATCATTTTATTGTTACTTGCAAAAAGATAAAGAATTACAACGATTTTTATAGAAAATAACATCTTAAATCGGTAATATTTAACTTATAACGTTTTTTCTTCATTCCATAATAGACCAGAAGATTTAGTATATTTTTTCCACTTTTTAACCGACTTCAAAAAAAGGAAGAGGTTCTCAATTCGGTTGTATTTTTTTTTGTTACCTCATAACTCCGTCATTTATTAACCGATTTCGAAAATTATTTTTTTGTTTGGAACGGTACACTTCCCGTTTGGTCCCATTGTCATCAGATCAGGATTTGATGACTTCTTAGTGTACTTTAAAGTCGGTTTAAGTTTTTTGTAAAACAGTCCTTTAATCACTGCACTTTACTGATGCAGTAGTAATTGTATATAGTAGTATAATGTCGCATTTCGGTATGAAATTAATTGTAACTACCTATTTGTAAGTAAATGAAATTATTGTAAATACCAGCTTATATATATGCACAATACGATACATAGTCTGTTCGTCGTAGTGGTGTGTACGGTACTAGTAGACATTTTTAATGAATGACTTTTGTTTCTTTTGCATAGTAAATGGATCTATATAATTTTTAAGTTTTCGACCGCATTCCCGGGATAAAAAAAAGCTGATGTTTTTCTCTATATCATAAGCTATCAGCCTACCAAAATTCATCACAATTTCTTGGGCTGTTTAAGAGTTAACAATTTTATAATATGATCAATGAATTTTGTATCATATTTTATTAAACACTAGCTGTCCCGCGTATAATTTTAAAGTTTTCACCCGCTTTCCTGTGATAAAAAGTAGTAATAATGTAGCTTCCTATTAGTGAAAGAATTTTTCGAATCCGACTGGTAGTTCCAGAGATTATCCCGTTTAAACAAACAAACAAAAAAACTCTTCCGCTTTATTATATTATTATAGATTATAGATTTGAATTTGACGGGCCAGTTGGCGCAGTTGGTTAAGACGTTGAGTCTTAACCTATAGCGCCGCAGGTCGTGGGTTCAATTCCCATACAGGACATGCATTTGTGTGCATGAACATGTCTGTATGTCCTGAGTCTGGGTGTAATTATGTATATTAAGTATGTATTTACAAACAAAAAGTAGTATATGTATTATATCAGTTGTCTGGTTTCCATAGTACAAGGTCTGCTTAGTTTGGGATCAGATGACCGTGTGTGAGGAATGTCCCAGGATATTTATTTATTTATTAGATAGATAGAATTACATTAGATTATTAATGCAAGATATTCCAATATTGGGATAAGATTTGCACTAACATAAATAATATCCATCGTCTAAGGCATTTTCCCACTAAATATCTGATAATTATAATAACATTTTGAAACCACCGACCATAATGTGGTTTTGATGAAAACAATTATAATATCACAAGTTATTTATTTGTTGTCATATTAATATGACGTTGTGTGACCACACATTAAATAATAATTAGCAGACAATCTTCGGTCAAATGATCCGAAGGTCTACTGTGCTTGTTATCCCACGATCCTAAGAAATAATGGACGTTAATATATTTAATCAAGGGCCTCATTTTTATTTTTCACTAGCAGACCCCGCGGTTTCACTCGCGTACAGTAGTACCCAACTGATAAGGCGCGTCGTGAATCTTCGTCCGCACAGAAAATAAAGTATGGCCCGAAGATTAACGAAAGATAGCTTAAAACTTACAATCAACCTTAGATCACTACTATAAGGTTCATAATACAGTGCAGCTGTTAGTTCCGTCTCACTCGCAAGTCACGCCCCTCCGCACACATGGCGGCAGCTGCCGGCCAATAGCATTCTTGGGTACTACTGTACGCTGTGTTGTGCGGAACCCTTATTCTGTTTCTAAAATAAAAGTTCAGAGATTAGCAAGAAAAAACAGAAAATATTTTTAAATTGGTTTTTTGGTATAATTACTATACTTTCATAGGCTTGGAGTGAAAAGCTCTTGGGCATTACAAACAGACACTTCAATTTTATTTATTTGTATTGACAAGGTCTTCCCACAACAACTGTAAAAGGATTCAACTCAGTCGTATGAACATATGATGCGTGAACATATAAGGGCATTATAAAATTAACGAACTCACACATCATAATCTCTATGTATAAGAACTAGCTGCCTGGCGTGACTTCGTTCACATGGTGGCCTACCCTACCCGAATTTTTCAAATCGGTTCAGTAGTTTCGGAGCCTATTCAATACAAACAAACAAACAATCAAATCTTTATAATATTAGTATAGATGAATCCCTATTTTCCTTGGTCACGCTATAACTTGAGAACGACTTTACCGAATTCATCCATCTTTTTTTTAAAGTTTTCTAATGAACTGGAGAAGGTTCAAACTTCAAAAAGGGTGTGAAGAGATTTCTGCAGGGTCGGCAACGCGCGAGTGATACCCCCGGTGTTGAAAGCGTCCATAGGCTACGGTAACCGCTTACCATAAGGCGGGCCGTATGCTTGTTTGCCACTTAGTAGTATATAAAAAAAAAGGTTCTTACGGAAAAATAATTAAGAAAGTTGCGTAGAAAATTTAATTGAAACTTTACAGGTTAGGGTAGGGTAGGATATCTCTCGGGTACGCGGATAAAACCGCGCGGCGCAACTAGTTTTATGTATAATTACTATATGTATTAAATATAATTAATAATTATGGTAATAATTTATAATTGTGCTAATCTCATCTGTATAATGACATGTGATAAACTGTCGATAAACTCACGCGCAATTAACTTCTTCACTAAATATTTTTATTAACAAGTGTCAAGGTTTTGACAAAAAATTGCTTATTAATTAGTACCTCTCATTAGTCTACTTACAATTGGGTACTTTCCTGGGTAAAAAATATATAATTATAATTAGTCGATCAGTTAGATTATCAAAAAAATATTGGACAAGAATAATTTTTTTCGTCAATCATTCAAAAAATTATGAAATTCTATAAATTATTTTTATGATATGTGACGTCACGCGGAACTTTAACGGGCTATATCTTCATCATTTTCTGTTTGATTGTCCAACATTTTTTGATAATCTACCTGACGGACTAAACATATTTTTTTAGGAAAGTAGCCAATTGGTTTGACTTGATATCTTTTAAGATAAATGCCGATATACGGTTCGTGAATTCTCTAAAGTAGAGACCATAGAGATAGTATATTTGTAGAGTGATTAGCCGTAACACAAGTATCGTCAACGCAGCTGCGGCATCAACTCTTTCGACTTTAACAAATGTACTTCACGTACCTGAGGCAGGACACTAGTCAATCACAAGAGTGTACGATACATCTGTGAATGCATCTATGTTCAAACTGCTCACGCTTTGAAAGAAATAAAGAAAGAAAGAAAATAACTTTATTCATGGCATAACACAAAGAAATAGGTACAAACATTATAGACAAAGGAGAAACAATAATAATAATAATAAACATGAAAGTAAAGAAAAATGAATTTGCCACAAAACGGTCCCAGCTCAGCATAATGCTGGTTCTTGGCAAACCAGCGCTGTAATGTGTAATGTGTGTGTGTAATGTGCTTTGCACATTGTAATGTTGTTTACTCTATCACTCTAATAATATTCTATCTCTATGGTAGAGGCAATTCTAGGCTAATATCGAATGGCTAGATACATGCCATGATAGTCAAGTAGACTTAAAAAACCGGCCAAGTGCGAGTCAGACTCGCGCACCGAGGGTTCCGCACAAACCTGTAGGTATATAAGTAAATGGTAGTATAGACCTGAGTATTTGATATTAATTTCAATTTATGACCTATTAAAAAAAAACTACTAACTAGATCTCGTTCAAACCAATTTTCGGTGGAAGTTTCCACCGTAATGTACATCATATATTTTTTATAGATTTATCATTCTCTTATTTTGGAAGTTACAGGGGGGGGGACACACATTTTACTACTTTGGAAGTGTCTCTCGCGCAAACTATTCAGTTTAGAAAAATATGATATTAGAAACCTCAATATCATTTTTGAAGACCTATCCATAGACACCCCACACTTATGGGTTTGATGAAAAAAAAAAATTTGAGTTTCAGTTCTAAGTATGGGGACCCCAAAATTTATTGTTTTTTTTCTATTTTTGTGTGAAAATCTTAATGCGGTTCACAGAATACATCTACTTACCAAGTTTCAACATTATAGTTCTTATAGTTTCGGAAATAAATGGCTGTGACATACGGACAGACAGACAGACATGACGAATCTATAAGGGTTCCGTTTTTTGCCATTTGGCTACGGAACCCTAAAAAACACTAGATACTTGGTGAATGTAATTACTCGAACTCAAATGAAACCTTGTACACCAGGCATAAGTTCAAAAGTGTTTACTGTTATAAATGAAATTGAAATGTCGCTACGATGAACAGATTATGTGGAAATATAACAAATTGTAGTAAACGAAACGACAAGTGCCTCACGATGTGATATGAGTTAAGTTATCCAAGTTATGTTTAGTTCAGTGAGGGCGCGGGCGGACCGACCTTACAATAATACAACTAGAAAAAGCTATGGGCTAAATTTTTCGAGACCTTTAGTAAAATATGACTAATTCAATAGAGATCTCAAACATGTGAAGCTACAAATGTGAACCACCAGATGGCGCCACCTTCGTGTTGCAACAAAATTAACTCTATTCTCTTCGATTAAAATTACCTATTCTGGAGACTGGATCTCCTAATACAGTAACCGCTCATTAAACGCGGCTCCACTATTGGCTGGCACATAGAACCAGCGTTCGTGTCTTGTAATGGGAACTAGTTGCGGCACGTGGATCCCGCCCACGTTGCTTTTCTACTTGTGTAATTATTGTAAGGGCGCGAGGAACACTGCGCGACCCAACTACAGTCTAGTTGTAAGTAAACTAAGTGTTACAATGTTTTAAGTACGTAATTATACGGAGACCACAATTTTATGGAACTTATTGATTTTTATTTTTCATCCCCTTGTTTATTACCAAAGATCTTTAGCATAGCGTTTATAGTTTATGTAAGATTTGCTATTGTGTATAGATTTTCCGCTTTACTTCGACGGTCCCCGCTGGACGCTGAGGCTCCTGAGAAGGAACTGCACTTCTGCATTTTTTTTTACTGTGTATAAGCTTACCACAGTATCGCCAGGTTAATGATAAGTGGTACTGGTAAGTGGAACTGGCTCTTAAGCGACGACATGAGTGTAACTAATTAATGGAAGTTAGTAAACTCTTTCGCGTTTGCTTTTACGATAAATCTACAGGAATTGGCACACCACTCCCGCCTCTAGCGGAGCAACTTACACTTGGAACTTTGTTTTTCTTAACCCAATTAATAAAAATCAGTAGGTAAGTTATACTTTACGTAAAAGTATGTTAACTACCTGACTCTACCACAGAATTCATAATTGCCACCTTCCACCGAAGAAATGCAGAACCAGTTGAGAGATTTGGGCGGAGCTCGAGAAGATATATGTCGTATGTTGAAACAATGTCTAGATTCATAAAGGCTAGTTCTGAAGATAGGGTTTTTAAATGTGTAGGCTCTTACAGTACCTATTTAATATTTTCATGTCACTTTGATAGTCCACACTCCACTTGTTGAGGCTTATCCACTCTTTCCCATAGTAGGTACTTCTCGCATGCTTCGTAAATCAAAATTGATTTCATGAAGTAAAATTCCTTATAATATAATTAAACAAACTATTATTTGTATAGAGATGTCCGCTACCAGTTCGGGTATGATGAGTTATTCAATTTTTATTTATTAATTCGTATTCGTTCGTGGACATAAATGTCAAGTACATATCCAAGGTCTAATTACTATTATAATACAAAAGCCAAAGAATCGATCATGATCGTATGATAATATTCAATCACTATAAAAAACGTAAATAGAAAAGCATCTCTAACTAAACATCCGACGCTTCAAATGTCCGGTTAATCCGGTCTAAATATACTTGTGCGGGTGTGTCGGCGCCAGGCCCTCAGCACTATGATGATCAGCATAGAGTTGTCAAATGAAGAAAGTTTGTTGGGTGCGAGTGAGGTTGCGCGCGGACCACAACATGGAGCGTCAGACTCCGTAACCACTGGCAGCCACGTTAGTAGACTAGTTGCCTTCCAGTAGGTGTCCACCCGTCGTCGTAACCGCACGCTCCGCGACGCGCTACTGCTCTTTTATTTTATTATCACACCGACCTTGGCGCTATTTCGACGCCGGTGTTTGTGCCACACGACCGGACCCACGTGTGAGTAGCTACTTCTTATTCTACAATACATACTGGAAGCTGTTTATTATAAAAAAAACGCGCGAGTTTGCGGGATGAAAGGACCGGTAAAAAATAATAATAAGATTTGTTTTTCCCTAATATAGTTAAGATTTATGTTAGATAAATAAAGCAGGCAATTATTCTATAATCGCAAAAAGTGTCGCAATAAATAGATAAAAGTTTCATCGTCCAAAAAGTCGAGAATGTTTTAAATGGACAACAATAACCAAGCCCTAATCGATTTAAATTTTAAAGATAGATTTAATTGCTAAACGTACCTAGTAATACATAAATCACACATCTAAAAATACGCATATTAAATATTTTCTATACGTTGTTATTATATTCATCAAATCAGAGTCGCGAAGAGTTGGTCTTGTCACAAGAATATTAATTAAACGCAATTAATATTGATGAGATGAGACTAGATCTATAGTTATATACACATATATGAGAACCAAATCTTTCATGGAAAATAAATACCTACCTAGATGAATATGTGCAAGATTGTTTTGTGAAATATCGATAGTTTCTAACGAATTGAAATAAAAAAGAGCTATTAGAGTATTAGTTAATGCTAAGTACAGACAAACGCAATCCTTACCTCAGTTTCTGTTTACTTAACTTTAGGTACCTACCTAACACAATAAATAATATAATATAATGAAATATGATGTGTCAAAAAACACTAATTTATTTTTCTAAAATCTTATTAGATTGTCAGTTCGATATGATCATCGAACAGACAATATGATGCACATTTTGAACAAAGAATATTCTATTTTAATACAAAAAATACTTACCTTATACACAAAACAAAATTATATTTGATGACGATGTCGTAAGACGAGTATTATCATCATCAATAACGCAATAAACGCTCTGCTCAAAAAACAATAATGGCTCTAACATTGACCCCTGTAGCACCCCAATCTCAGAGTTGAGCAAAAACCATTATACTCGTACTAATCGAAAATGCGATAGCGTTATCACAAAAACTAAACCCCGAAACGAAACTGTAAACAAATCCAACATGCCGAATACGCAGTAGTTAATTAACATAATATAGAGGAATGTGTGAGGCTCGCTGTGGCGAAAGCCTTGTTTAATTACATCCGATCGAATCATCGAGCCTTTTTGATTAATGGATTAGGTAATCGCGCCCAACCGTATTTATTATCTTGGTCTGATGAAATTTCGGACGAACGTCACTAGATATATGAGGCGTGTTCGTTTTCTCTGCGTAAATAGATTCTTATTATTGTAATCCGTCCGCGATGAGGGCGCCTCACTCCTCGGGTTCACGGCTCGGTGTGTCGTCACCTCGATCGTCGAAATGATTTGTAAACTTGAACCGTGGTTGTATCGCTAATGGTTTATGATGTAGGTGTGATAGTAAATATATGCTTTGCATTTGGCACGATGTTCTTCAATCCGAGAATATTTGTGTATATGAATTTATTTTAGGTTCATCGTTGTTTTTTTTTCTATTTCCATCGTCATCTGCCTAGTTTACTATTATTTCAGATCAGGTTTAAAATAAGAAAACAGTTACAAGTAACAGCTCAAACTATGAGCTAGCTATGGTTTAGCTAAATACAGTGAAACTTACTGAGTTAAATATCCAATTAGAAATACAAACCTTTATAGAAAATCTCTACAATATATGTAAAAGTGTTCTCGCTCGATTGTTGTTAACCATAAAATTGTTATCTTAATTTAGCGTATCTGAGAGTAAGTTTATGGGTTCCAGAATTGTATTTCCTATCACGTTGTAGATATAAGCCATTAATCTACTTTTCATTCTGTTTGTGCTTTTGATACAGTCGACGTTATATATTGACTAACGATGTGAAATCTCTACAACTCACTATAATACCTTGCGTAGAATTCAGATGTTTGAACAGATTTTGATGATCCTTTATGGGTTCGATGTAAATTCTGAATAACCTAGACTGAGTTAGTACCTACTTTTCATTTTCTCGTCGGAGTGTTGTCGAGGATAGGAAGTAGTGACTTAAATAAATGGCAGTCGGGTGATAGCTAGGTAGGGTATGAATAGGATCTCGAGACCGTATCCTGCACTAAATATCCATTTCGAATGACACGAGGACCTTGATATCTTACTAGACATGTGCACAGCAGGTATTCGTATATTACTGACTATAGAAATTCATTCAGGACTGATGATATGATGACGATGAAATCCAAAAGCAAATAAAATAACCAGTAGGTATAGTACCTATTTCAATAATATATCTAGCTATTTTTTGTCTATAGAACTAATGTGTGTATCTTCTCAGAAAATGTGATAAATGCTATCAATCTCGACGTAAAACATAGTAAACACCAATTAGATGGTCTTGCTTGATACACTATCACTTTCCTGTTTAGCATTCGAAGCACGTGTTCGTGTGGTGAAGCTGTTATTATGTTTGTTTTGATATTTAACGTCGCTAATAACATCATTACTAGGTATCATTAGAACATCTTGATTTGTGATACTCCTCAAAACCAGTAGCAGTTCCTAATGTATGTAATGAAATATTTTATTGCACTTCGATGATAAACGTAATCTATATTGCTTGGTCGTTGTTTATTAGTTCAGCTCTTTCGGACTTAGGGTCTATTATAAATTGATAATCATTAATCATCCTTGTTATACTATTATACATTGATAATCATGATAATCTTGTTATAAAAATGCGTGGTTATCTGTTTTTATTTGTAAATTTGAATCCACATAATTTTTAGCCTGTATCCATCCTCTGCTGGGTTTAAGCCTCCCTTTTTCACCTCTCACCTCCGCGCTGTGTGGTTCGCATCCAGGTCTTTGCTACGAACACCTCGATTTCTAATCCCACCTGATTGATGATCTCCCCTATTCTTGCCCACCACTCTGTTAGGGCTCTACTATACTTACCACCCACCCTGATTGGCCAAGGATCTTACCCAATGTCACCTTGAGAACTTTATTCGTTTTATCACTCACCAATTCCAAATTCCGAAATTTGTCCAAGACCTTTGTACCTATGTCAACTAATTTGAGGAACGTTGTTAGCGTTTCAGTGTCTACTTGTAAACAAACACCTTTTTCGATCAGGTTATCTTGATGATCTGCCTGCTTCAAGCAGCTTCCAAACTCTTATTAAATACCTACCAGTACTTCAGTAAACAGCTTAATTTCAACAATTTCTTAATATTTAAAAGCAATCCAGATAAGAAAGAGCTGCGTTGTGTTTCCGCTGCATATGTGGCAATAGTGACATTATTGATTAACTGTTTAGAAGTGGTCATGAGACGGTACCGATGTCAGCTGTGCCCAATGTTATGGTGAATTGGTTATAGCAATAGGGATAGTTGATTGGTCAATACTTTTAATGATATATTTGAAAATTATTTTTCTAGAAAGTGTTTTGAATAACATCACGTTGATTGGTAGTTTTCGGAGTTTGATTGTCTTGCAAGTTTATGTTTTACAATTTATAAATAGAGCGTCAATATCAACACTGACATATCCCTTTAAATCTGCATACTTTTGCTTTTGCTGGACTTGATAAAAATATCATAAACGAACATTCCAGATGCTCATAAATTCTTATATTTGCAAGAGTTACAGTAATTGTGGATTTGTTTACGAGCTGTTTTATCTTTCCGCTCGTGTATTGCTGCTACTGCGACAAGGTCGTAAGCTCAAGTTCAATAACAGTTGTTAGATATTGTAGACACTGCGCGCGCGCACCGTATATGTGTGTCACGCGTTTCATATGTACCTATGTTGCGAGTTTACTTTATATGAGCTGTAGTGATCGCTGTGCACGTGTTTAGAAATCTCTAATTAAACATCATTCATCAAACATAAAACTCATTTATTCAGTTAAGGCTCTGATAAGGCACTTACGAATATGACAGTTGACTAGCAGTTGACTATCCAACCGGTTCGGAATACACTCTCAAGTGCAACTGCACACGCGTAGGTATATAGCAGAGAAGAAGACCGTGCATATTTCTGTCAACGGGATGCTGAAAAGATCTGATCCCAAAGTCCCAAAGTTACCCCAGTACAAAAATCAACATAGGAATATTAGTTTTCAGGCTATAGTTTGCTAGTTCCTAATAGTTCTGATTAATTGCTATCTCATTAAACAAGGACTTTATGATCAGACCGACTCCTAGCAATAATGAACGTTCACCAAATTATGTACCTATAACCCACCCACCCAGGCTAGAACCGTTGACTTTTACGCGATCATCCGTAAAAAGAGCGCTTCCATATTCACTAGGATGCGGTCTACTCCCAATAGTAGGTATCCTGAAGACTTTATCGAGTAAAGAAACGCCTTTGTTAAAGCATGCCATAGACATAATAGTGCGTCCAAATTGTAAATAGGAAGACATTTTAATTTGTCATTTTATTTTAATTTTATTTGTTACTTTTAAGAAAATATTGTTATACTAACAAGTGGGCCTCGTTGTCTCAATAAACAAGATTATTATTAAGTTGTTAGCACATTATCAGTTGCTACTCGTACCTACTATGTGTAACGTTAGTACTATTATTTACGCTGTGGTATCCGTGGTATGGGCGATGCAGTGACGTCATAAAAACTGTGACGCTGCGGTGGCGCGGCTGTTGGCCCAGGGTGTGCTCGCAAACAGACGGAATGTATTTGTGCATATGGACCGAAACATTATATAATACCGACCGAAATAATATACTAACAAATAATAAGTAGAGGCTATAATTATTTTTGGGTTTAATTGAATCCAGACAAGAACTGAAAGCCTGGTAGGACGTTAGCTTAATTCTAGGTATTTTACGAACAACCAGGATACTAAGTCGATGTTCACATAAAGTTATCGTATCGAAATTATATTTGTTTGTGGAGGTCATCGGGCTGGGGTGCCAATTGCGCCGCCTCGGACTCACCAATTGGCTATTGAGCTTGCATGTATCATTGGTACCGCTTAGTTGCCGAACCACTCCGCTGATTTATTGTATTCTCTTTCCATTGTTATGTCACATGACATGACCACTATATTCGGAACGGCAATTGCATTCGCTCCGGGAACATGTGTGTCATTGGCTCCTGACCTGATGATTGTAGTTTGCGTCTCATTAAATACAAAAAGAATATTACTAATATTATAATGTGGAAAGATTTTATGTTTGGAATCTATTGACTGGACAGTTGAACGGGTGTGGGTAAAAGATCATGCGCTAGGATAACACATAGGTTCTAGCCCGGGATAACTTTTGATCCCTCGGTGCCCGGGAAAAGCCACGCGTGCAAATCCAAATAAAATATCAAAACAAGGAATGCAACTGAAAAGCTCACCACAATAATCAAGTTCAATCAAAAGATGAATGCATGAGCACATTCATAGTTTATCTAAACGAACAATTCGCTGATTGGTAGACTGAGTTGAGTACACTTCTTAGTTACCGACTAGGAAAATTATTGATTAAGGCTGCTTTTCCACCAGAGATGTGCTATGCTACGTTGCTATAGATGCGTTTGATATCCACCAATCATATTCATTGGTGCACATAGCTTAGCACTGGTGGAAACGGATGCAACTAAGATATGTTTTTTATATGGAAGGATGCGTGCTATGGATTGTCGTGAGTGGTGTAGCTCTATGTGCAGAGCAGAGTACCTACAGTAGCCCCGCGTTTGTCGATTGCTTGAGCTGCGCATTTTCCTCGCGCAGTTACTTTGCGGCGACGCATCTTCATAGCACATCTTCCTCGCACCGCTACATAGCTTAGTATCAGTGGAAACGGTCATTGTTTTATAATTAAAACATATTTTAATTGAATCTTTTATTAATCTGATATCAAAGCTTTACACAGAGTCCTCGAGTGTTGCCTTTTTTTTTTTTTTTTTTTTTTTTTTTTTTTTTTTTTTTTTTTTTACGTGGGGAAATCCTCATGGATACCCGGGCACCCCGGGGGGAGCGGCCGGGTTATGTCAGACTCCTACTGACTAAAACCCCACGGTGTTCCTACCTGTCGCTGCCGGCTGGATATACGGGGGCGCCGAAGCATTCGTCCGCGTATCCAGCAGCGACGGCCTGATCGGAGGCCTCCTCTTCGTCGACGGCAGAGACCGGCTGGATATACGGGGGCGCCGAAGCATTCGTCCGCGTATCCAGCAGCGACGGCCTGATCGGAGGCCTCCTCTTCGTCGACGGCAGAGACCGGAGCTCTTGTCTCCGCCGTCTCCTCCTGAGTAGCGTGCGGAAACACACGCTCCACTACTCGGGCCCGATGTTGGTGGGCGGCAGACTCCCCCGAGTCCGCCACCCTTGGGCCCATGTTGGGGGGAAGGTGGCTTAAAAAAGCCAACCTCCGACGTCCGGTTCTCCTGCGGCGGATAGCCAGGGTGGTTGTGTCCTCCCTGTCACGTTCCGCCGCCTCCTTCGCGAGCATAACTCGCTCGCACCTCGAGTGTTGCCTGCTGCAACTAGTGTTACCTTTCTTAACCTCTAATAAGTCCTACTGACACATAGACAACAATCAACTAAACTAATCTACTAATACAACATCTTCCCTTTTTGAGATGCTTTGCACAATTAACATAATTTAATAATACACTTTTACAAATCAAGAATAACTCTTGGTTTTACAATTCTACCTGAACGGGTTTCATAATAATTAGATTGGGATACCTGTGGTTCTACTTGACTGAGCCTAGGACTATTAATATTACCATCACTTCCACTTTCCTCCAATACATCAATATTATTATAACTTTGAAACTTATTATGATTTGTGGATGACTTTCTTAAATGGTGAGAACTACGCCTTAAGGGCTTACTACAATAATTATCATCTCTTTTTATCATGTAAGATCTAGGTTCTTTACATTTCTTTACTACAGAACCCTTTTTCCAGTATGCATCATTATCAGTTTTATACACTATTTTATCTCCCACCTTAAACTCTACCTCTTTTCTCCTGGCTCTTTTGTAATGGACTTTCTTAAGTTTAAAAATAAATGTATATTATCCTTCTCAATTTTAGGTTCAAGTAAGGATGTACAGGTAGGTATATTAGTTCTTAAACGTCTACTTTGCAAAATCTGAGCCGGTGAAACCTGAAGACCAGACAATGGCGTATTATTGTAATGCAACAAAGAGTCCCGGTAGTCAACATTATCTTGCATGGATTTTTTTATTAAGTTCTTACTAATATTTACTGCTTTTTCAGCTAAACCATTACTTCTGTGATAATGTGGGCTACTGGTTACAATTTTCATATCCTTAGACTTGTAATATTTAAGACACTCATGTGATATAAATGGATTATTGTCAGCGATGATTTCTTCTGGAAAGCCAAATCTTGTGAAAACTTCCTGCATTGCATCTATTACCGATTCTGAACCTTTACTCCTCAATTTTATTATTTCTAGCCAATGTGACAAGTAATCAACAATTACCAGATATGATTTCCCAGCATAATCAAATATATCTGTACCCACTTTACAAAACCTAAACTTAGGGATTTTGTGTGGAATGAGCGGTTCATGAAAATTTCGAGGCCTAAATTTCTCACAAATACGGCACTTTTTTATAAAATTTGCAATATCAGTTGACATTTTAGGCCAATAAAATAATTGACGGGCTTTACTCAAACTTCGATTAATACCTGGGTGACTTTGATGAACTAAATTTAGCACATACATTTGTAAAGATTTTGGCACTCGGACGTAGCCATCACAATGATTTTGTCTAGTAGAAACACTAATCCTGATATATATTTCCTCTCTTAGTTTATAATAGGGTTTACACTCACTGTTAACAATTTTCTCATTTATAATAGTAACTTGAAATTTGTGATAGAACTTTATCCTTACTTGTTTTTAATCTGAATTCTGACTTTCTCTCTGAACTCATAGGTAAATGTTTTGACACTGTATGAACCATTTCTAACATATCTTTATAATTTTCTGTATGTAAACAGCTATTTCTTGATAACATGTCTGCAAAAATTAACTCTTTACCTGGTATATAAGTTAGTTTTAATTGATAATTCAACAATTTTATTCGAAGTCTTCTAAGCCTAGGTGAACCAACCTTACTGATAGGTTTTAACATTATAGACAGTAACGGTTTATGATCTGTCTGAACAGTGACAAAATTGGACCCATAAACATACTTATGAAACTTAAGTGACCCATAATATATAGCTAACAACTCTTTCTCTGTCTGGCTATAGTTAACTTCAGAACTATTCATTGTCCTAGACACACATGCAACTAACTTTAATTTATTTTGAACATCTTTTTGAAACTAACAGCAACCAATTCCATTTTTGGATGCATCACACTGCAATATAATTTCTTTTTGTGTATCAAATGGTCTCAAAGCTGGAGAATGTGATATTTTCTCCTTTAACTCACAATTTTTTTTATCATGAGTAGGTAGCCACTGAAATTCCACTTCTTTCTTTAATAAACTGCACAGTGGTGAAATTAACTCTGCCATAGAGGGAACATAACGTCTCACATAATTAAATGAACCTATTATCCTTTGTAATTCTTTTTTACTTTTAGGAGCTTTTAGCTTAGTTAAAGAGTCAACTCTATCCTTATCTACACTCATACCTTTTGAATTAAAGATTTGACCAACATACTTGACCTCATTTTGTTTGTATTGTACCTTTTCTTTATTAAAAACAGCTTTTATCTTCCTAGCCCTGTTAACTACTTCCTCTACAGTCCTATCATGATCCGATTCTGTCTTCCCCATTATTAAAATATCGTCAAACCAGGTTATTACATTAGGTATATCACCAAAGTATGTTTCAATTTGATCTTGAAAGACATCTGGAGCATTAGCTAAACCATAAGGTAATACTAAATACCTAAACACTCCAAACGGTGTTGCGAAACAGCATTTCCACGAAGCACCTTCAGTTAATTTACAATGATGAAATCCTTCTGACAAATCAAACACCAATTACAGTCCTTTAACTTGGCTGAAATCTCATCCACAGTTAATAAAGTTTTAGGTTTCCTAACAATATAGTCATTAAGATCAGATGGGTCGAGACATAATCTTATTTTATTATTTGGCTTTTGCACAATTACTATTCTATTTATACAAGCCTCTGCCTGAATGTCCTTAACTTTAGCAAGTGCACCCCTTTTAATTAACCTATCTAACTCTAACCTCAAGGGTTCTAAAAGACTTAATGGCACTTTAGAAGCTGGGTGACAAATTGGCTTATGTGATACTGTAGGTATTGCACACAGTTTAGGAAACATACCATGTCCTGAAAACACATCAAAATTATTTTTTATAAACATATTTTTCTTACTATCATTATCAAGTTTTTCATTCACGCTTACTTTATGTACCCTTTTGACCAAATTTAATTTGACACAACCAGAATAACCCAATAACATGGAACCTTCTTCAATAATCATGAAATTTTCATAACATTCATTTTTTGCATAAGAACACTGTAAATTTACTATACCCACAGGTTTGATTTTACTCCCATGAAATGATTCTAATTCTTTATTAACTTTTTGAATTGTGAAATTACTTTTTAAACTTTTAAATATTTTTAAGGGCATAATACTTACATCAGCACCTGTGTCTAAACGACAATTAATTGTATTATTTTCTATTTTAATGTTTTCATACCATTCAGACTTACTTTCAGCATTTACTATGTTGCAAACTAAACTTTCTTCTGAGCTGGACAACTCCACATTTTGCACATTTTGGTCATTCCTATAGTTTTTGACTTGACATGCCACTGCAAAGTGATTAAGTATGCCACACTTTTTGCAATTTTTCCCATATGCTGGACACATTTTTGGACCGTGGGTGCGCTTGCATCTCCTGCATAAAAACTCATCTGGAGCTTTATTTATGCCTTTGTTAATATTGCTAGATTTTCTTAATTCTTCAAATTTACGGGTTCTGCTGTTTTGCACTCTATCAATCTCAACTGTTGGGTTCATTTTTTTGACTTGAAGTTTGCCCATCTCATTTGCTCTGCAAATATCAGCAGATTTTTTTAAAGTTAAGCTTTCTACTCTCAGCAAATGTTCTTGCACACCTTTGTCCATAATTCCTTGAACGATCCGGTCCCTTAAAAGCTGGTCTTCTAGGCTTTCTTTCTTTACATCTTCATAACTGCACTTAGAAATGAGTTGGCGTAATTCAGTGTAATAATTATCAAAAGTTTCATTTTCTTCTTGGTTCCTCTCATTAAATTTAAATCTATCAAACACAACGTTACTTTTTGGATGTACATATTTTTCTATAGCGGCCATTACGCTAATAAAGCACGTTTCCTCATCCTTTGTAAATTTAAAGGTGAGGAGAACTTTAGTGGACTCTGGTCCCATCATATTTCGCAATAATGATAATTTTACTTTGTCCGTAGTACTATCTTGGCCTGTAGCCACTAGATAATCTTCAAACATGCTTTTCCAAAATTTCCATTCTGAAGCCGCATTAGATGATCGTATATCAAAATTTGGGGGCAGCTTCACCTTACCCGCCGCAGAATCCATTTCTTTAATTTCCAACAATGAATAAAGTTGGCGTAAGTTTGGTTCAAGACGACTGCGCCATGTTTTATAAATAAAACATATTTTAATTGAATCTTTTATTAATCTGATATCAAAGCTTTACACAGAGTCCTCGAGTGTTGCCTGCTGCAACTAGTGTTACCTTTCTTAACCTCTAATAAGTCCTACTGACACATAGACAACAATCAACTAAACTAATCTACTAATACAACATCTTCCCTTTTTGAGATGCTTTGCACAATTAACATAATTTAATAATACACTTTTACAAATCAAGAATAACTCTTGGTTTTACAATTCTACCTGAACGGGTTTCATAATAATTAGATTGGGATACCTGTGGTTCTACTTGACTGAGCCTAGGACTATTAATATTACCATCACTTCCACTTTCCTCCAATACATCAATATTATTATAACTTTGAAACTTATTATGATTTGTGGATGACTTTCTTAAATGGTGAGAACTACGCCTTAAGGGCTTACTACAATAATTATCATCTCTTTTTATCATGTAAGATCTAGGTTCTTTACATTTCTTTACTACAGAACCCTTTTTCCAGTATGCATCATTATCAGTTTTATACACTATTTTATCTCCCACCTTAAACTCTACCTCTTTTCTCCTGGCTCTTTTGTAATGGACTTTCTTAAGTTTAAAAATAAATGTATATTATCCTTCTCAATTTTAGGTTCAAGTAAGGATGTACAGGTAGGTATATTAGTTCTTAAACGTCTACTTTGCAAAATCTGAGCCGGTGAAACCTGAAGACCAGACAATGGCGTATTATTGTAATGCAACAAAGAGTCCCGGTAGTCAACATTATCTTGCATGGATTTTTTTATTAAGTTCTTACTAATATTTACTGCTTTTTCAGCTAAACCATTACTTCTGTGATAATGTGGGCTACTGGTTACAATTTTCATATCCTTAGACTTGTAATATTTAAGACACTCATGTGATATAAATGGATTATTGTCAGCGATGATTTCTTCTGGAAAGCCAAATCTTGTGAAAACTTCCTGCATTGCATCTATTACCGATTCTGAACCTTTACTCCTCAATTTTATTATTTCTAGCCAATGTGACAAGTAATCAACAATTACCAGATATGATTTCCCAGCATAATCAAATATATCTGTACCCACTTTACAAAACCTAAACTTAGGGATTTTGTGTGGAATGAGCGGTTCATGAAAATTTCGAGGCCTAAATTTCTCACAAATACGGCACTTTTTTATAAAATTTGCAATATCAGTTGACATTTTAGGCCAATAAAATAATTGACGGGCTTTACTCAAACTTCGATTAATACCTGGGTGACTTTGATGAACTAAATTTAGCACATACATTTGTAAAGATTTTGGCACTCGGACGTAGCCATCACAATGATTTTGTCTAGTAGAAACACTAATCCTGATATATATTTCCTCTCTTAGTTTATAATAGGGTTTACACTCACTGTTAACAATTTTCTCATTTATAATAGTAACTTGAAATTTGTGATAGAACTTTATCCTTACTTGTTTTTAATCTGAATTCTGACTTTCTCTCTGAACTCATAGGTAAATGTTTTGACACTGTATGAACCATTTCTAACATATCTTTATAATTTTCTGTATGTAAACAGCTATTTCTTGATAACATGTCTGCAAAAATTAACTCTTTACCTGGTATATAAGTTAGTTTTAATTGATAATTCAACAATTTTATTCGAAGTCTTCTAAGCCTAGGTGAACCAACCTTACTGATAGGTTTTAACATTATAGACAGTAACGGTTTATGATCTGTCTGAACAGTGACAAAATTGGACCCATAAACATACTTATGAAACTTAAGTGACCCATAATATATAGCTAACAACTCTTTCTCTGTCTGGCTATAGTTAACTTCAGAACTATTCATTGTCCTAGACACACATGCAACTAACTTTAATTTATTTTGAACATCTTTTTGAAACTAACAGCAACCAATTCCATTTTTGGATGCATCACACTGCAATATAATTTCTTTTTGTGTATCAAATGGTCTCAAAGCTGGAGAATGTGATATTTTCTCCTTTAACTCACAATTTTTTTTATCATGAGTAGGTAGCCACTGAAATTCCACTTCTTTCTTTAATAAACTGCACAGTGGTGAAATTAACTCTGCCATAGAGGGAACATAACGTCTCACATAATTAAATGAACCTATTATCCTTTGTAATTCTTCTTTACTTTTAGGAGCTTTTAGCTTAGTTAAAGAGTCAACTCTATCCTTATCTACACTCATACCTTTTGAATTAAAGATTTGACCAACATACTTGACCTCATTTTGTTTGTATTGTACCTTTTCTTTATTAAAAACAGCTTTTATCTTCCTAGCCCTGTTAACTACTTCCTCTACAGTCCTATCATGATCCGATTCTGTCTTCCCCATTATTAAAATATCGTCAAACCAGGTTATTACATTAGGTATATCACCAAAGTATGTTTCAATTTGATCTTGAAAGACATCTGGAGCATTAGCTAAACCATAAGGTAATACTAAATACCTAAACACTCCAAACGGTGTTGCGAAACAGCATTTCCACGAAGCACCTTCAGTTAATTTACAATGATGAAATCCTTCTGACAAATCAAACACCAATTACAGTCCTTTAACTTGGCTGAAATCTCATCCACAGTTAATAAAGTTTTAGGTTTCCTAACAATATAGTCATTAAGATCAGATGGGTCGAGACATAATCTTATTTTATTATTTGGCTTTTGCACAATTACTATTCTATTTATACAAGCCTCTGCCTGAATGTCCTTAACTTTAGCAAGTGCACCCCTTTTAATTAACCTATCTAACTCTAACCTCAAGGGTTCTAAAAGACTTAATGGCACTTTAGAAGCTGGGTGACAAATTGGCTTATGTGATACTGTAGGTATTGCACACAGTTTAGGAAACATACCATGTCCTGAAAACACATCAAAATTATTTTTTATAAACATATTTTTCTTACTATCATTATCAAGTTTTTCATTCACGCTTACTTTATGTACCCTTTTGACCAAATTTAATTTGACACAACCAGAATAACCCAATAACATGGAACCTTCTTCAATAATCATGAAATTTTCATAACATTCATTTTTTGCATAAGAACACTGTAAATTTACTATACCCACAGGTTTGATTTTACTCCCATGAAATGATTCTAATTCTTTATTAACTTTTTGAATTGTGAAATTACTTTTTAAACTTTTAAATATTTTTAAGGGCATAATACTTACATCAGCACCTGTGTCTAAACGACAATTAATTGTATTATTTTCTATTTTAATGTTTTCATACCATTCAGACTTACTTTCAGCATTTACTATGTTGCAAACTAAACTTTCTTCTGAGCTGGACAACTCCACATTTTGCACATTTTGGTCATTCCTATAGTTTCAAATTCAATTCAAAATTCAAAATCATTTATTCAAATAGACCTTCGCAGGCACTTATGAAAAGTCTGACTCTAATACTCTAATACCGGTTCGGAAGGTTGCATTTGCTGAGAAGAGCCGGCAATAAACTCAGCAATTACTCTTTTCAAAACAGGCTTAGATTAATTACATAATATTTACATTCTAATCGCACTGAAAACAATTGCGTGCCCCGGCGCGGCGGCAAAATTACAAAGTAGACTGAAAAAATATTTAATAAGTAAATAAATAGCAAACTTAAGCAGACCAGCCCCCACAAGCAGCACCTGTTCACAAGTATGACGCGTGTGGCAGCCATCGCCCTCCTCGCCATATTGGAGGGAAGTGAGCGACCCGTCACACGACGCCGCCGCAAGCAAAGGCCTTAAAGTGAGCATGACTTACTTAAGTCTGCCTTAGAAATAAAAAATAACTAAAGGGAAACACTAAACACACAATTTGTTATCACTGTGACTATTGACAAGCTTAGACTAAATATCACAAAATAAAAAAAATATAACAATTAGACAGACATAATAAATCGATGCATTTATATCAAACTAAATAAATGAAGAACATTGAATTGAATTAATTTAATTACAATAGGCACAGATAATCTGTAACCTAAAAATATAACTTATAATAATAATAGCATACTTTGAATTAAAATGGACCTTGAACTATCTGCTCAGTGAGGCAGGTGCAGAGAGAAGCTACTTCCATACATCCTTGTCGTCAATATAATGAGACACTTTATAATAAGCCCTACTCAACAGCCGCTTTTTGATATGTTCCTTAAATTTAAAAAAGGACATACTGGTCACGCTATGAGGAATTTTATTGTAAAATTTAATACAATTCCCAAGAAAGGACTTATTTACTTTAGCTAATCTAAATCTAGGTACAGTTATTTTGTCTTTGTTTCTAGTGTTTCTATCATGATAGTCACTATTGACTGGAAACAAATTAATGTTCTTGCGGACATACATAATATTTTCAAAAATGTACTGAGAGGGCAAAGTTAGTATATTAATATCCGGAAATATATTTCGTAGAGACTCGCGAGAACCCAAACAGTAGATGGCGCGAATTGCCCTTTTTTGTAATACAAAAATTGATTCCAAGTCTGCGGCAGAGCCCCACAGCAAAAGGCCGTAAGACATAAGACTATGAAAATATGCAAAATAAATTAATCTGGCTGTATTAATGTCCGTCAGTTGCCTTATTTTGCTGACTGCAAACGCAGCGGAGCTCAGTTTACCACCTAAGGCTTCCAGGTGAGCACCCCACTGCAATCTACAGTCTATAGTCAGACCAAGAAAAACAGTCTTATCTACTACATTAAGTTTATTACCATCCACAATAACACTGGTATCAACTTTTGGTACATTTGGTAATGAAAATCTTATACATTTTGTTTTTTTTGAGTTTAACATAAGATTGTTGGCAGCAAACCATTGAGACACAGTCTTCAGAGCGTAGTTAACTTTTAAAAGATCTTTGTCTTTTCTATCTACTTTAAATATCAGAGACGTATCATCTGCAAACAAAACGACATCTGATAGTTCTTTCACCATATAAGGTAGGTCATTTATATAAACTAGAAACAGAAATGGGCCTAAAATCGAGCCTTGAGGTACGCCTAATTTGACTAAGGAGCCCGATGACACACTACCATTGATTCCTACTTTTTGTTGGCGCCCTGAAAGATAGGAAACCACAAGATCGAGAGCCACTCCGCGAATTCCGTATAACTTAAGTTTAAGAGCTAGCGTTTGGTGATCTACGCAATCAAATGCCTTGGAGAGATCACAAAAGATACCAATAGCATCGTGTGAGCACTCCCAGGCCTGAAAAATATGCTTAATAAGTTTAGCTCCCGCATCCGTAGTGGACTTACCTCTCGTAAAACCGAACTGATCATCATGGAGTATCTTGTGGTTATTAAAATGCCTTAACATTTGGTTTAGCACAATCTTTTCAAAAATCTTACTTAATGCAGGAAGTACTGAGACCGGTCTGTAATCTGAGGGATTGTTTTTACATCCCGATTTAAAAATCGGAACAATTTTGCTGTATTTCATTAAATCAGGAAAGTTGCCCTGTTCGAGACATTGGTTAAAAATTAGGGCTAAAATAGGGGCAATATTAAAAATAATTGACTGTATAACTTTAACTGACAAACCCCATAAGTCTTCTGTATTTTTCATATTTAGTGACTTGAAAGCCGTGATAATGTCATAGTCACTAACCTGGGTGAATGCGAAGTCTGGAATGTTTCGTTGAAAAGTCTTCTGTAAAATCGATTCTGCTAACGTGGAAGACGAAGCAAGATTTTTAGTAGCCTCCATAGGTATATTTGAGAAAAAAGTTTCAAAAGCAGATGCTACTTCTAATTTATCTGATATTAGTTTATCATTAATTTTAAGACAAAAAGTATTATCTTTGATTTTATTTTTACCAGTCTCTGTATTAATAATCTGCCACACTGTTTTAATTTTATTATTAGAATTATTTACCCTATTGCCTATGTAGATGGCCTTAGCTCGAATGCATACCTGTTTAAATAACTTGGAATAGTTCCTAACATATGTATGAAAGTTTTCATTACTATTGTAAGATCTCTGATGGTAAAGATCATACATGTTATCCCTACTCTTCCTGATTCCTTTAGTTGCCCAGTTACAGAATTGAAGTTTATTATTTACCTTTTTAGTTTTGATTGGACAAGATACATTAAATTCGTTGCAAATATCTCTAAATATTTTGTCATAGTTTACATTTGGATCATCAGAAATATACATAGTGTTACTAATTTTATAATCCATATTAACGCTGAAATTATTTAATCTTGTTTGATTAACTGACCTAAATGTTTTCGTTATGGATGACCTAAGTTTTTTACACGGTAATTTTACCAATTGTGCCAAATGATCCGAACGGACGCCACCTATTATGGACTTCTCTAAAACGTTACCGTTAGTAATTATGTTATCAATACAAGACGAACTAGTAGCCGTTACTCTCGTGGGCTCATTAAATAGAAGAGACATATTAAATGATTTAAATAAAGTAATAAAGTTATTTCTATCTAATGAGGGTATCAGGATGTCAATATTAAAGTCACCACAAATAATTATTGACTTATTACACCTAGATAATTTACTAAGTATTTGTTCCATTATAGAACAAAACAACGAAAAATTAGACGCGGGAGGCCTATACACACATATAATGATGGAGCTTTCAATCTCTGCACAAGCCACCTCGCATACGCGTTCCACAGAGTGACAAGTAATATCAGAACGATTCTTAAATTTAATATTATTATTTAGCAAAATGAGGGTGCCGCCACCCTGAGCAGTCACTCTGTTGAACGCGCTGGCAACAGTAAAGTTATTAACATTAAAAAGCATTGTATCTGGTTTGAGCCATGTTTCCGTAAAACATAATATATCAATTATCATTTCATCACATAATAATTCAACGTCAAGTATTTTGCCAGAGAAGCGATTTATATTCTGGTGTAGTATAGTTATGCTATTAGTGTGCTTCTCTGTTGTCGGAGTTTTTGACTTGACATGCCACTGCAAAGTGATTAAGTATGCCACACTTTTTGCAATTTTTCCCATATGCTGGACACATTTTTGGACCGTGGGTGCGCTTGCATCTCCTGCATAAAAACTCATCTGGAGCTTTATTTATGCCTTTGTTAATATTGCTAGATTTTCTTAATTCTTCAAATTTACGGGTTCTGCTGTTTTGCACTCTATCAATCTCAACTGTTGGGTTCATTTTTTTGACTTGAAGTTTGCCCATCTCATTTGCTCTGCAAATATCAGCAGATTTTTTTAAAGTTAAGCTTTCTACTCTCAGCAAATGTTCTTGCACACCTTTGTCCATAATTCCTTGAACGATCCGGTCCCTTAAAAGCTGGTCTTCTAGGCTTTCTTTCTTTACATCTTCATAACTGCACTTAGAAATGAGTTGGCGTAATTCAGTGTAATAATTATCAAAAGTTTCATTTTCTTCTTGGTTCCTCTCATTAAATTTAAATCTATCAAACACAACGTTACTTTTTGGATGTACATATTTTTCTATAGCGGCCATTACGCTAATAAAGCACGTTTCCTCATCCTTTGTAAATTTAAAGGTGAGGAGAACTTTAGTGGACTCTGGTCCCATCATATTTCGCAATAATGATAATTTTACTTTGTCCGTAGTACTATCTTGGCCTGTAGCCACTAGATAATCTTCAAACATGCTTTTCCAAAATTTCCATTCTGAAGCCGCATTAGATGATCGTATATCAAAATTTGGGGGCAGCTTCACCTTACCCGCCGCAGAATCCATTTCTTTAATTTCCAACAATGAATAAAGTTGGCGTAAGTTTGGTTCAAGACGACTGCGCCATGTTTTATAAATAAAACATATTTTAATTGAATCTTTTATTAATCTGATATCAAAGCTTTACACAGAGTCCTCGAGTGTTGCCTGCTGCAACTAGTGTTACCTTTCTTAACCTCTAATAAGTCCTACTGACACATAGACAACAATCAACTAAACTAATCTACTAATACAACAGTCATATAGTTTCACAGCTTAGCTATTATCCTATTACATCGCAGCATAGCTGCATAGCACATCTCTGGTGGAAAAGCAGCCTAATTCTCATTCTGTCATCATCCGTTCATCTCGGCGACATTGTGAATGATGTCAAATGATACAGTCATATGTTAAATTAGACTGAAGCCGTACCGATAATGAATTGGAAGAAATCACGCCAAATATTCCACCAGAGTGCTCCAGTGAGTAAATTATAGAAATGAAACTTATTCACATGTTTTAGCTGTGGATGATGTTTTATCTATATTCTGGTAAACGTTTGAGCATACTATGGCATTTTTGATAGAGGTTAGTAATGGTGTACCTAGTGTAATTCTCTCAATTCGACTGTATTTTTTTTTTTTTTACACTTCCCGTTTGGTCCCATTGTCACCAGATCAGGATTTGATTACTTTTAAGTGTAGTTTGAAGTCGGTTTAAGTTTTTTGTAAAACAGTCCAATTATTTTATGTAATAATTTTCGTCTTTATCAAAGTTTATATTCGTAGATTCTCTAGTACCTACTTCAACGTCTCCATTTAGTTCATTTGTATATTTTTCTCGTTATTGATTAGAGCGCATCTAGTCCCAGAGAAGCATACGTTTTCAAATGTATGTGGATCTGCTGATCAATAATCAAGTTTGGTTAAAAATTGAAGCTTTAGTATTGTTTACATTAGCACCTCGCTGTGTAAATTCCAATCATAGCTTGGCAGCCAAGCCTTGGTGGGTGATGTTTGTTCAGTGTGAGTGCAAAGTGCGCAGTACGTGTGTTATGTAAATCTGGATACGATTGCCGTCTGTTTTACATATCACTAAGGTATAAGACTCTGATCTCCGTTGACGAATATGCTTGAAAACAAAAACTCCGAAATGGCCTGGACATCTCATTATATATGAGAAAATATGTACAGTTCTAATGGTTCGTTTTCAGGATTTATTCAATTGAACAGAAATAGAGTTCATGGAGTCACGTAAAAACCGTATTAATAATGTTTTTTTACTAGTTAACACGTTTATAGACTTACATTATTGCACGACAAAACAAGAATACCTACCAATAACTAGGTAGGTTGGATTACTTAGAATGATATGAAACGTTTTTCTCTCATTTTTGTTTCTTCGCACATCGTCTATACACAAAAATGCTTTTTTTTATACCACTAAGGTGGCTAATAAGCATCCGGCCCGCCTGATGGTAAGCAGTTACCGTAGCCTATGGACGCTTGCAACACCGTGCATTAGAGTATTAGAGTTTGACTATTCATAAGTGCCTGTGAAGGCCTATTTGAATGAATAAATTATTTCATTTCATTTCATTTCATTTCACCAGGGGTATCACTCGAGCGTTGCCGACCCTGAAGAAACCTCTTCACACCCTTTTTGATAATGCAAGAATTCGCGAAATGAAAGCGAAGTTCAGTCGCGACACTGTTCCCGGGCCTTTCAGAGCGCGGGCATTCCCGTATAAAATTCCTCATGTCTTCTTCAGCTGCACCATCGGTGTGAGTGTCATTGTGTGCAAATACAAGTCTATCCACAAACCTACTCAAGTAGGTACATTTTGAGACCATGACAGTTCGTAAAATGTTTTTGAAACTGCTTTATAATTGTCGCAGACACTGTTATAGTATTATTATTTACATGTGTATTTACAAAATAAACATTGCTGACTAAGTATCCAGTTGTGCCGTACGATACGAGTGTACAATAGAATAGCAAGCAATTAAATAAATGATGATGAAGATAGCGTCGCGGTTGGTGATGTCGAGCAAAATATCATGAATCATCCACCTGACAGGTTGCCAGAGTCGACAAGCAACAAGACAAGTGCTTCTTACTCGATAAAATTATTTATAACCCTGCCCTACCCTCCCCTACCCTCGCAAATTTCTTAATTTTTTCTTTCATATGAACCTTCTCCTGACAATAAAAAACACAACATTTTTTTTTTGCGAAATCGGTTCAGCCGTTCCCGCGTGATGGCGTGACCAAGGGAAATAGGGATTCATTTTTATATAGATTATATTTGTAACCCTTTTACTCACATTCATGCATTTGATTGAGAGAGACTACTCACTACTTATCCAGCTTTTAGACTCTCACAATATGATGTATTTGTACCTATGTATTTCAAAAGTTTCAACAACGATTGTTTTTTTTTTAAACGACTAAGTAAGTTGGCTAATAAGCATACGGCCCGCCTGATGGTAAGCGGTTACCGTAGCCATATGGACGCTTGCAACACACGAAGCATCGCTCACGCGTTACCGTCCTTTTCCCCCTCCCCTATGAGCTCTGGCGACCTTACTCACGCGCAGGAACACAACTTTACACAACATAAAGTTATTTGGCTGCGGTATTCTGTAAGGTGGAGGTACTTCCGCAGTCGAGCTGCTCCTTGACCGAATACACGCTATGCTCTACCTCTCTTAATTTTTCTCTGTTTTTTTGGTTCCTTTGATTTATTATTTAACAGACATGAGATCTAAAATACATTGTGTTCTTATTTACACGATCATTTTCCAAAATGTTTGCTAGCTTGTTTTAAAGTCTACGAGTCAGATAAATCTGGTATTGTCTGGTTATGTAGACAATCTCGATAGTTGTCAATATGGTGTGTATCGGTTATCTGTGGGTCAGCCCAGCTGTAGATAGCGTATCGACGAAGAGGGCCGGGGCGGGGAGGGGGCTGGGGGCACGACCCGCGCGATAAGCCTCAGTGTACACACATGTGGACAGTATTTTTGCTGAACTTTTGTTACGTAACGTGATTTATTCGAGTTGATGTAGTGGGTACCTACGCATGTGAGCTCTGCGCATACTCAATATCGAATAGGTATTCAAATGCGGAAGAAAACACTTGACTATCCGAAAAAAGATTGATCTAATTGGAATTTT
Organism: Achlya flavicornis; assembly: GCA_947623365.1. Lineage (NCBI taxonomy): Eukaryota > Metazoa > Arthropoda > Insecta > Lepidoptera > Drepanidae > Achlya > Achlya flavicornis. The sequence goes on from OX392492.1 coordinate 10,198,650, forward strand.
CTTCATTACAAATTGCAACCAATAGCACTTCTTCTCGGCATTGTGTTTCCTGAAGAGCCTTTATCTGTGCGCTTTCCCCTTCGATAGAAATGTTTAAGTATATCTTCTGCTCTACCTACAGTATTACTATCGTTCCTATCAAATAGGTCTGTCGCTACGCGGGTAGGCGAGTAGGCTACATCCAGTGATTCACCTCATTTGTCGAAACTATCTCAAGCTAGACTCGTTGTTCTTCTTCTATTACAAGTAGGTATACTTATGATTGTACGCGGAGGGATTAACTTTGTTCAGATTTAATGATAATATTACTAACAAATCAGATTTCTACATATGTGCGGGAATGCGGGTTATTTAATATTCCTTCAAAACTAACTCACAATCTAGAGACTTATGGCTAGAATCTTACTATTCTATAATCTGTGGAATCTGTTCCGTGCAAGCAAGCAAGTGATAACTTGAATAGCATTGACCGCTCTCTTCTGGGACATGAACTGAATTAATAGCTTTGACACAAATCGACTACTTTAATATACTCATATAGTGGAGATGAGTATGTGTCGATGATGGACGAGGGTGTAAACAAAACTAACAGAATAACCGTGTGGTTAGCGTGTGGTACACAGTAGGCATGCAGGCCACCGGCACCGCCGACACCCATCGCGCGTCACACGCTAAATATACGCCAGACGAAAACTATCGCATTCTTCTTTTAGCATTTAGTTATTTTTTCACGATACTGCGCCTAATGCAGCTACCGAAGTAAAATGATCATCGAAATTAGAAACAACTAGAGACAATATTATATTAACCAACTCTTTATCGTTCTCTATAAAGCGAAGATTTTTGAAGCAAAAAACAGTAGGAGATTACAGAAAAATTTGCGCGTGAGTAAGATCGCCAGAGCTCATAGGGGAGGGGGGAAAGGTCGGTAACGCGTGAGCAATGCTTTTTGTGTTGCAAGCGTCCATATGGCTACGGTAACCGCTTACCATCAGGCGGGCCGTATGCTTGATTATCGACTTAGTTGTATAAAAAAAAAATACAACCTAGCTTTATTACTATAAATAGGACCAAACTCTACCATGGTATGTTATAATGTGGCCGAAAGTATCAAAAACATAGGGCCGATAATACCGGTAGGTCGTTCTTGGATACAATATAGGGGGAATCAGCCAAGCGGGTACTACAAAGTACCCTATGCCTCTGAAAGGGTGATAATGATGATGGTCAAGTAAAGTTTCAAAATAGTAATATTCTACAATCATAATGTGAACTTGAGATGCTACGCACACATGTATATATATGCATTATAATTCAGAAAGATTCATAGTTTATTCGTAGATGCACTAAAGATGGGATCTGACAGAATATTAGCATATAGATAGCGAATTTTCCAGGCCAAAAGCGGTTTTGTTTTGGTGATGTTTGTTGGTTGTGTTATTTTACGAGTAGTTTTATAGCACATAAGACCGCCGCCTTATCAATAGAACCAGCGGCAAGCGTTACATGTGTGACCTTACCAAGTACGCAACACATCTACCTACTGCGTCGTTACGATTTAGAGATAGTTCGCGGGAAACATGCCTAAGGAAAATAATAAAATATCTATTATCAAGTCGTGATGAAAACTAAAATTAAATTGGACTAAAGTTATTTCAAAAATCCAATTTGAAATATGTCCGCGAGTATATTTATGAATATGATGAACAGTTTATAAAGGTTTGCGACTTAGTATTGGCCTGTTGTACCAACGTTGGTTGTTGGCTGTTGGCGAGGGCGGTGGGCGCGCCGCCACGTCACGCGCCGCGCCGACCGGCGCCCGCGCATCGCACGCAATGCAACACTGCATACATGATTACGCGTCATATTGATACATTTACTTTTATCACTGTCTGCCCACTCAGGAATTTACATACTGGACGTTTCAAACTGGTTTTTGGAAAATGATCTATATAGGTTTATCGTAGGCCCTACGATATCTCCTGTATATATTCTATACCCACAAAGCTGGGTGTATAGATAGACGAACGTTGGACGCAGCATGCGGTAGTGTATAGTTTTGCTAAACGGATGCTCCTAACTTGTTTCAATATGTCTAGAAGACTAGAGTAGGGGTTCCTAAACTTTAAAGATAACGGAACACCAACCAAATACCTTTTATTTTATGGAACCCCATATCAAATGATTACAAATCAACACAGATTTATTTAAGAATTTTTTTTTGTAAGGAAATGTTTAATATAATTGAAACACAAGTTATGTGAAGAATGAAATTGACGAATGAAATTACTGTTTTAGGAATAATTGTTGTATAGTTCGGTATTATGTCCGACAATTGTATGCGTAGTATATCTGGGGTAGCATCCAATCTTGACCTGTATTTGTTTTCTGTATAAACGTAGGCTGAAAAGCCTGTTTCCGATGATACGTGGGAGCAATGTTAAGGTAGCCTTTTTGCCTGTTTCAGGGTATTCACACCTAACACCAACCCATATACTCATTCAGAGATACAGATTCAAAGCCACCACCGCACCGGTTCGTTCGTAATACACTTACCCCGTTACTCATAAAACGTTATTTAACTAATATACTGTTTAAAGGGTCACGTAAATAACGACACTCTATTGTCATTGTCAAATAATGTGACTTTATTTACGTGACCATATAAACAGTATATTAGTTAAATAGCGCTTTATGAGTAAGGGGGATAAACTATAAAGACTCCAGTATTAAACTTAGCAAGGACTTTGTTGTGGATCTGAAGAGGCCAGTAAATAGTATAATAATAAAAACTTTTTAACAAAAAAATAAACCACCGAAAAAACTGAAAAGCAAAAAATAATTTTGAATATAACTTGAATTTTATAAGGTTTTGCAGTCGGGGACAAACCAATAACCTCCGTAGATATGTATTATTTTTGTTATATTTGTTAAATGTAATGTTTGTCTAAAAAGGAAGCTACGCAATATTGCTAACGCAATTCATTTTTTCGAATTTAAAGCTAGGTCGTCTATCTAATCTTCTGCGTAACTTTGGTGGTAATCGTAACGAACACCATTCATTATTTCATCCAATGATGCGCACGCGGTTTGTCGCGACGATGACCATTCGTGGGCCCTGATTGGAAGTAATTCATTTTTTTTTTATACTACTAAGTCGGCAAACAAGCATATGGCCCACCTAATGGTAAGCGGTTACCGTAGCCATATGGACGCTTGCAACACACGAAGCATCGCTCACGCGTTGCTGACCTTTCCCCCCTCCCCAATGAGCTCTGGCGACCTTACTCACGTACAGGAACACAACTTTACACAACATAAAGTTATTTGGCTGCGGTATTCTGTAAGGTGGAGGTACTCCCCCAGTCGAGCTGCTCTTTGAGCTAATTAACGCTACGCTCTACCTCTCTTAATAATTCATTAATGGTGTTCGTTACGATTAACACGAAAGTTACGCGGTAGAGCCCCCGGTCCCTTAGTAAAAGTTGATCGTAAACATGAGTACTTTACGTGGTTTCATTTAATGTCGTATTGTCGTAATAGCTTATGTTATTGGTTTGTCCCCGACTGCAAAACCTTATAAAATTCAAGTTATATTCAAAATTATTTTTTGCTTTTCAGTTTTTTCGGTGGTTTATTTTTTTGTTAAAAAGTTTTTATTTTATAATTTTTTGTGGCTATACTCTACTAATTACTACATGCTTAATTTTTGATTTCTTTTGATTTAATACACAACTCAGCATTAAAATCTGTGAGTGAACAATAAATCATCCCTATTTTCCCACCCTTAGGGTAGGTATTTTTTATCCATATTTATATGGGACCACCTTCGAGGTATACCCTATCCAATAAAAAAAGAATTATCAAAATCGGACTACTCTGTCAAAAGTTATGCGTGATCATACATAAAAAAAAAAAAAAAAAAAAAAAAAAATATACGCGTCGACTTGTAAACCTCCTCCGTTTTTTCGTCGGTTAATAATAAATTAATAATGTTTATAAATTCCTCTCCATCCTAAGGTTGTCTGGAAGAGATCGCTCTTTAGCGATAAGACCGCCCATTGTACAGTTATTAATATTATGTTTTCTGGTGTACAATAAAGAGTTAATTATCTATCTATCTATGTAATTAATAATATCGCGCGCATTAATAAAATTAATAATATTTGTGATGACTGTTGCAGTTAATAATGCATAAAAAAATCTTTATATTTTTGGAATTCAATATTGTAAAATACCTTGTGTCTTTTCTTGTCTATTTCGGAGATTCGGGTCATGGACGTTTTTAAATAGGTTCGTAGGTTATGTTTAACTATGTGACGAGTGTTGTGACTTTTTGTGGAGGAATGATGGAATATATCACGACTAGCTGTTTCTCCAGGTTTCACACACGTTCCCGGGTAAAATGCCTATATTCCTCTCCTTACATAGGCTACCTACGTACTATAATATTTGATCATGATAAGTCGTTTAGAAACCAATTTAATATTTCTAATGACAATTTAGTAATTAGTATACGTAAAACTCACAAATCTAAAGCTCTTATTAAGTCCAACAATAATTCATAGGTATTTTATCGACAGATAGCGCAGATATTTGGTGAGTGTACTACGGCGCGGCGCGGGCGATGCGTATCGCAGCCCGCAGTGGCTAAGCCGCTGTCTCGATCAGATTATACCCAGCCCAAGTACCCAAGCCTGTTGCCGACTGGGTGATATTAATGAACTCGTCTAATGTGGAATGTTTAAATTATTTAAATAAGGGCCGTTTGGCGTGGTACCTATGTACTATACTCTACCTGACATGCCACAGGTTGTTACCACACCATGACTCGTCACAGTTTTTTTTTTATACTACTTAGGAAGCAAACAAGCATACGGCCCGCCTGATGGTAAGCGGTTACCGTAGCCTATGGACGCTTGCAACACCAGGGGCGTCACTCGCGCTTTGCCGACCCTGCAGAAATCTCTTCACACCCTTTTTGAAGAACCCCATGCTGTACTCCATTGGGAAAACCACAGCAGGGAGCTCATTTCACAATCTGAGCGTACGCGGAAGGAAGCTCCTTTGAGACCGCACAGTTGGAAACAATTCTGGTTTCAATGTGTGAGGATGGACTCCCTGTCGATGGCGAGAGTTGCGATGGTGGAAGGTAGCCTTGGGCATCATCTTAAACAATTCTTCAGAACACTGTCCGTTGTACAAGCGGTAGAACACACATAAGGAGGCAAAGTCTCTCCTCAGACTGAGGGGCTCTAAACCGCTTGTGAGCTCGGGATCGTCGACAATTCTAGCGGCACGTCGCTGAAGCGAGTCACAGTCCATCTTAATGGTAAAACTGTGACTCAATCAGTACAGATATTTGTGAACTTGTCTGTTTGTCCTGAGCCTGAGTGTTATTGTCTAAAATATAAGTATCAAAGTAGATTATGTAGAGTATCAATATCAGTTGAATGGATTGTGTGTTAGATGATAATGAGTAACAAAGGAGTGAAAGCTGGTACCTATGATGGATAGACGAGCAGAAGAAGCGTACATATTGCGCCGACCACAAGTGTCTGGTAGCAGTGCAGGTGGATCATCATCCACTAGATCATGAGATCATGTAGAGTATCAGTTATCTGGTTACTCTGAAGTACTGATAGCCTCGACCTTTATTAGTACTCTAAGAGGCCCAAAACTGAACCACTTTGAATACCACATTAACATATCAATGTCTGAACAATTACTTACGATTTCGTTGCTAGCTATGAATATCTCTATACCTATTCAGTCACAATGACATGCAATATAAACGGTAGTGTATAGGTGTAGTAGTGTGATGATAGTGTATAGATAGGACGACATTATAATCGTAATCCCACCACAATGAAACGTTATTTATGTCCCCTCGCGAGTCGGCCTCGACGCGGGGTGTACATCTACACGTGAGTTCACGCGACGCAATAGTAAAATCATAGAACGTCAAGTGCAGTCAGAACACACTGTAGAAAGAATTCTAACCATTCCTACGTAAAGAAGGGACATTAACACCCCCCAGCGTGACAGTACTCCTGATAGTATTGCCCCGCCCGTCGACCAATCGGCTCACTATAACTAATATAGCAACCTGTGATAGCAACGAACGAATTCTGTTCGTTTTTGGCTCGGCTCGTGCTCGTTTCGCGTAGCATGGACGCACCATTATAAATTATTCTATTTGGAGAACAGAAATTAGTGATATAATTGGTACTATGTTATCTGGTGCCAGAGGTTATTGAACAGTTAATAAATTAATTGTTATAATATATTTTTCGCTAATTGGTTAACTCCCGTATAATTTATAGATCAAACGGAAAATTTACAGAATCATTGAAAGTAAATATTTAAAGAACTATAAAACAGACGATTAGATAATGTGTATTGAGATTGTACTTTATTGCGTATAGGTAGATTATTGTCTTTACTATTATACTTTTTTTTTTGCCTTGGTTACCTTTGTAAAGGAAATCCGTCAAAAATTTATGGACCCCAGCCTATTGAGCAATAACGTTAAGCGATATGTCCTTGTAAAGGTTTTTTATACTATAAGTACTACAACTTTTACTATGGCGGCTGGGTTTAATTATGGAAAAAGCAAGGAAATTAATGATGTTCTTCTCTTTGTATTCCAGATCAAACCACTGTGTGTAGTGGTGATGTCAACGGCGGTGGACAGCCTGCAGATCACGATGGGCAGCATGAGCACGAAGCGCGCGGAGCCCCGTCTCAACGGACACGCCACACAAGGACACCACGGAGACTCAAGAGGACTCAACGGAGACACACATGCAGTTAATGAATACTCAAATGGACTAAACGGGAACTCAACTGAATTGAATGGGGATTCACTTGGGATGAATGGCGACGCGCAGCGGTGGGAGGAGATGTTCCTGCCAATGCCGCTGCGGCTTGAAGACAAAGTGCGGGCGCAGAAGGTATGGTCCATTGTAAATTCTATTCATTATTCTCACATTCATCTAATCGGTTACACTCTACCAGCTATATTGGTAGTTTTTTGCTATACTGGGTGGAGATTTCGAGATGGCATATTTTCGAAACCGTTTTTTTTTTGAGAATTTACTATTAGTCCCGTAGTAAAGTTGTTCAGCATGACTAACCCAACATAGGTTTCGAAAATATGCCATTTCGAAATCTCCACCTGTTATAGCTCGTATTTTCGGTAGTTTATCGGCTAATCTGATCTAAGGTGATGGTAACTCAGTTGTGACCTTGAATGTCGTGGTGAAGGCATACGTTCCTACCCTACCAACCCTAACAATGAGCTTGAGCTTAGGATGACAGATGACGGTGGTAGTTTACTTTGTTGGGTACTACAGAGTAAACTACCACCGTGCTCTGGTTTCCCATCTTTTGGTTGGCTACCCTCAAAAGCAGTCGCACCTATCGGTCTGTTCCAGTAGCTGCACTTGAGGGCCGGCTCTTTTATTAGCCTTGTGTGCTTATAATTTTCGGCCAGTTCATTACTTACCATGGTGAGATTGTGGATAGCCATCCACATGATGTATGTCACGGGTGTTGCGTTGAGATTGGCAATCGCATGCAAGAGACGCTTGCATCACACAGGGCATCAGTCACGCGTTACCGACCCTTCTCCCACGAGATTATTTGGCTGCGGTATTCTTTAAGGTGGAGGCTGTAAGGGAATGGGCAGATCCTCTACCTCTACCACGCGTGTCTGCGGATCGGTGGAGGTAGGCTAGTGTTGAACCTACTGTTGGAGTTTTCAAGCCGCCTGGAAGGCCCCCAACTAGCTTAACGACTATCACAATTAAGTGATAACCGAGACCAACGGCTTTACGTGCCTTCCGAAGCACGGAAACGCTCGATTTGAAATACCACTAGGCGGTCGCCCATCCAGGTACCGACCACGACGGTAATAGCTTAACTTGCCGATCGAGCTTATCATACTACACCACGAGCGCTTCACGCTGCCTACCTATATACACTTTAGTAAATGTGATGGGTGAGGTCAGGCAGGTGCAACCGTCTGAGTACCTACTCAGATTGTCTATCCATCAATTTACCAATTAACGAATGATGAATGACGCAACTTCGCAAGAAGACGGTTCTTCAATTTGTATCAAATAATTAGTTACTTACAACTACAGCGAGCGCCTGCCCCGTTATTATCTTAATTGATAAATTTGTCCAAGCGCGCATTGTGATCTTTTCCTCGTACTCCGACATAAGTTGGCAATACTGGATCTAGGGGGGCTAAAAAGGAAGCTAAAGCAATATTGCTACGCAATTAATTTTTTCGGATTCTCGGCAGATCCGGAATAATTCCAATATTTTTTGGTAAAATAGTTACCATTAGGTATAAACAATTCTATTCATTAAAATATTTGGAATTGATGAATTGCATAAGATCTGTTTTAAATTCGAAAAAATGAATTGCGTTAGCAATATTGTGTAGCTTCCTTTTTAGGGGGCCTGCTCAGATTAGATATCTTCCTAATAGGTACATACTTACTTGGTTCCGGATTCAATTTTAATTGGAAATGCATAGAAAGTTGCAATAAGTTGCACTATTTTGTACTTCCGGATTCCATAATAACCACACTTACCTAAGTTTACAATATTTTATGGAATGTTTTCGGACAAAATGTAGAATCATACCTGATATAACTTTGAATACTGAATAGGCCTCATTTGTTTGTGTTGATACTAGTTTGATGGTAATCAGTAAAAACTGTGTAGTTTAACAGGTAGCGTGATTGGCTGATAATGTCTGTCAAGCAATAAATAATCGAACAGACGAGGTCACCACTGGTTCCTACCAGAAACTCAGTAACAGAAACTTTATAGTACCTACCCTGGGTGACCCTGGTGTCAAATCAAATCATATTTAATCGTCATAATCATCATGCATCAGTTCTGCAACCAAATGACTCGATTCGCCCTTTATAGATTCGTCTTTAACCGACGAAAAAACGGAGGAGGTTTACAAGTCGACGCGTATATATTTTTTTTTTTTTTTTTTTTTTTTTATGTATGATCACGCATAACTTTTGACAGAGTAGTCCGATTTTGATAATTCTTTTTTTATTGGATAGGGTATACCTCGAAGGTGGTCCCATATAAATATGGATAAAAAATACCTACCTTAAGGGTGGGAAAATAGGGATGATTTATTGTTCACTCACAGATTTTAATGCTGAGTTGTGTATTACATCAAAAGAAATCAAAAATTAAGCATGTAGTAATTAGTAGAGTATAGCCACAAAAAATTATAAAATAAAAACTTTTTAACAAAAAAATAAACCACCGAAAAACTGAAAAGCAAAAAATAATTTTGAATATAACTTGAATTTTATAAGGTTTAGCAGTCGGGGACAAACCAATAACCTCCGTAGATATGTATTTTTTTTGTAATATTTGTTAAATGTAATGTTTGTCTAAAAAGGAAGCTACGCAATATTGCTAACGCAAGTCATTTTTTCGAATTTAAAGCTAGGGCGTCTATCTAATCTTCTGCGTAACTTTGGTGGTAATCGTAACGAACACCATTCATTATTTCATCCAATGATGCGCACGCGGTTTGTCGCGACGATGACCATCCGTGGACCCTGATTGGAAGTAATTCTTTTTTTTTTTTTTTTTTATACGACTTAGTCGGCAAACAAGCATATGGCCCACCTGATGGTAAGCGGTTACCGTAGCCATTTTTTGCTTTTCAGTTTATTCGGTGGTTTATTTTTTTGTTAAAAAGTTTTTATTTACCTCAAGAGATTCGATGCTTGGTGTATTAGTTGTCGTTTCATGTGTGTCATTACATGGTTTATTGAATGTGTGTGTGCACTCGCGCAAATGGTTCTAATTAATGTGTTGAGGAGCATCAATTTATACTTGCCACCAGCCGAGCGCCGCGCACCGCGACGCGGCTGTCGTGTCGCGCCGCGCCGCGTCGCGCGTCTTCTCTTGATTGTTATGAATTGCGCTTTGATTGATCGCGCTCGCAATGCATCGACGCGGTCGCGGACGTCTATGCCCATCCTAGTGATTTATTTTTAAAATATTTATTGTTTTTTTATAGATGTTAATTGAAGGCACAATATAAAGTTTTTCTTTTATAATGGCTGGATGCAACCGTACATAATCATAAGTATTGTTTGAAGGTTATTGTAATGGTGCGTCCATGCTTGGCGAACCGAGCACGAGCCGAGCCACGAATGAGCACACTGCGAGCACGATTCGCGTAGCGTGGACGGGCTTGATGCTTGCAAGCCTCGAACGAGCGCGATTGTCAGTTGTTTTTTCACGAACAAAGGGATTCGCATCGTGCTCGTTGTAGGTTCGTTCGTGGCTCGGCTCGTGCTCGATTCGCGTAGAACAATACTCGTACATTTTAATCAAGATCATCCGTGTAGTTCTTGAGGGAGATAAGCTGTGGAGATTAAACGAGTAACAAGCTTCAATAGTAAAGTTATAGTAATATTATATTCCGCTGGTTGCCGTCGTTCGTTAGTCGATGTATTTACAGTGTATTTTTAGGATATTTATTGTTCTCAAAGTCAAGGTAGAACCATTTATTCAGTTAAGTCCCTTTGTAGACAGACACATAATAAGTTGCAGAAGTGTCCACCGTTTCGGAAGTTAGCAAATAAATAAATATCTATATAAATATAGGGAGTATTTAGTTAGGCATTTATGATAAAATATCTAATCGATAACTCGTACAGGAGCCCGCAATCCACAAACATCATATACTTTATGATACTTGTCTTTATACATAATATTTACTTTGTCAATTATATTTAATTGTTTTATGTTTGGTTTTGGTGCCGGCGCCGGCAGTGGCTTACTGTTCTCATAAAGATAGTTGATAATGTAACAATATGTTCTCACCTCACCCACCACACAGCACCACACCACATGCTTCCAATAGGTGGACACCTCTGGTGGTGCTAAGATCTTTATTAATTTATTGCTACCTTGTTTATTCGTTTAGGATCGTTCGATAATTGCAATGGCTAAAATTATATCACGTTGGTTTTACAACGATCATGAAATTAATTATTTTATAAGTTATCTATCTTTCTATCCGATATATCAACGCACAGCCCAAACCGCTGGATTTAGAAATTTCAAAAAAGTCGCGTTGTCCCTAAACTGACTTTTTACGGCCGTTTTGGTGACATTCCGTCGCGCGGTCCTTACGCTGGTAAAATACGTGGTGGATACGACAATACGACATTAAATGAATCCACGTAAAGTACTCATGAATACGATCAACTTTTGCTATGGGACAAACTTCGAAATCGAAAAAAAATTACACCTTTTGATACAACAGGTACATGTCTCGTCGGCAAAAATGTATGAAAAGCTGAAAAAAAATGGAATTTCGAAGTTGGTCCCATAGTAAATGTTGATCGTATACATGAGTCATATCCACCCCGTATATAAGTCAATGTAATGGTTCCTTTTATACATAAAAAAGACAGAGTTTCTTTTTTATAGCTTTTTTTTTTTTATACGACAAAATCGGTAAACAAGCATACGGCCCGCCTGATGATAAGCGGTTACCGCAGCCATATTGGCGCTTGCAACACACGAAGCATCGCTCACGCGTTACCGACCTTTCCCCCCTCCCCTATGAGCTCTGGCGACGTTACTCACGCGCAGGAACACAACTTTGCAAACATAAAGTTATTTAGCTGCGGTATTCTGTCAGGTGAAGGTACTTCACCAGTCGAGCTGCTCTTTGAGCGAATAAACGCTATGCTCTACCTCTCTTAAGACTCTATAAATAAGTCTACGAAATTAAATTGATTTTATTATTATTGTACCTACAAAACCCTCCGCCTTCGTATTGGACTCGCCAGTTTTATGTTATTTGGTCTAGTTTGTTAGTCCGATGATTGACAAACATGTTTGTGTAGTTCTCATAAGGTGAAGGGGTGACGCGTTACGATTAGATGGTTACTATACTACTCCATACCATAGTTAATATAGTACAGCTTGATGGTGGGCACGTATCGAGTATTGACATGACCTTCTTACTAGGGTTGGTTTAACCTCTGCGAGGGTTCATGCTCCGTGTGTCCACATATTAGTACAACTGACAAATATGCTCTTATTGAGAGGAAATACTGGTGGCGTTTGTTCCATACAAACGTAATCCTCAGTTTCCTCTCTGGATAATGAAAGAAAGAAAGAAAGAAAGAAAGAAATACATTTATTTATACAACCAGAACGCACAGAATACAAAAAAATTGTTACATACAAAAAAAAAAAAAGTAACAATAATATTTAAGAAAAAAACAGTAGAAACAAACAATAATAATAATAATCTGTGCGTCGCGGAGTAAAAAAAAAAGGCCCCGACTCAGTATAAAGTTGTGGGAACTACCCACAACACTGGTATTCTGCCGGCACCTTGTGACGCGCGAGTCACGAAAATCGGCGAGCAGGTCCTTACAAGAAATATTAAAAAAAAACCGAAATCAAAGCAAAAAACCAGAACGTAAAAAGAGGATAAAAAATAATAATTGCGAGTTGTGAATATTTAGCAAAAAGTTGTTTTTTAGGTGGAACAGAAATAGTTAAAATAAATTAAATAGTGAAATATTTAGTGCTGTTAAAAGGAAAACTCCTATATCTACGATGAGAGCCCCGGTAAAACGACCAAACAAAAACTTGCTTCCGCCCATCCGAAAATTAATAAGTGAGTGAGTACATACATGCATAATACATTAAAATTGTAAGATAATTAAATAAATAAATAAGTATATCATATTTACATGACACTAGAGTAATGATTATTCTACCGTGCAATCTGTAGGCACCACTGTATGTCTCCATAAATTAATTATTATAAGAATTAGGAGCCTTCTGAAATCACTAAAACTTACCATTTTAAATGCCCTTATCAGACGTCGAGTGAACAAATTTGACGAGTATAAAACAAGAAAGGAATACCAAAGCCCTCCTTATTATGATACTTGTTTTTTTTTAATCGATCCAGTTTTGGAGTAAAAAACAGGGGATTACGAAATCGCGATTTCGTCTTATTTAAATAGGTATAATCGGTCCAAGCTGTAGTTGTCTCTATCGCCCTCTATAGATATTTTCCAATTTCTTACAGCCATCCTTTCCTCTTAATCTTACATTTTGATACTAAGTCGGATCAATGTGAAATGAACGGCCTACCTATTACGCCAATATTTACTGCTAAGGTGGTAGACGGTACCGTTACAGCCACACAGATATCTATGTCTGTGGTTACAGCTAGTAAGCTGTATGTACTTACCTACTTAGTGCTAGTAAGCCTATAGACGCTTACAACATCTGGACTAAACCTGGACAAAGCTAATCCTGCAAAAATCTCTTCACACTCATGCTGATTTTATTGACGTTCTTTTAATAATATGGTCCTTAGTATCCATTTTATTGAATTACTCAGTACTTTAATTAAACACACGAGTACGTATGGACGAGAAAAAATTATCACTCTCGATAATGAAAACAAAATATTAATTAGAATTCTCACTTAACGTAGGTATATTATCTGTGCACATAGCAAGGTGTCCATTAATTAATTAATAACAAATTAAAATGATTGATACGTTGAGGTTATCAGGATCCTACACTTATTGACTCAGTGACAATATGTTACGTGTTGGGACTTCTCATGTACCTTTATTATGATAGAGACTATTTAGGAATGGAGACTGACTAGAAAGTAGAAGGATTCCCTAATCGTTCTTTACTCCAGACTTGGGAGCTAGAAGTGGCTATAACACACTTACTCCGTTGACTCTTCGACCTGTACGGTCCTTGCCCTGAAAAATCTTCCTTCTCTTTCCATAATACCTTCCAGTGGCTCTTTCTAATCGCCAATAAGTCACAGGTATCAGCGGGACCTCGCAACATTTCGCTTCAATTACGATGCGGCATCGAGCTCTGATATAACTGCAATAATATTTATAAAAACAATGTTTATCGCTTTTACGTGATGTAATTGAATAGGTCCATCATTATCTATATAGTAATAATATTTGTCATGTATAAAGCCTTTCTTCTGAAGGACAGAGTGTCAGCAGATGAATGACATAGCGGCCTCTGCTTGAGAATTGTCGATTGTTACGATACCTCATAAAGACTAGAAGTACCAACCAACTGCGAAAATTATGTCGGTACATGCCATTGCTGCAAGCAAATAACCGCATCATAAAAATAAGAAATCCCAAATCTATAGCCGCGTAAAAGGCAGAAGTACTCAAGCAGCATACACGTGTCTTAATTCAGCTCTGTATAGTAAGTTACGCAATTTAAAGTTACGTATCTTGAAAATATGGTGCTTGTTTAATTGCAATTAAAGAATGGTAGTAAACAAGTCGATCAAGGCTATGACAGCTCCGTAGCGGATGATCGACGAGGCGCGCTGGAGTCCGCTCGTCCATCAATTACCAATTTCTTACCAACTTACTTTACCAAACGAATTTCTTGAAATTCTCATTCTCATAATGATCTGTAATTTTTTTTGACGGGCGTTGTTCTGTTACTACTCCAATCATTACTAAGAAGAGCTGATCTTTTGTCTGGTATTCGCGTTGTCTTTGCTCTGTCCATCGAACAAATCACCCAAAGAAGCGCAATTACGTTCATGTTGTTTGAACTCTATTCCACCAATTCCATCACCAACAATGCGCTCTGATTGGCTAATTCAAGGACAACCTAAAACTTTAGATGCAGTGATTGGTCGGTCGGTTCTGTTTTTAATCACTGCAAAAGCACTTACTTGTTGTAGAATTGGATTGCTCGGTATAACTACTCTTAAATTATTTTTCATCAATGGCTCTTTCTGGAGGGGAGTCTAAAAGGGCCAATCAATTGTTGAATGGAATATCATATCATATCATATATATGGAATACATTTTTCAAATTCACTGCATATCCATTAATTCAATTAAATTGTATGAAATGAGTATGAAACTATTTTACCAAAAAATAATGTTATTACATCTCTGATTAGAATTTTGAGAAATGAATTCTATTCATCAATATTACTTGACTTGAGACCCCTGGCCTGCAACAGATTATTTGTATAGTATATACTTACTGCCCAGCAGAGCTCTTTCAATCATGAATGAAACGGAATCTTTTTTATGTGTAGGTGGAGGCTCACCTGTCTGGTCTGGTTCTGTGCGGCGCGATGCTGCAGCGCGTGGGCGAGGTCTTCGAGGAGGAGCTGGAGCGAGGTCTGCGCCAGGAACCCTCCAGTCTACAGATGGAGAACACATACGTGCCCGAGCTACCCGATGGCACAGGTAACATACGTTTATCAATCTCTACTAGGAATAACGAAGATCGGATTCATAGTTCTCTATCTATATAAGATGTGTCTCAACAAATTTGGGATCTCTTTTCTACCAAATAAATGGCCTATAGACACCAGATCCAGCTGGATGCCATCCCATGAAGCGATTTCTTGTACTTGGTAGCCAGATTGGATTTCGAAAATTGAGAGCCTTTCCTATCCGTCAGTTTTCGGGCGTTTTGACCCGACCATTGCTACTTCAACTTCCAAACTTGCCGAGCTTTGTTGTTTTTATGTGTAAATTGCCCCATCAACGTTTTGAGAGAGGTAGAGCATAGCGTTTATTCGCTCAAAGAGCAGCTCGACTGGGGAAGTACCTCCAGCCAAATAACTTAATGTTGTGTAAAGTTGTGTTCCTGCGCGTGAGTAAGGTCGCAGAGCTCATAGGGGAGGGGAAAAGGTCGGTAACGCGTGAGCTATGCTCCGTGTGTTGCAAGCGTCCATATGGCTATGGTAACCGCTTGCCATCGGGCGGGCCGTATGCTTGTTTCCCGACTTAGTTGTATAAAAAAACGTATTAACAATTGTATATAATATGTGTTGTAGAGGAGGGCGTGTTCCTGGCGCTGGACCTGGGTGGCACCAACTTCCGCGTGCTACTGCTGGAGCTCAGCGCCGGCCAGCTGGTGCGGGAGGACGTCAAGCAGTACCACATCAGGTACATGTCGTTACAAACTGCCATTTGGATATGATATTAAATAAGTGTCACGAATCTGACTAGCTACCACCCTCGATTTGAAAGTCTGTCTCCAAGCCCCTACTGGAGTGCACTTGACAGTGTTTCCCTTCTACTCTTTGTGTGTTTAACACTTTCGGCCTCATCATCACTGACCATGGTGGGCTTGGCATTTACATGGTAAAAAACATGCGTATTCATAGTATGAAAATAAAATAAAATCGTAACTGTGGTAGTCCCGGCTAATACATTCGTATTACCTGTTCCAGTGATGAGCTGAGGTTGGGACCTGGAGAAGAATTGTTCGGTTACCTCGCCGATTGTGTGCAGGACTTCCTGCGCTCCGAGGGTATGGAGAAGGAATCGTTCTCACTAGGTACGTTTACTTGCCGGTGGGCGATGTTATTATACTTTTATACATTTCTTAGCCGCCCGGCGCGACTTCGTTCGCGTGATGCTACCATACCCTGTGGTGATACCCCACATTCTCTATTACCCGATTTCTCAATTTTTTTTTTACTTTTCTTACAAAATGTCAACCTTGCTCGATCATAATGTATGAAAAGATTTTTTTGAGAATTCACTATTGGGCCCATAGTAAAAGTTGTTCACCATTAGTAATGCTGCACCCAACACAGCTTTCGAAAATATGTCATCTCGAAATCTCCACCAAGTAACTATAGTTCCGATTTGTACACATAATGGACGCTACTATAGTATATCTAAGAACAGCAGGGCGGGATTTGTTTTACCGTATTTCAATCAGCGTCTTCATGGAATTCCATACAATTAATTCTCATTGTACCGTCATTCCGGATAAAAACTTGCATTTCTGTAGGCGGAAAGCAACCAATGGCTCATTGATACCAATTGTCTTGAATTGCAGGTTTCACATTCTCGTTCCCGATGAAGCAGCACTCGATCTCGTCGGGGGAGCTGATCACGTGGACGAAGAGCTTCAAGTGCGGCGGCATGCGCGGCGTGGACGTGGCGGCGCTGCTGCAGCGGAGCCTGCGCGAGCGCGGCCTCGCCGTCACCGTGCGCGTGCTGCTCAACGACACCACCGGCACGCTCGTCGCCGGCGCGCATATCGACGCTGGTGTCGGGGTCAGTATTATATGTTTTGTCTTGTTAGTAGATGTCGGGATCGAATCTGGTTCTTAGCTTTTACTACCAAGGGACTAAATTTAATGGTTTTAATTGCGATCCCGACATATTAAAGTTATTATATTTGTTTTCCTATTACTTTTTCATTACCTATGTGCCAAGTTTTTGTCCAAGAAAAAAGTCTAATCCTAATAAACTGTCAAAGCTTGTATTGTACCTAAGTACACCTAGAATGCTTGTGACGGCAGATCGGCGTGATCCTGGGCACGGGCTCGAACGGGTGCTACATGGAGCGCGCGTCGCGCGTGCAGCACTGGGAGGCGGCACACGAGCGCGTGCGCGACGTGTGCGTCGACGTCGAGTGGGGCGCCTTCGGGGACAACGGCTGTCTGCACTTCCTGCGCACGCACTTCGACCAGGAGGTCGACGAGCGATCCCTCCTCACTGCCTCCTTCACGTATGTATCCGATTATATGAAGATATAGCTACTCTGCTTTATGATACAAGTACATCGAGCTTTTTACATTTTATTTCGCTTGAACGTATTTGCAAAACAAAATGAGCACGCTTTTCAGGAAGAAACCTATTCTCTCTGACCCTAGATTGTATTGTGTCAAACACATTCAGTCCAAAACCAAGGGTAGGGAGGGTAACAAACGCAGGGTAGCAAATGAGCATACCATCTGAGGTGTGATAACCGTAGCCTTTAGTCGCTTGGAGCACCACGCGTTACCGACATTCTATTCACATCCTTCTTGAAAAGTGGTTTGACGAGGAGTTGAGAGGAATCGCTATACCGGTAGCAGAAGGTACAAAGCGCAGTGTTAGCTACACTACACCGCTCCCGCACTGTCAGCGCAGCGCCTCATCATGGTGCTCTGGCAACCCTACGTGAAATTAATTAATTATTAAATAAACGATACTAGCAAATCTATCCTTTCTATCTTTCTCCTTATTATTTGTCCAGGTGGTAATTTAATAGAAATATAACATTGCAGGTTCGAGAAGTACATCGGCGGGAAGTACCTGGGCGACTTGTTCTGCAGTGCGCTGCGCGGGCTGGCGCGCGATCACCTATTCCCCTTCGAGCCACCCTTCGGCAGCCTCGACTCCGCACACCTCAGCTTCTTTGAACAGTCAGTACCCTGAGTTTAAATTCGATAGGCTTGTTGGTCTCAACTTGATCAGTGATCATGTGGTTGAATTCATCACTAATCAAGTTGAGAACACAATTAAATGGGCAGCTGTCGCAACTGAACGCAATGGTTCTGTAGAGGAGAACTCTGACTACTAAATCTGTCTGTTTTCTGGGTAAAAGTAACCCTACGTTGACTCGCTTCCTTTGATGGAATAATGACAATAGAATGTTTTTGCTCCAGAGAAAACTGTTCAGGCGAGATGACCCAGACACTGTCGTCCCTGCGCAAGTCGGCGGCGGCGGCGGCGGTTGAAGGGGGTGAGGGCGCGGGGTCGGAGGCGGTGGCGGTGAGCGAGCAGGACGCGCTGGTAGCGCAGCACGTCGCGCACGTCATCTCCAACAGAGCCGCGCAACTCGTCTCAGTCTGTAAGTGTATATCTCTTATAACTTGATCCTTCGAGCCGGATATAGGTACTTCATACTAGCGAACTAATTGAATTAGCTATGCCTTGATTCCACCCAGCCACACGCAGCGAGCGTGAAATATCCTGGGACATTTTTGACAGACGGCTACCTGATCCCAAACTAAGCAGAGCTTGTACTATGGAAACCAGATAACTGATATACTACTTTTTGTTTGTATATATCATATTTAACATACATAATTACACCGAGACTCAGAGATGCAGACATGCTCATGCACACAAATGCATGTACTGGGAATGCACCCATCCGTATCCCGTGGTACCCACGACCTGCGGCGTGATAGCTGGAATCTTAACCAACCACGCCAACTGGCCCGTCAATGATGAAATTTAGGTGTAGTAATAGTAGGTTTGTGTATGCGCAGGCATAGGTCGTCTGCTGACGCGCATGGAGCGCACGCACGTGGCGGTGGCGGTGGACGGCTCCGTCTACAAGAAGCATCCGCGCATAGCGGGACTTATGGAAAAGTACATCAAGCTGTTAGCGCCGAACTCTCCGGTCAGTACACTACATACCACTGATAGTATGTCTCAGGGATGTTGCGAATATTCGCATCCGCAATCGCGGAGCTTCTGCATCGATTTCGACATCTGCATCCGAATTAATTATTGCGGATGCCGATGTGAATATTCGCAACATCCCTCCTCATGCGTATGCAGAAGTAGCACAGGTCGCGACAAGAAACGAAAAAGACAGGGCCGGCGACTGGCACGTTCCGTACACAAGTGCCCATTAGGAGCGAAGATTTCGTTCGATAGCAAGATTGGACGCGTTTGTTATCGTGTATCATTTTGATTTTCGTTAATCAGTCATACCGTTTTTAGTTGCTAAGCGCAACTAAATTGTGTGTTATGCTAGATTTCTGTAGTTGATATACTTTATAAAGTCAATTTTGAATGTCACCATCGAAGCAAAGTGCCATTTGGAGTTATTTAAAACCAAATGAACATAACCAGGATAACGCTGATTCTAAAAACCTACTCTCCAAGGGCCGTACCACCACGTCATTGAAAATCATGTACCCAGAAGACTTCTTATTATTTTATTTCTCCACCATAGTTTCTCATAAATTATCTTTAGATTCGCATCCGCATCAGCGTCCGCGGATGTGAGCCTTCAAATATTCGCATCCGCATCCGTAACATACTTGGTTTTTGGTTGGGTTTATACATACTTGGAAATTAGCGAAAAGCTAATCAACTAATCAAGCTACTAAACTAGCGGTACGCTATGATGACCGTTTTGGCATATTTTTGTGTCTCTATGCATGTCTCTTTTGAGCTTAGTATAGATATGGGCTGTCAAAATGGCCATCATACCGTGCTGCTAGTTTACTTGATCTATTTGTTCAGATGTGGGTCTACTGCTGTAGGCATAGGGGTTTATTTTCGGTGAAATGTGGGTGTATCTATACTGTAATCGGTACTAAGATAGATAGTTAAACTTCTTATGCGATAATAACTAACTTTACTGTCATATCGAGAAGGTTTTTAATGAAACATTCCCTCGTTACAGTTTACCCTGCTGGGCGCGGAGGACGGCAGCGGCAAGGGCTCCGCTCTGACGGCCGCCATCGCCGCGCGCATCGCCGCCCGGGACTCGTAGCGAGCGGCAGAGTACACACCCCGCACCCCACAAGCCATAGGTTCGCACCCTACACTAAATGTGTGACTAGATTCATTCTGACGAGATTGAAATCGGTGCGAAGCTCAGGTAGAGCCCGAACAACAAAATTGTGAGAACAATTTAAGGCAGCTTATTAAACCTAGTTTTTTTTATAGGATATGGCATTTCGTAAATCGAATTATATTTGATGTGGATTTGCATTTACTATAGACACAATTTTTGTACTATTTTATGTTATTATATTGAAAAAAAAACTGGCATTTGGGGGTTCTATAATGGGGACACAATCCAGTACCTCGAAGGAATGATATTGTTAAATTGTTGTTGATACGCTCAGTTTAGAGATTAAATAGTGTGAATAAGTGAGTTTGTGTGTGTGATTAAAATTCAGGGCTATATTTATTAAATTATGTCTATATACACTGTAATACATAGTACACAATTACACAAAATTATTATTGTACACAAATGCATAATTGAATAAAATATTTTTATACAGATGAAGTGATAAACTGCAAAGTGCTTTTGTGTCTGAAAGTGTGTTATGTGTTTGATTGACCCTCGCTGGCCGAGTGTGTAATATCATGCATTTTTGTACAGGTATAGCATAATATAGGTACAATAAGTTTTGTTACAATGTGAATATAATATACAAACTGTATATTTAATTAACAAATTATGAATCGAATGTTGACTGAAACGGTTTTAAGGGATTTAGATAGTAGTGTTTAGTTAGAGAATCGGTTTATCATGAAGGATATATCTCAAGGAGGAGGATTGTTAGCTAGTTCAGAGATAAAGTTTTAATTATAAGTATACACACACATATCGTGCCATACCTACTCATATATGTTATAGTTTATGTGATTCTGCCGAAGAACATACATGGTAACGAGTCTTGCCAAGGAATGCGTTCAAATAAGCGTTCTTGTGCTTGAAAATTCTTTTCATGTTCTACAATCATATATCGAATTATATTTTTTTGTTATTCTCAAAGGAGATTGTATAGTGTTTTAAGTTAATTCTAATGGTATGTAATATTACGTTGTTAAATATTATATAAATTTATTTGTACAAATATAAACTGTTTACTAGATGACCATGAGATGGGATTGTGCAATTGCACGAGATATTATATGTATGTATGTATAATTTATTATATAAGTAGACTCCTATGCATATATGCTATAGGGGGTATGTAAATATAAAACATATTTGTTAGTTGTGTATTTGTTAGGTGCGGTTAACTGTAATAAAATTAGTCTCGAAAGTTGTTTTTATTCCATGATTTGAATTTCTATTTTCAAGAAGGTATTTATGTCTTCGTCTAATTTTGTAATACCTACCACTGAAATAGAAAATAAATAATTTAAACTATAGCTGGTGTTTTTCTTACCAACGCACATTATTCTTAACAGGCTGGCGCGGTTTGTTAAGCCTCTGGTTAAGATTCCACCTATCGCGCCGCAAGTCGTGGGTTCGATTCCCACACAGGAAATGCATTTGTGTGCATAAACATGTCTGTATGTCCTGAGTCTGGGTGTAATTATGTATGTTAAGTAAGTATTTACAAACAAAAAAGTAGTATATATATTATATCAGTTATCTGGTTTGAATAGTATATGGGTAGTAACCGAAACTACCCATAGTATGTAGTCGAAGTGGTGGAGAGCGTTAACGAAAATGCACATTACACTGTGTTGGTGGCTCTATGGTTCGCCACAAGTACAAGCTCTGCAACTCTCTCTAGTTTGGGATCAGATGACCGTGTGTGAGGAATGCCCCAGGATATTTATTATTTATTTATTATAAAGGGCATGACAGACTGCGAGCAGATTGGTACCGTGGCGATTCGTACTGTGTCATATGAATTTGATTATAGGTAAGGTATATAAGTATTTTAAAATAAAACATGTTTAGGTATAAAATATTATTTTAATATAGATTTAAACAATAAATTAAATTATAAGGGACACTAAAACAAAACAAATGTTATGTGTGTGACACTTCCTGGCAGGGCCACCATCATTAGTTCCAATTCTGAGTCTGTCACTAATTTGTCACCGAATATCAGAATGTATCTACCAGGATCAGTCAGTTCTAGCCACCTAAGAGCCGTCATAACTTGAACCAGGGACCGACCAACATTTATATTTGATGATCACTTTGCGACAAAATAGCAAGAGCCTCAAAATTCGAATCCGTGATGATGGTGGCCCTGTCATGATGTACTACACATTTTGTTATAATTAAATTAACAATGCATTCTCGTACGAGTAGGTAGACCTAAATACAACGACATATAAGTAGGTAAGCCACTGAAAAGCCAGGAACTGGTTAAGTTGGGGTAAATTTAGTATTAATTTAATTCACAATTGCATATGCGTTGTATTGTAATACAATAAAATTAATAATAGTAGCTACCATATAAAGTTATTTACCTATAATCTCTTACAAAAATCTATTTTATTAATCTATTTCAATTGTAATTTTGCGGAACTATTCCTCCGGACATATTTTGATTCCATCTTTTAGTATCTGTAGAGTACGAGTTTCATGCAGGTGTCAGTGACGTTAGCAGTAGGAGACGTCATCACTATCCTCGTGAACGTCACCAGAACCGTTGGTTCTCACGAAACCTCTACCTTCTCGCGCACCTTCCGCAGGATGCTCTGCAGCTCTGACGCTGATGTCGTCTTGTACTGCACAAATAGGATTTAGATCAGAAATCAATACTTGAATAGGTGCTGATTGATTGAAAAACTTATTCGGAAAGAAGAAGATAATATAACAGAGCATTGACAGAGTAGCGAAGGGAGGTGCACAAACACCGAGTAGATTACCGGACTGGTGGTCATGCGGCATCGTTAAGGTTACAATACCAAACCACGGAGTGAAAAGAAGGAGCTGCGAGATGTGCTCAGCAGGTAGATGATGAACGAAGTTTATAAATCGGAAAATATAGGTGTCATGTAATATCAAATGTTGCAAGCTGGTGTACTGGTATATATGTGCGGTGTGCGAATATGGTACCGGTCTCACCATGTCCATACACAAGTACGCGCAGCGGGTGACTCACCCCGGACACGTTCCTCTGCACGAGGATCTGCGAGTAGAGGCGCTTGCCCTCGTCGGCGCCGAGCACGCGCTCCAGCTGCGCCCGCGACAGCGCGAACAGCTGGTGCCCCGGCACGTGCAGCTGCCGCTGCGCCGTGCTGCTGAACCCCTTCGCTACCAGCCACTCTAATATCTCATCTGGGTTAGATCTCTGTAATACAATACCCCACACACTATAATTAGTTACTAGCCTTTAAGTACCTACTTGATGCTGAATCAGTGGCTCAGAGTACGCACCTGGTCAATGAATATATCCGGGGTTTTCTTGATATCGAGCTTGTTCTTGCGTTGCTGTATCTGTGGCAGCACCATTTTTAGCTCCTCGTGCAGGTCCCCAGAACTAGTCACTGATCTCGTTGCTGTAAGAGCCAATGAGGTTAACCTTTGTGACACACATCAAAAATCAATTATCTAATTCTAAGTAATTTTAATTTCCAATACGTGTCGTATCCTACAGGGCTTTATACTAAATCCTTTTCTATTTCTAAAATCATAAGTGGCCTAATATTATAGTAATGTTTGCTCTAAAATAGAAGTTATTTTGACTGCGTTGATCGCCGTACTCTGTATCTAATGCATAGACCTGACTGTTACGGAATTCGTGGTTCTTTCATCTTCAATCGATCGATCTTGTTAAATTTTATTTAACTACCTAATTGCCAATTAAATGTTATTAATGGTTAACCCAAGTCTTTATAAGCTAAAATAGGGTCCGAAATAATAAGTCCAGTCCGGTTTCTAGTAGTTTTAGAAATTAAGGACCTGAAATAATAATCTAATAAGCTGATACAATACTTACACTTCATGGTGTCAGTTTTGATAGGCACTGGCACGGGAGGTGCAGGCGGGGGTGGCGGGGGCGGTGGCGGAGGGGGAGGATTTGACGCCTGCTTCTCTGTAATACACGCACAGATTTATAGTCACCATACTGAAACTGTATGAGCTCATGAGTTTTTAATGTGAACAAACAATTATGAACGAAATATAGTGAAGCAACCTCGTTTAGCACAAGTACATTAGCGAAACACTTACCCCCCAACAGCGTTGGAACACACAGCGCAGCACAAACACAAACACACATCACTGATAATAAAAAAGGTAAGTAAGCGAAGCGTCACACAGTAGACAGAAGTTATTACAAAACACTGCGCCGCAGCACTCTTAAAATATATTTAAAATAAATGTTCTTTATGAATGAATCTCTCCTTTAAAATTATAACGATGAATCAATTTTATATAAACTAGATTAAACCTAATTGATTTAACATTTGTTTGTCTATTGATACCATCAGCCGCCGTGGTGGCGCGGCCGTGGTGAGGGGAGATCGGGTGTAGATTAGGAATAGAATGCCAACGCCGGTTTGATAAAAAATTTAATGTATAATAAAAAATTAAATACAAATACGGAGCATTATCTTGTTTGTTTGAGGTGTGAGCGGTCTGTAGATATGATCTTAATAGAACTCTTTATTGATCTACCGACAAACAGTGGGTACTAGCTGAATACTTATTATTAAAAGTAGTAACAAGCAATTGTCATGTCCATTAATTTTGTTCGGAACATGTTTGTGGATGAGCAGCTGTATCAAGTGTGATATACAGATCGCTCGCTCCAATACACAATTAATATATTAAAAATATTTTATAAAATATACCCATATAATTTGTTTCATTTACAATATCTTAACTAAATTTAGATAAATTCTTTCACATAAATATCTTTGAGTTTATTGACAATCTAATATGTTAATAAACGATCTTTTAACGAGTTACAAAATAATTGTATCTCTTTGAAAACAATCAACAGTGTAGTGGTTAATGAATTTACAATATAATTTAAGAAATAACTGCCCAATAATTCTAACAACAAAATAAAAATCAGACTTGTAAGTATGACTTTAAAACTAGCGGAAACAATAGCAACACCTGTACGGAACTGTTATACCGGGAGATACTGGCACATATTTCCTGGTAATTTTTCCCAGTATGGCGACCCTTCAGGGTCCAATTACGTAATGACGAAAAGGAAAATTATGGTCATAGCGCTGGTACCGGCGGCCCAATCGCGTGGGCGTTAATCGAACGTGTCGGATAAATTACGAGTGTCGAACGATTTGCTCCACAAAATTTTTGTATTTTCCGATAGTCGATGAAAAAGAAATAGGCGGTTGCGCGTATCAAAATGAAATGTTAAAGACCTAAGCAAGGGCGTCGCCAAGGGGGGGCATGGAGGGGCAGCTGCTCCCCCCCTAGAGATTCTAAATATATATGTATATAGTACTAAGATACTGTTGTTCTTACAATCGCTGTAGATGTAAGGCTCGTAGTACAAGTGAAAAGCTTAATGTGCTGTCGACTTTACCTACAATTCATACCTACTTTTCTCAAAAGTATGAATTGTAGTAGGTAAAGTCAACTTGCCCCCCCCTGCGCCATCGGCTGGCGACGCCCTTGGACCTAAGCCAGTTATTAAGTTGGTTTGAATAAACTATTATTATATTATTTGTACCAGACTAATTTTTGCATAGCTAATCATCGTCGAGTAGTCATTCATGAAAATCACCATGTCATACTTTTCAGACAATTCCAAATGGCCGCCATACCACCGCAAAGGTGCGATTAACGCTAACGCGATTGGGCCGCCGGTACCAGCGCTATGACCATCATTTTCCTTTTCGTCATTACGTAATTAGACCCCTGAAGGATCGCTATACTGGTACAAATGACCAGGAAATTTGTGCCAGTATCACCCGGTCTATGTGTAGTAGGTACTATGCAGGAAACTACGCTAATGTTAGCGCAGACAGACAACGAGATAGTTGGGACTACGACGGTATTTCGTTATTGCAGGCATGTCGCTTAACTGAGTACGTTCCTGCGGTAGTGGAGAGGTGCGGGAGGGGGTAACATATGTAACGAATCAGAACTGTCTCACACGTCAAACATTTTTAGTTCTCTTTTGTCATTTGACGTAATGAAAACATCCCAAACCGCTCCACTACCGCAAGGTATAGCTTATTAGTTCGGTCCACGTTCCCATACCGCTCGCTGTGTGTTTGCAGCCGTATGTTAGAATACTTAACAATAATATGTATATCGTATATAACAGATAGTATTTACTCAATTCAAACAAAGGTTACCATGAAAAGTGACACTGACCGCAGGATGTCGAATAATGTCGTAAAGCTGCAATCCATTTTATAAATGAAATTAAAGCTTGGACGGATAAAGGGTCTCCGACATTAAAGCACAATATGAGAGGTGCATACATGACCCGGCGCACGGACGACACACACAGGAGTTAGCGACAGACACAAGCAACACACGCCACGCATACGCGACACACGGGCTACCACCTCGCTCCGATACTAGCGCCGCCGCGCTACAACTACTGGCGATCTACCTATATGTCGCACTAAATATCTACTTACAATATATTGTATATAAATTATGACTAAGGTACAATCTCGGGGATCTGCTGCGGGTCATCGTACCGAATGGGCTGGTGGGAGGGATCGACACTGTAGTGTTACAGCCGAGAGTTTATCAGATTTTAATTAATAAATGCATCACAAATATCCATCGGCATCTATAGGTTTAACATAACAGTAGTCACGACCCTAATGAACATTGATGTAAAAATACTAGGTTCAAAATTAGCGACTAAAATGTGACCAGGCTAAAAACGTCTGTAGCATGAAAGTGTATCTACGAGCGTTGTCATAGGCTACAAAATGCTTATGTATATGATGATAAATCGGTCAAATAATTGAATATTCGCTGTGCATCTAGCATGTTTAACACCGATACTAATGTAGGTGTGTGAGAGAGAGGTCGGCGGCGCTAGAAGTATCGGAACTCGCCCTTCTTGCCGAGGCGCTCGCGGCGCACCCAGTCTGCGCCGCCCGGGCCCGCGCCCCCCGCCGCGCCGCCCCCACCCCCGCCCCCGCCCCCTCCCCCGCCGCCCCTACCCGCCGCACCTGTGGGGCTGCTGCCTCCGGACCCACGCCCGCCACCCTCCTGGAACATACACACGAACACCATTAATATCACATGGGCAGTCAAGTAGTGGCATTTTCCTTGAAGTATGTTAAATTTCGCTCCAAAATGCTGTAGCGAAAAGGTATTTTCGCATGCTTACAAGAACTCTTTAGAATCGGAACCGTCAAATATAAGGTGTGTGGCTGATGTCAATAATCACTATTCATTGGTAAAAGGGTACTATAAAGTTTCTGATTTTGTAGATGACAAGAATGCATTTGAATTAATTGTTCGCTTCGCAGGCTATTGTTATGTATATTTTGTAAATTGTAATACTTATAAGTACACATTAAAAAAAAAAAACACTTGCTGAGTTTCTTGCCGGAGTCTTCTCAGTTCAAGTTGTATTTGGAACCGGTGTAGAGTCATTTGTTAACGTTCATTTGATTTGATTAGCTAAGTGGTTTTGAATGTGTAGTAGAGAGCTAGCGCTAGAACTAGAGTGTGATCAGTGTGGTACCTGATAGTGTGTGTAGATGGGGTTGGGGTAGAGATGCGGCAGCGGCGAGGAGGGCGGCGAGAGCGCGGGCGCCACGATGGTGTGCGGCACGTGCGCCGTCACGCCGCGCCGGTTGCGCGCCTTCCACCACTTGCGCGAGTCGTCCAGCACCTACACACGCATTGTTATATCATCATCGCCCTCTGCAGCACCCACTTTTGGATCCAGATTTATGAGGTCAAACAAATGTCCATCAACCGAAAGCAATGTTAGTTATGATTATATTATTCATCATATTTTCATGGTGGTGACTGACTTCTACCGTTAAACTAAGTTGACTTATTTTCTAGGCTTTACTAATGTGATACAAAGCATTTGACGGGCCAGTTAGCACAGTTGGTTAAGATTCCACCTATCGCGCCGCAGGTCGTGGGTTCGATTCCCTCACAGGACATGCATTTGTATGTATGAACATGTCTATATGTCCCGAGTCTGGGTGTAATTATTTATATAAAGTATGTATTTACAAACAAAAAGTAGTCTATCAGTTATCTGTTTCCATAGTACAAGCTTTGCTTAGTTTGGGATCAGATGAACGTGTGTGAGGAATGTCCCAGGATATTTATCTCTTCGAAGAAATAATATAAGTTAAGTGTGCAGTAGAGTGCGGTGCGGTGTAGTGCAGTGTAGTGTAGTGTAGTGTACCTCTAAGTACTCCCCGCGCACGACGGTGAGCTCCTTGTCGTTGTTGGCGGTGCGCGGGTAGGTGACGCGCACCACGCGCCCGCCGCGCGCCACCACGCCGCGCGCCCACGACTCGCCCAGCTCATCTGTAACCACATCCCATATACTATAACATTGGTTGCTCAGTGGAGATTGCATCTCCTAATGTAAGCACATACATTTCTAGCATAATATGTAGCCAACATTGTAAATTGCACACTGCAACTGCCTCAAACTTTGGTATGAATAAAAGAAGAAAAGACAGAGTCTTTATGATTCCGAAAGTCCATACCAAGTTCGCGCAGCGTAATAAAATATTTCTGGGACCTTTACTTTACAATAAATTCAGCAGGGTGCTGAGCAACCTCCATTCTTTAAACCAAAAGGATTGTAGAGAAGCAGTTAAGAAATGGCTCGTCAATCTAAGTTATGATGATACCGAACTGCTAATTAGCAGTGTCTATTGACAATAATAAATTCTAATTAAAATTATCTACACGGTTCGTTCGCACTTCTACACAACATAAACACCCCCTGCACACTTACAGATTTTCACATACACTCTCATACACATACACTCTCACATACACCCCCACACACATAAAATTAGTAGTTAAAATTATAAATTTAAAAAAAGAGTATATTTCTTTAATGACAATAAGGCAATTATTTAATTAATTATTAATAATTTAAATTTTGAATGATTTTGTTTTCATAGGTATTTTTTATTGATTTTTATTGGTGTCATTCATGGCTCTCTTTTATTGTATAACGGAAGGTTAGCAGCTACCTACGACACAGGCATTGCTTAGTGTAGGTACTGCTGTATAATGTAATGTGCATTCTTATGAAAATAAATAAATTATTATATAAGAGGAAACCAGCCTGCTAATGCTGCCCACACATGTTTATTATAGCAAACATACATACAGTCTGTCTAATAGTAAGCAGTTATCGTAGCCTATAGACACAACCCAGAGGGTCTATGAAAAACGATACACGATAGTCCGATCATCGTTGTCAAATACCTATTAACCAATAGAATTTCAGCATATATACAAGAGTGATGTAAGATATATATAGAGATATAGGTGTAGTAGAGTAGAGTAGAGTCCAGACCGTCATCTCTGTCTGAGGCGCGGTAGGCGAGCGCGGCGGCGGCGGGCGGCTCGCGCTCCGGGGACGACGCCGCCGACCCGGAGTCTTCGCGACCCATCGTCGACACCATGTTCCTGCACACAAACACACACACACTCATACAATAAAAACATGCTCAACACATTTTACACAATTAAGTACCTGATAGATGTACGGGCTAACGACGGTATACTTGCGCGGTCAGCATTTACTTATGTAGAGATAATTTATATTACTTTAAAGTCGCGATAACTTGGCGATATATTTTCCACTTTGAGTCAGGCGAGTACTGCTAAGTACTCGACAATATTGCTATGATTTCCTCAAGATGTTTTCCTTCTTCACCATCAAACAATACATCAATCGAAATCATCGCTTCAATCTTTGATATAAAAGCAATGTAATTATAATTTAAATTCCAAACCAATAAGTAATTAATCCTAGATAACGATCGACTGCAATCAAAATAATAATCTGTGAATCCGATTTCTATCGGCACATAATGCATTACGGACTTTTATATCAGTAAAAAAAAAGTATGAGGTAATAGCAATTGATCAGAAAGTCTTCCTGGATTATCATTCTGAACAGATTGATTGACCTGCATGATGAACAAAGAGCATGAGGTAATGAAAGCCTTGTACCCAAGGAGTAGTCGCTTGTACATCAGATAGGACAGACGCGTTCAGACAGTTCACAGAAAAACGGGATTCTCCCTCCCATAAACATATCAGCTGGTACAATAGGAGATTGAAGGTGTTACCTGGAGTAGGGCACGTACTGATCGGTGTATAGGTCGGGGTCGTCCCGCTCGTACCCGTAGCCGGGCGCGTCGGTGCGGTCCCCCGCGCCGCCGCCCCCGCCCCCCGCCCTGCCTGCGTCCCCGGCCCCCGCCCCGCCACCCGCGCTCGCGCCACCGCGGCTCACTTCGCTACGACGCGGCGATAATCTACACGCACACACACACCCCAACGTTACACAACACAACACAACACGAAATACACAAAAGCATAACTAAGAAGAACCAAAAACTATTAACAAGTAGCTATGTTTAGGCATAATGTTTACAAAGGCATATGGACAAACATCAATTAATCATGAACACATTAAATACCCAATGTCCAAATCGGAAAGTCGATGATGGAGTTGACACGAACTTTGAACATAATGTATGTATGTATGTATGTACCTGCGTAGTGGCTGGTCGTCCACCTGGTAGTCCGGCGACCATCCGTCCATGAACACGGGCTGGTAAGGTGGAATGTTTGTTTTCCACTGCTCTCTGCAAAGTTATACGTTCCGATATCATTAAATCATTATAGTTGCATGCAAGAACTTGAGGGCCTTACAATCATTTATCAAATAAAGGTGACAAATACCGAGAGGGGGACAAAAAGTTAGAATGATTCTGTTTTCCAAAATACGGTCGGTAGTTCAAGATATAGTTGAGGACCTTTAACTGTAGATGAGGAATTAATTGATCCGACAAAATCAATCAGGCCAATCCCTTCAAGGATTGTATTACCAGGGAAGCAATAGTAGAGAAGGTTGACCACGTATCGTCAAATGAAGCACATTTCATCAGATCATGATGGTCACAACTAAAGTATCTGCTATGAGTACAACTTGGCTTAAAATAAATAAACATTCATGAAGATGACGATGATTATTAATGCAGAAGAAAGAAATTAAATAAAAATCTATTTTGCCTACTAATGCATACTGTAGGTAACATTATCTATTCGTTTATCATTCATAATCTATATGGATTATCTCAAAACAAATTAAGTTAAGCGAGGGCCGAGGACTGGTCGAAAACAGATACCTACGAGGCGATAAAGGGGCCCCAATCGTTTAAATTTCCTGTGTATGTGGTCGGCAAGGTGTAGTAGTGTGGGATGTTTAGTGTGTACCATACCTGGGTATGAGCCAGGCATCGCCGAGCGAGTGCCAGAGCTCGGTCTCCTTGCTGGTGACGCAGTTAGCGAGCAGGTTGAGCGCGTCGCGCGTCAGCAGCGGCTGCACCACCCGCGCGGGAAGCCGCCCGTCCGCCGCGTCCTGCGCCGCGTCCACGATCAGCGCCAGCGGCGTGAACAGGAAGTGCACCAGCTCCGGCGCGTTCGGGTCGTGGATGTGCGCCCGCAGCCGCGCCAGCAGGTTGAACGACAGCTTGAACTTCTGCAGCACGTCCACGAAGTCCCGCTCGGGCGGCGGCCGCGTGCGCATCGCGAGCATCCCCTCGCCGGCGCCGGCGGCCGCCCGCTTGCCGCCACCGCCGCCGCCGCGCGACCGCCGCCGCCGCTCGAGCTCGCGGGACGCCGCCGCCGCGTGCTGCAGCCGCGCTATGAACTTCTCGATGTCATCGAAGCATCGGTTCAGGATGGCGATGTCCTGCTCGTACAGCCGCTCGGAGCCGGTGGAGGAGGCGTCGTCCCGCTCGCCCCCCGAACCGCCCCCGCCTCCACCGGACCGCTCGCGCTCGCGTCCCAGCTGAGCGGACATTTGCTGCAATCAAAATTCCTCCGTTCATTCGTGTGACGTCGATTTTTGTTTACCTTCATTTCTATCACCCTTATCAGAGTAGATTCCAAATATTATGTTGAAGCTGTACAGTTATGATTCCCACAGTTGTTTGCTGTGGAGGATGGTGGACTGGTGGTGGTGGTGGTGGTGGTGTGTGTGTGGCCGGACGGGACTCACGGTGAGCACGGCCTCCCACTGCTGGCGCGTGTAGGTGTGGTAGAGCCTCGCCATGCCGCCCGCCGTGGCCGCCGGAGTGGCACTGCCAGCGCCGCGCGCCGCCGCACCGCCCGCTTCTCACTCCGCTATCGGAGCTGATAACGCGGTGACGGTATGCTAATCCAGGCTCGAGATCATCGCATACATTACTTTACATACACAATTCGTGTTGAAGCTAAATCCGATGCCCATTCCATAGATAAGATTTCGTGGAACAATATGAGTACGTACATTGTTTTTTTTTATTTCAGATTTTAGACATTTTCTTGTTAATTACATTTAATTATTTCTTAGTTATGTCTTTTATTATTATTACCTTAACGTTCCTACCGTTCATGACTGAATGTGTCCACTGTGTCACAACACACCACAGTCCGGCTCTTTACACACCGGTAACACCACATAAACAATGGGTACCTACACACTGTTCAAAACAACACTAGTCTGTATGAAGTCGGGTTCTTTCAGTAACGGCGTACCGCAGTGTGTCGACCCAGACACTATATCTTATTAAATGATTACGTATGCAACGAAACATGCTATTATATTAAAATAAAAAAGTTGCCAATTACCTACATGAAAGTGCTGTGTGGCATTTCAATCGGCAGATAGAGAACAAAGCAATCGTGTGCGTAACTTATCTGATTTGATAAGGTCGATAGTCGACGCCAACGTAACTGTGCGCTGCCTCTACTCATGCTATTTTCAGGCTGTATTATTGGCGATTATAAA
This sequence comes from Achlya flavicornis, assembly GCA_947623365.1. Classification (NCBI taxonomy): domain Eukaryota; kingdom Metazoa; phylum Arthropoda; class Insecta; order Lepidoptera; family Drepanidae; genus Achlya; species Achlya flavicornis. The sequence continues at coordinate 10,231,975 of OX392492.1, forward strand.
ATAAAGGTTAGACTCGGATAAAAAGGATGTTGAATACCTTTCGATTGAAATGAGCGGATGATGCTGTGATCTACTGATCTCGGTAGTTATGTTTATATACGTTTAGAGTTCAGTCAAATATTCTTTATTCTGTGATTCGGTGTATGTAGGAAGGAGCATCTGGTAGCCTTATAGTTGTACCTACCCAGTCAACTTAGGGCCCGATGTTCCTTATGTACAAATATTTCATACTCGACTATGTAAGACTCACTCTGGTAAGGATATGAACTTATTTTCACTGCAGCTCAAGCAGGCTCTACGGCGGACTAAGGAAGTAATTAAGGAACTAAGTGAAACCGTAAAGCAAGTAAAAATTAAATAAGTAGTATTTTACCAGTTTCCTGGGTCGGTCGAGGTCGGTCTCCCGCTCCCGCTCACGCTCCCGCTCGATGATGAAGTCCCGCGCGCCCTCCCCGCTCCCGCCACCGCCCACTCCCCTGCACACACACACACACACATTATTAATTCCCTTAGCCTTTGCAAAAAGCTTGTTGATAAAATTCTCCTCAGCCTATTTATTCAATTTCATAATCATCTCCATACACTTTAAATCCACAATTTTAGAATGTTCACATTCACAATAAACCTTTGCGTGCACTCAGTTACATATTGTTGCAAGAACTATAACTACTCCAGAAGCCGTACCACTTGTAATTGGAGATCGGGATGCTAAACTTGATGTGCATCATGCCACGATCGTTCCGACGAATTTCGCGCCGCATCCTCACAGCCACTGAGGCGGAGAGCAAAACGGCTCGGCATATCAGCTCCGATAAGATACGGCGGCTCTAAGAGCGGTACTGACATGACAGCATCACAGATATCCCTTTATCTCCTCCACGAATAGTCAATGAAACATATTTGCACCTGAATAGAGTAGTGTTTACGATAGTGCATCGGTCGAGAGTGATACTCCGTTATCTGACAAACTAATGCCAGTTGTGAGGTTGTCGATGTGGTAACTCTAGCTGATATCGCAACTGGGTTAGTTGCGATAATTATCAATGTCACTTCGGATCATAACAATGATTCTCAATGTACTGATCGTAATTTTTTGTGAGATACATGGTATCTTGGGTGAGAACTAGTCGGTAGTCTAGGGTAGTCGGCGATTGATTTGGCAGTATAGTAATAGTAAAACGGAAATTATTCTAAGGAGTTGAGTGGCTTGATGCCCTAGGTCAGCTTCTTTCATCGCATGGGAGCTCATCCTCACACATTAATAAAAACTAAGTTCAAAAACTAAAACCCGACTACTGAAAAATCACGCTCTAAAAAGTATCAAACAAGAAAATATTCTGATCTGAAATTGTTATGTACACACTGATAAATATTTATCGTCTATTAAATAAACAACTTACACGTAATATACGCACTGTGCGTGCATGCCAACATTGTGTTAAGGCGAAACATGTAGCTATTTTATTAATTCTTGACATCTTAATGTACATTGTTTCACGCAATAAATGATCTTTATCTTTTTTATGCGGGTCCAAAGAAGCCTCCTACTGCAGCCGATTTCCGAACTGGTGGGCCTAATTCCGAACTGGTGGTAACTTCAGTGGCTCTGACCCTCATACGTGCCCTACTAGGGCCTTAATTGAATAAATGGCTTTCACTTCGAAACTCAGGTTGTGGAATGAGCTCATAGCCGTAGTTTTCCCATGGGAGTACAGCATAGCGTTCTTCAAGAAGGGTGTGAAGAGATTTTTGCAAGTGTCTATAGGCTACAGTAACACCTTACCATAAGGCTGGCTTTGTGCTACCTTGGTATTATAGGACAAGTATCGTAGGGGTAATAGAGTTACTTGAGCGCATTGAGTTCCTCGACGAGCGTCTGCGCGCCGACGTCATGGCACTGGAAGATGTGCAGCTCGCGGCGCGGCGGCGGGTCGTGGTGGTGCGCGTGGTGGTGGTCGGGGGGCGGCGCGGGCGCGGGCGCGCCCACCACGAACGCCAGCACGTTGTTGTACAGCTCCGCCGGCTCCGGCGACGTGAACGCGGTGGGCGAGTGAACCCACGACGCCGGGAACCGCTCCATTATCGACTGGAACCAAACGTTACATTCAATATTAGGCTCTATTCTTAGACAAGTGCCACTTTCTGTCAGCGTGACTATTTGCAAAAAGTTTATTTTGTATAGATGACATTCACTAATAAAATAATATGATGTATTTTGCTAGTGATAAGTTGTGCCGTTCCTACTACAATAAAAAAATTGAATTGTATTCGCATGCAGAAATATAGCGATTGGCTTTTCAACACGGAGTTCCTCGAGTTACGGGCACAACTAGGAACTGCAGGTCCAAAAAATGTTTGAATGAGTAATGTATATTATTATGTTTACTAGCTATCTTTTTTTTAATAAATAGTATGGTGTGTACCCCAGTCTCGTAATCCATGACCAGCACCCACTGTCCTTCTAAACACAGTTGCATTTTCTGACTCCATATTCCTGAAACATAAATAAACTGTATTATCTAACCGGTTAAGATTAAGGCGATGATAGCTCAATGCTGGTGTAGTTATAGATCATGGTGAAAGTCACGAGTTCACCTCCTTTAATGAGCTCGAACTTTCGGTGAAGGTAACCATAGCAAGGTGGAAGGTATTACCCACCAGTTTAGCTTCCATCCTCATATAAAAATCTGTCACTCACGCTCTTTTCTGGCGCCTGCACGTGAAACTAATTACTTCCTATCTAGGCTTTGAGAACTTACTTACCTCGCCTAACTCGGTTCTTGTTGCACCCCACAAGTTTCTTAAAATGCTGTTTCAGGGTTGTTTATCATTTATACGGTACGGTTGATATACCGAAAATACGGACACAGACGTTTGCATCCTCATTTATAATGCGGACAGCAAGGGAGTGGAACTTGCTTCCCGTCTGTGTTTCCTGACGCTTACAATCTAGGAAATTTCAAGGCCAGAGTGAATAGGTTTCTTCTGGGTAAGCGTGTTTCATCTAAGGCTTCGTCAGCGCCCCTTATGGACGGGTCAGCGGCCAAAGGCATGCCCATATAATAAAAAAAATATACTTATAAATACACACCATTAGTTTTCTCTAGCTGCAGCAGCCTCCTCATGCCGTCGGCGGGGTACACGATGCCGGTCTCCCGCGTCACGGTGAACGTGGCGAGGTGCTCCAGCACGTAGAGGGCCCGGTCGTCCCCCCCGCCCCCACCGCCACCGCCCCGCAGCCCCGCCAGCTCCTCGAACTCGTCGAGCGTCCGCTGCGTGTCCCCCCGCGAGCGCGAAGTCCCGCTCCCCACTCCCCCACCCACCCCCGCGCCTCGCAGCGCCATCGCTCGCTCCGTCTCTCTCACGCGCTCGCGACGCTCATGACGCCCTCCACTGGGCTCCGCGACTCACTCACGACACGACAGCGATCTGGAACGAAAGGGAAACTGTTATTTTTATGTTGAGCTGAAAGTAAATTTCTTCTTTGATGTGAATCTCATTACTATACTATGGCATGTATTTATACAATTTATCATATTTAATTTACCATTGTAGTGATGACAAAATTCTTACGTTAAAATGGAACCTGTAACAAGCAACGTGCGCCGCCTGCTGGTGCCTCGACCACTACTGTACTAGATCATTAGACAGCGAGTGTCAAGTCAGCATTGTTATGTAAATAATGGTCATAGTTATGTATTGAGTAAAGGTCGAATCTAATAGATATTTGAGCAATGCTGCTGCGAGCGGTGGCGGCCGTGGCGAGGAACTTGTTTATTATATCGTAGGTACCTACTCGATAACACGACTACTGACTAGCTAGCGTACGGCGACGGCGAAAAGAATGAATTTGAATCAAGTAAATAGATAAACGAGGTCGGCCCATGTACGCGCAGCGTCCGTTACTAATGGTGCTTGCAGGTGCGCCTCAACATCGGGTCGGTGTGTGAATATTTTCACGTTTGCTTTTCATTGGCCGTCAAGAGGAGATTTCACCGAGTGAAAACTGAGCAAGTACGTGGCTCCAATACTACTAATGGAAACCTCCGTCTCGCCGCGTCCCCGCCACATTCCCGTCGCGTCGCTGTATGGCTGTCTCCAGTAGGACGCGCCGCGCATCACTATTACCTACCTGTCTTCTGATACTAACATTTCCTTTCTTCGTACCTTAGTTCCAAACTTATGAATGGGTCTGTTTACTAGGCTAATTCTGATTCGTATATTTTGCAGACAGTGTAGGTGATGCAGCCAGGCGCGGCGGCGACTCACGACACGAGCGGCGAGCGGCGAGCGGCCGCGGAGGGCGCCACACACGGTGAGGAATGTCAAGGTCGCCTCCACGCGCACGTGACGCGCCCTCGCGAATCGCCACGGCATACTTACATCGGTTATAATGGCAATTTTTTTGATGTTTGTCTGTGATTGCCATCCAACTAGTTCCTCTGGTTCACATAATTAACGGATTTAAAATCAGTCGAAGATAATAATTATACATGCGATCTATATGGAGGAATGTTGAACAGCCTTGATATGATACTACTACAGAACACAATATACTACACAAATACCTACTAATAATGTAACAAACATATCACACCCAAAAAGGGTTCCAATCACATAACAATTTTAGGTGTCGCTTTGCCAGTACAGCCGTGCAGTGTAGCATAGCTCTGGTTCATGTGCATAGCTATTACGAAGGCATGTTGTTAATCCACATGTAAGTAGACACTACATATTAGCCACTAGCACGGTGGGCTACGATGGGCCAGTCAACGAGTGAACTGAGCCCAGTGAGTGTAGGTAGTGTACTGTGCAGCGAGACGTGCAGCAGGCGTCCGCGTCGTGCAGCCGAACACGCAGCGGAGCGCTCCGGCCGCGGTCGGTGTCACGACTTGTGTTACTCTTTGCCAATCGCGAGTAAACAGTAGCCTGTTCACTTTGGGCCTATTTATTGTATCGTAAGGGGCACGAGTGGTGAGCAGATTTACACATGCGCAGTATGTGTCTGAGTATTTCTCGCATCCCCCGTCAGGGGGGTGGGTTGGGTAGTCTATGTCCGGGGACGATTGTCCCCTTTAACGAAGTGTCATACGGTTCCGGAGCCAAAGGGCACCAACCGGACCAAAATTTACACAGAATACCGCAATAACAATTAATAAAAAAAAGTACAAAAAAATTAAGGGATTTAATGAAACAAGAAACGTCTTTTATGGCGTTTTTTGCTTAATTTTAAGAATAAATAACAACACATAATAATATAAACCTAATAATAATTTATTGTATGTACCATGGTACGGAACTCATCGTGTGCGCTGTTCGTGTGTGAGTTTATCAGTATTGAAAAAAAAAACCTTGCCGACATAATGTAGGTATGGCCGTGTAGGTATGCAAAGGGCATAATAGTAGGTAGGACAGTTATTTGTATGAAATTTTATTTTATTTTATTTATTTTATTTTATTTTATTAGGAAAACAAACAGCATTACATAGTAAATTAGTAGAACATTACATGAACACAAACAAGCCTAAATAGTTTTCACAAATAGAACAATAGGATAGTTTATCTGTGCATTAACACTATCTAATATTAAGTACCAAACACTTTGAATTTGAATTTTGAATTTTGAACATACTTATATAAATAAAATAAATAAATAAACGAACATTGAATTACAGCAACATACAGCAACATTATGAATGTGAATAAATCAATAGCAATTTAAAATTATGTAAAGGAACCTTTTATTGAATACATGACCAACAAACAACTCATCTATATGGATTAAATACTATAAAAAAAAAAAATTAAATAGAAAAACATGCCAAACAACTAACCAATAACAAAAATGTTATTCAGTGACCTTGCCAAAAAAATCATCATAAACCATTTTCTTGAAGAAATTATGCCTTTCAGTGAACAAGTCGACGCGTTCAGTATAATTCTGATTAAAACTATTGCACACTCTTAGGAAAAATGAATTTTGGCGGTAATTGGATGAGCATGGTGGTGAATAAAGTTTTAAATAGTTACGTCTAGTGAGTGCTCGAAATGGAGTTTTAAACTTGACTGCAGACAGGAGTTCTTGGCAATCTAGTTTGCTAATCACAATGTTATGAAGAAACGTGAGATCAGCGGCCTCTCTTCGTTTCGAGAGGGGAAGCAGATGATGATGCTTGCAACTGTCTAAGTAATCGTATATATTTATCTTAAATTTAAAATTTATGAAGCGCAGAAACTTCCTTTGAGTTTTTTCGATGGTGTCAATGTAAATGTCGTAACGGGGATTCCAGATTTGAGATGCGTATTCTAAGTGACTTCTGACCAATGAGCAGTAGAGAACTTTTAGCGACTTTACCGATTTAAAATCTTTTGTAGTGCGAAATAAGAACCCCAGTGTCTTCATGGATTTAGAGCATATATTGGCAATGTGTTTATCATATAGCAATTTGGAATCTAGGGTAACGCCAAGATCTACAACATGGTCTTTTCTAGAGAGTATCTGATCATTGAGTTTATAGTCACAAAGTAGTGGATTACGATTTCTGGTAAAGGTGATACAATTACATTTGCTAGTATTTAGGTCCAACTTATTTACGATACAATAATCAAGCAACCTATCCAAGTCCTGTTGCAGAAGAGAGACGTCTGAGGAATCATTTATTTTTCTATAGATTTTCATATCGTCAGCGAAGAGTAGAAAGTCCGAATGTTTAAAACACTTATCGATATCATTGATAAAAATTACGAATAGAAGGGGACCCAATATCGATCCTTGAGGCACTCCTGAGGTTATAAGAGATGACCTTGAAGCATATCCACCTAGGGCAACAGTTTGGCATCGATCATTAACATAGGAAGTGAACCATCTGTAGAGATTTCCTCGTATTCCTATTGCTATAAGTTTTGCAAGTAAAATAGAATGGTCAATTCGATCAAATGCCTTGCTGTAGTCCGTATAAATAGCATCCACTTGGCCTCCAGCATCCATACCAGCAGTAAGTGCCTCAGTAAATGAAGCCAGATTACTTACGGTGGATCTGCCTTTAAGAAATCCATGCTGTTGCGGTAAGAAGACATGTTTCAAGCTAGCATAAATTTGATCGTGAACGACCCTTTCCAAGATCTTAGCCAGCACACATAGCTTAGAAATAGGTCGGTAATTACTTATTTCCCGCTTCGAACCTTTCTTATAGATAGGTGATATAATGGTAGATTTCCATTTGCTTGGCATCACCCCCTCACTTAGAGATCTTTTAAATAAGATTGTTACTGGAAGAGTTAATGATTCAGCACATTTGTGAAGTAGTATGGGGTGTAAATCGTCAGATCCAGCAGATTTGCTGACATCAAGTGATTTTAACAACTTCAATATTTCTGTATCAACTATGTCTATTGCGTGTATGTCAGAAGAATTATAGCTTTTGGGATACGAAGGCTCATCGCATACAGACGATGATAACTTAGGTAGGTATGTTGAACCGAAGTATTCAGAGAAGGCATTGCAGATCCCCTTCCCTGAATCGACATTGATATTGTTATATGACATTGAGGAGGGGTACGAGTTATTTTGCTTATTAGCTTGAATATATGACCAGAATGTTTTAGGATTATCCCGAATTGAGTCTTCTACAGATCTTATATAAGTATTATAGCATTCGCGTTCAACACGCTTTGCTCGGTGGCGGAGGATAGTAAAGGAGTTCTCATCAGCCTTATTGTTATACAATTTTATTCTATAATGATACTTACTTTTTTCCTTGAGTATTTTTTTAAGAGCTGGCGAGTACCAAACAGGGTATTTATTGAGACGTGTGTACTTACATGGAATATATTTGTTCCTCAAGTCAGACAGAATATTACTGAAAAGTTCCACTGCGTCATCAACTGACCCAGAGGACAGCAAAGCCTTCCAATCGCATTCATCCAATTCGTTTCGAATCGAAGAGTAGTCACCTTTACTATATGAATATTTAGGTCTAGGGCTAGGATCAAGGATAGCCAAGTTTTCCAAATAGGTTTGACATATCAAGGCAGGGTGGTAATTATCCTCCTCCACTAATGGCTCCAAGCAGTGGGATACCGAGACCTCGTCATTTGATAGGACTAAATCAAGTATACCATTTAAATGATTCTTGACATGGTTAAATTGACTAAAATTGCATATATTTATTAGATCAGAAAGTTGAGAATGGTTTTGATTACTATTATTTAGTATTGGTGAGAGATACGAACAGTTATTAATCGGAGCCCAAAGAATATCACTCATATTAAAGTCACCGGTAATAAGAAACTTATCATAAGGATTATCTAATCGTAAGGATGTTACTTTATCTGTGAAGTTAGTTAATTGGGACAAAAATGACAACCCCTGGGGTTCCTGGCACAAGTAAAGACAACCAATATGCAAGTTTAATGGTGAGCCGGCATTGTTATTATTCAATTTAATTGTAATCCATATATCCTCCGCTGTGGAATGCCAATCGGGGCGGGAGAGAGCGGGGACATCTCGCCGCACAGCGACAAGCACTCCACCGCCTCGCGTTTGTCCAGTGTGCGAATAGTCGCGGTCACGACGCCATACAGTGTACTTGTCACTAAATAATTCCTCGTTCACTATTCCATCCAATAACCAAGTTTCCGACAGTATCACTACATCGTAGTTGCAAAGTTGAATATTTCTTTTGAATTGAAGTGTTTTTGTTCGTAGACCTCTAACATTTTGATAGTAAACTTTAAGTAGCATAGATCACAACCCAGTCAAACCGTAATATGATTTGACTGGGATGCGCAAATATATTAAAAATATAAAACAAGATTATAATATTTAAAATGTTAGAAGTCCACGAACAAATCTCAGTAAATAACGTAGCCGGCCGACATGAAGCTCGATTACAGTGCGCACAAAACAGGTTTAAATCCTTACCACTCAGTAGTGAGTAAAAGTATTTGCTATAATTTATGTAGTTATAATGACAAAAACGGGGCCTAAAAAGGGCGTTTTTGTGTGTTTTAACTGAGTGATTCAAATATAAAACTGAACAATATGGAACCGTGATCGAGGGAAAATATAGTGAAATAGCATAGCAACATATAATTATTTTAGTTAGGTTATGACATATATAGTACTGCTCTGATAAGAGTAATCTAACAGGAATGGCTTTAAATATGTTATAAATTCCTAAGCAGAGTTTGCACATTATGATTTCTAGGTTAGAATAATAAGAATCAAAGTATGTTGGTTCAATCATGTATTCTGTATGTTGTTGGGATGGCATCGAACTTAATCTAGTAAATGAAGTAAGTATGTAGTTAGGACATAGGAAACTAAGTGAGTAAAGACATAAGTGAGATAATAGTATACAGAATAATAGGTGTAGTCATTTCAGTTTGGCTAGGTCTTCATCACTTTGGATTACGATAATCGGGGACGTATCGTTTTTCCTAGTGAGGATCTTACAGTTCTGGACCCAAGTGTATTTGTGTCCTTTTTCAGCAGCCTGCTTCTTAGTCCTAGTGAGAAGTTGTTTGTTGGCTCTGGTGAGATGATCATTGATGAAGATCTTACTGGAATCACCCGGAAAGCTGATGTCTTCTGCTGTTAGGCTTTTGTGTGATCTAGCAGCAGCTACAAAATTTTCCTTTGTATATCTGCCTATGAAGCCCAGGATAATGGACTTAGCGTTAGATGCAGAACGGACCCGAGTTATAAAATTTATATCTGACTTTTCGATGGAGCAACCGATAGTTTCACCAAGTTTGTGTATCAGATTAAATAGATTTTCATGCTTCTTAATAGGAACACCCTTGATCTCAACATTGTTCAACCTATCGAACTGATCTTTAGTCAGTAAATCCGTTTCTATTTTAGATATTTTAGATTCTAGTTGAGGGAACCCGCCGAGATTCTTTGAGCAGCTTTCCAAATCATTAACTCGCTTTTGCACTTCAATAATACTTGCACTGTTGATACTCACTTCTTTCTTGATGTTGCATACAGATTGTTCAATTCCGTTGAGATTTTCCTTGACTTCTTTTATCTCTTGGACAAGAGTTGGGAGCTGTTCCAGTCGAAGGTTGATGCCACTGATGCCATTCCGAAGCTCTTGTAAAACCTGATCCAGGGTAGCAGTTGCTGCATTGTTTTGAGGTCTTGGGGATGCCACTGACAGCTGGCTTTGATTTGATTTGCAGTTAACGCACTGCAAAGCCGCCTGTCTTGCTGACCCAAGTTTTCTGTAGTTGCTTTCCGTTATATGAGCACACGAAAAGCAATAACTATGTGCACATTTGGAGCACTTAACTCCGTCCGAGTGTTCGATATTGCAAACGGGACAGACAAACATGGTAAAATTTAAAAATAAGCCGTTCCGCGAAACGATCGTTAATATTCGAATGTAGGTAGGTACGAAATAGACAGCGATAGTACGTACTATGCTCACTAGACGAGAGCGCGGAGCAGACTGAAATGTCAGCAATGGTAGCTAGTGTACCTACCTACTAATAACCTTATATTTATACTGTTTCGTACCTAATGTATCATACATCATGCTGTTGGTGTACCTTTTAAAATGTGATGATGTGTCTGTCTATTTATACTTATAATAAAATGAGGTAATACCGCAGCCAAATAACTTTATGTTGTGTAAAGTTGTGTTCCTGCGCGTGAGTAAGGTCGCCAGAGCTCATTGGGGAGGGGGGAAAGGTCGGCAACGCGTGAGCGATGCTTCGTGTGTGCAAGCGTCCATATGGCTACGGTAACCGCTTACCATCAGGTGGGCCGTATGCTTGTTTGCCGACTTCTGCTAAGAAGGTAATTACTATATGTCCTATGGAGGGAGCGGGCGGCGGCTTGACGCTCGACGTACATAGATTACCGTAGACTCAGTCAAACTAACCTCCATCATCATCATCATCATCATCAGCCTATAATGTCCCACTGCTGAGCACAGGCCTCCTTTCACAAATCAGGGTGAAAGGGAATGGGCAGATACTCCACCACGCGTGCCCACTGCGGATCGGTGGAGGTAGGCTAGTGGCCAACCTACTGTTGGAATTTTTCAAGCCGCCTAGGAGGCATCCAACTGGCTTAACGACTATCACAATTAAGTGATAACCGGGACCAACGGCTTTACGTGCCTTCCGAAGCACGGAAACGCTCGATTTGAAATACCACTAGGCGGTCACCCATCCAGGTACCGACCAAGACAGACGTAGCTTAACTTTGCCGATCGATTAAGAACGGCTAATCATGCTACACCACGAGCGCTTCTAACTAACCTCCATTACTGCTCTATTGCGAAATAACATTACATTTATCTAAGTAGTGATAGGGACATTATACCGTGTGTATGTGTGTGTGTTTCCGTCCCGATATCGTAATCCCCACAACTATGTGCGAGCGGAGGTAGGTACCTACGAGCGTTGTGTTGACGTGCACCTACTCGATATTATCACCGCCGCGCGATACCGCACCGCTCGCCATCCTAACAACTGGGAACCAATACAAGCGGATCCATTGTTTTGTGTCATTACATTGATTTATTTTAGTGCTTACGGGGTTTTTTTTTATACCATTAAGGTGGCAAACAAGCATACGGCCCGCCTGATGGTAAGCAGTTACCGTAGCCTATGGACGCTTGCAACACCAGGGGTATCACTCGCGCGTTGCCGACCCTGAAATATGGGGTTACTTTCTATGTGTTTTTTTTATTAACCTGGGTGTGTGCAAATACCATATGCAAACGATCTTCCGAACTGAACTTATAGCTGTACAAATATGAATATAATTGTAAAAATATAAAAATAAATTTTAATAGACAGGACATGTTTTTGTGTGCATGAACATGTCTGCATGTCCTGAGTCTGGGTGTAATTATGCATGTTAAGTATGTATTTACAAACAAAAAGTAGTATATGTATTATATCAGTTATCTGGTTTCCATAGTAGCTCTGCTTAGTTTGGGATCAGATGACCGTGTGTTAGGAATGTCCCAGGATATATAAAAGCCCCAAAGAAATTATGTCCCGGGAGGGAGCGCGTTGATGTCTTTTATAGGGAACACTTGAGACAAGGCGGGATCGCGCTAATCTGTTTAAAATTTATGATTATCTTGATGCTGGGTATCTCATCACATTGTAAACATATTCACAGTTATTGACATGTTCATCGTCTTGGCAGTGCTAATATACTGTGCGGAGTGTGGCGAATTGGTTCGATTCTATATTTGTGTGACATTGAATATTTATTTAGAATGTGCACGAGAATATTTAAATTGATTGACATACTTCTGGTGGCGCTATAATACGAATACTACAATATATGTGACAAACGAACGATAAGACAACTTTAAAAAAGGTAGTGCTGAATAGCCGAATAGCCGACTTAATGGGAATGTTTTCCAGTCAAGTTACGGGTTGAAATAAAAAAAATGAATTTGGACCCTGCACCAATGATATTATGTTTATGTTCGATTAACACGATCTATTCTTGAGACTTGCGATGAGTTTTGATCTCGTTTTATAATATTCTGCTATTTCTGTGTGTTATTAAAACTGATGTGCAGGCACGGCTCCACATCATCATCATCCGTACGTATCAATCCGCAAAAAGAGCACTTCTATATTCACTAGGATGCGGTCTACTCCCAACAGTAGGTATCCTGAAGACTTTATCGAGTAAAGAAACGCCTTTGTTAAAGCATGCCATAGACATAATAGTGCGTCCAAATTGTAAATAGGAAGACATTTTAATTTGTCATTTTATTATTACCAACGAAAATATTGTAATACTAACAAGTGGGCCTCGTTGTCTCAATAAACAAGATTATTATTATTATTCACTTGTCAACATGTTTATCAAAGCACCATTGAATGATACGGATTACCCGAATTATTTTAATCGCATTAATGTCTGCTAAGTTCTGTGAGGTAACGTATGTGAATCTACACTAATACTAAGGGGGTAAAAAACCCCCGTTTGCATATTATTGATTTAATTGGTGTCCTACTGTAACAATTAAAGTAAAAATAAATAAATAAATAAAGCTTAGATACCTTTGGCGCAGTTGGTTAAGACGTGAAGTCTTAACCTATAGCGCCGCAGGTCGTGGGTTCGATTCCCACACAGGACATGCATTTGTGTGCATGAACATGTCTGTATGTCCTGAGTCTGGGTGTTATTATGTATATTAAGTATGTATTTACAAACAAAAAGTAGTATATGTATTATATCAGTTATCTGGTTTCCATAGTACAAGCTCTGCTTAGTTTGGGATCAGATGACCGTGTGTGAGGAATGTCCCTGGATATTTATTTATTTTATTTATTATTATTTACTTTATTTATAATTAGGTACTTGTGACGTGGTGTTCGCTCGCGATGCGGACACGAACTACAGGAATGTTAATGATCAGAAAAAAACATTATGAATACCCAAAATCCGAGTACTTACCTTCTAACATGTTCAAGATTATGCATATTTTGTTTGAAAAGATGCTATCATGGTGTGATTAGGATTGTACACGAGTGAGTCACCCACCGTGCATGCGTGTGCGTGTGTGTGTGGGGGTGCGTGTGTGTGTGTGTATAGTATACGTGACATCATTGTGGATTATAGGTTTACGAGGATCAAGCAGAGACGCGGCGCGCGCGCACACGGCTAACATCTCGCTAAAGATATGACTATTTAGTCTTTTGGGGATAAGAGTAATGCGAATGCTTTAATTACATGGCATTATAGAATGGACTAGCTTATTACATCTTAACATTTGGTTTCGTTTTAATTCAATTTTCAATTTAATTCCGTTTATTTATTAAGGGTCATCTTTACGCAAAATTGTCGTGTTTATTAAAACATCTGCAATTTATCATGATACAACTTCCACCCTATTTCACAGGATAACATGTATTCTACTATCTTTATCCTTCCTGTCACCTACCTAGTATAAATGAAGTTGATCTGTTGCTCCGGTATGACGTGAAGGAAGGACAACCAAACAAAATAATGTGTGACGTCTCTCTTCTCTGTAAGTGTGCTAATAACTCACCACTTCACGAATTTGGATGCAGTTACAGTCATCCAGCGGTCCCTTGATAAAGATTGTAGGTATTGTATCATTGTTTTGGGTCAAGGGGGAGCTACTCAGATACTTATATCATTATCATTATATTATAGCAAGTCAGAGGCAAAAATAACCTTGCAGGTGGAGCCGCGGGCGTAAGCTAGACTCTTAGTGGGATGTTTTAATGAATTTTCACTTTTATGAAGTAGTGAGACATGAATGAGCACGTGCAACACCTGGCGGCCCTCGGCCTCGGAGCAGGTGTTCAGGAGGGCGGGGGAGGGGGGAGAGGAGGGTGCAGGGGGGACGGGGAGTGCCAACTTGTTTGGAAACCAATAGGAATGCGGTGTGAGAGTGTTTCGCGGAGTCGCCGCATACCCGGGCCGCGGCCGCGCGCTCCGTCCACATGTTTACCTACTACATAGTTACTACTCAAGTACTATAGAATGGATAGACATAGTTTCCAATTACACATTTCCTGAATACAATAGAATAGAAAAAGATTTATCGACAGCACAACATAATAACAAAACAAAAGAAATATGACACAACCAAGAAATTTACTGAAATTAACAGTATGAACCAAGCGTTTAATAAGTCAAGCAAGCAGTCAGCTCTGCAGCGAGCAATATTTATATATGTCGAGTCCGAGAGCCGTCACGGGCACGGGTCACCATCACCACACCAATGCCGCTGCCGCTTCCACCTGATAGGGCTTGTCTAGCTTGTCAAAAACAGAGTATATATTTTTTATTTATTTTATTTTAACAAATTGGTTAAAAATCTTTAACAAACCCATTTGCCAAAGTGGCTCAGTGTGATAGTGATAGTGCACAACAGATGAAACAAAATCTTTATTCCTATCTATGTATGTATTTTATTAATCACTGGCTCGCAGGACCCGGAATAATTTTTTTCATAATGTAGTTATAGGACGAGCGTCCATGAGCGATTGCTTTAATCCGATATTCCACGTATCAAGATTATACAATAGTTATATTGATTATGGAAGAAGATATAAGTGACTCTTATATATTAATTAGATCACATCCCGTGGACAGTGAAAACATAAGTGACGGAGTGGGCAAGTTTGAAGATGCAAGGCAAGACGGGCTCTTTCACTTGATATGAAAAAGAAAATGATATAGAACCTCTCTGAGGACAGACTCTGGAACGTATAACGGATGCTAGTTGACATAAGAATAGAATTCTATAAATAATTGGGTACCGATATTAGAATCATTAAATCAAAATCATTGGCAATCAATGCCGGAGTTCCTCAGGGATCAGTTCTCTCTGCAACCTATTTCTGCTGCATATCAACGATCTATTAAAACTCGGTATCTTTGGGTACGCAGACGACAGCACTGTAGCAGAGAGATACATTTCCAGCGCACGAGTCACTAGTGACGAGATCCAATTGTTTCGAGAGGCCATGGTAGAGCGTTTGAACGTGAGCTTACAGGCAGTCTCTGATTGGGGCCAAGCCAATCTTATCAATTTTAACGCCACCAAGATAGAGACGTGTCTTTTCACAGCTAAACGGAGTCCTTTTCACCAGGCTCCTACTTTCCAAAATGTATCCTTGCCAATATGCGATCGGCTTGATCTCCTTGGCATAACTTTAACAGCCAAAATAGACTTTGGCTGTTCTATTGAGTCGAAGGCAAAAACAGCTGCTAGAAAGCTGGGTATCCTTTCTAAGGTCAAGCGGTACTTCACGCCTGGACAGTTGCTTCAACTATATAAGCACAAGTCCGATCATGCATGGAGTACTGCTGCCATCTCTGGGATGGATCCGCTAAGCACCAGCTTGACGCCCTCGACTCAATAGACCGCCTAGCCAGGAAGCTCATCGGAGATGAGTCTTTAAATTAAGGCGAAACTCACTAGAAACCTTTAGAATTATTTCCTGGACCCAAAGGTTGCCTGGAAGAGATCGCTTAAGCGATAAGGCCGCCTATATTGTATAACTTCCTTAATGTGTAATACTTTTGTTATTTTTACTATGTCAGTATATACAATTAAGAATATTTCATTCATTCATTCATTCACTAGCCTCTACCATCGACGAAAAGTTGCTTGCTTATCGGTTTTCTACAGGAAAAATTTTGGAGAGTGTGCGCAGGAATTGTTCAACCTTATTCCACCATCCCCATTTTTACACCGAACCACAAGACGCCGGGAAAATTTTCACCCGTACGTACACAGCGTTTTGCATCCTCATTTATAATGCGGACAGCAGGGCTGGAACTTGCTTCCGGAGTGACCTGCGTTTCCTGACGCTTACAATCTAGGAAATTTCAAGGCCAGAGTGAATAGGTTTCTTCTGGGTAACCGTGTTTCATCTTAGGCCCCTTATGGGCGGGTCAGTGATCATACGCAAGTCCAATAATAAAAAAAACAGATAGACTTTGGCAGGCACCGCAGTCACTTATGAATAGTCTGAGTCTAATACCGGTACAGAAGGTTGCATTTGCTGAGAAGAGCCGGCAATAAACTCAGCAATAACTTTTTTCAAAATATAAAATGAAAAAGTAGGGTAGGTAATAAGATCAAAAGCTGCAGTATGCGGTATGCCCAATAATGCTTGAGGAAACAGGATGTGCGGTAGCAGATGTAGAGTGCAGACCAAGTACTGAGAAATTATTACAAAATTATTTCTATTTTAAATTCAATCAAGATTAGTATCGAAAAATATGATATCGTTATTTCCGGATAAAGAATAATCATTAACGGACTGTAACGGCCGGTTCACACATGTCTCCGTTTTACTGTTCCGTTTTATCGTGTACGTTTTTTTTTCTTCGATGGCGTATGAAGTTGTATGAGCGACTTCACACATGGCACAGTATTCTGTATACAGTAAAAAATATCGTTCCGTAAAAAAATTACATTCCGTTTTGTCATCGAATACTGGACGACGGAACAGTAAAAATATACGGATACGTAGAATTTTAACGGATAGCTACTGTGTGCGTGGCGGGCGGTGTGTGCGGGGTGTAGGAGGGGGAGTGATGCGACAGGTTTTGTTTGACTCACATTTTTCTGTTCACACATCGCATCCAGTAATGACGGATTCGTTGAACGTTATACGGTGCCTATGTGTGAACAGCGCATAAATTTATGACGTATCCGTTAAAAACGTACCAGTAAAACGGACTCCCATGTGTGAACGGGCCGTAAGTAGGTAATCCAATTGGACGATTATGATGTAATAAATTTGATTGACTTATTTCAATATTGCGGTCATAATGAAGTTCAACTCGACACGTGAGTCGTGACGTGACGTGACGTGACGTGACGTGACGCATCGATTTAGAGAATTACTGAGAATATTCATTATCGCGGTTATTGTACTGAATGTTATTAACTTCCTTATGTGTGTGGATTGCGGTGAGGAAACATAAGACTTATTATTTTAGTAAATATTTGGCACGCTGATAGAATATGTTCTGGATTCAGTGAGGACCTCTAAATGGCTCACACGTTTTTTATGAAATATATTCAAATTTTTGTAAGTTGTTGGTCCTCAAACAAAAAAAAAATATCACATAGGGTACTTCCCAGGAAAGCAATACAGGTACGCGGGTGAAATCGCGGTACGCAACTAGTTCGGAATCAGTTAGAATCATAAATTGATTACCACTAATTTAGGGCCTAAATTTAATAAAATGCTTGACTCTGACAAGACCTCAGTGTCTTTACACAGCATTCATCATTTAGAATTATGTCAATAAATTGCTCGCCTCCTCTGCCAAAATTAATAATACGTTAGTTTGTTTATTATGGTGCCCTAATTACTGAACTAGTTCTGCTTGATACTAATTTTGGGACACCCGTATATCATATTTACTTTTTATCCAGATGTGTCTGCTGGAACGCGGGTGGGTGGAACTGTTTGGTCGGACGGAAAGAACTACAAGAAATTATGAAATAGGACGCCAATGGAAACTGATCAATATGCGCCACCACCACAGCCACATCACAGCCACAATGTCCTAGATACAATGCAGAAGAGTTCGTCTGGATTTTAAAATTCGTTTAAAATTTAGGATGAGTGGATCTGTCTCACGTTTGTGCACATTCCACATTATAATATAGGTATTGTTGAGTGCTCATTGTGCTGTTGTTTGCAATAATGTTGCGACATCATCCTTCGCCTCCTCCACCCCTCCCTCATCCTCTGTCGCGGTGCGTGATTCATTGCGAGTGAATGAAGCGACGATAATTGCATCTACATCATATTAAGTAATTATCATTTGATCGTTCAACATTAGGGTACAAATTACTTAAATGCCAAATCACTTCTTAGCTGAATAAATGGTTACAAATTTAAAAAAAATTATATATCGGATCACATAAATATTTGAAGCATCTAGATGCGTACATGGTATAATGCATCGCAAAGGACTCGTAGATTTTCAAGTACCATTATCAATTTAATAATCCCCACTTGTTTGACTAATAATGCTAATATAATTTAGATTGTATAAATTTATTAAATACGATAGTGAGATCGGAATTGCGTAAATTCCCTAGGAAATTTATCCATCACTTGTTTATCGACCGGTAAGGAGGCCCCTCATCGGTCAAAAACAATTAATATCTAACCACCGTTTTATAATAGAAATGTTTTCATTTCTTTGGAAGAACTGGGTTAAAATTTAGAGTCACTCATTTTATTCAATTAAATTCAGTAACAGATTCGATATTGCTGAATTGCAAAGGATCTGCTGTGATTTCGAAAAAATAATTTCTTTCATCAATATTGATCGAGTGTCCCTTGTTTGCAGATCCCATGCTATTTCTATGATTAGCAGATAGTGAGGTATGTAAAATTTTTTGCTATATCAGAGATAATTTGATTAGTAAATTACGTACGTGTCAGTACTTTTTAATTATCAATTCAAGTATTATGAACTTAAATGTGTGTTGTCCATTGTGTGTGTTTGTTGCACAGTTACACTGGATGGTGTCTCGTCAGTCACGTAGTCGTGCTTCCCGTCACGAGCACGGCCCGCCCCGGCGCGGCGCCGGCACCAGCCGGGACAGGAACTCCCTACATGACCACTAACTGTTCGCCTCCGTTATTGTCTTCTTTATTGCAGCCTGTTGTTGGATTGGATATGAAACTCTCTGCGTTACCGACTCTTATAGCTCGTTTAACTCTCCTTTACTAACAGCTAAGTTTATAATTTTACTGGTGGCCCATCTCATTTGAAATGTTATCAAATACAGCGAGTGTTTGTAGGGTTCGGTCGGGACGGTGGAAGCGGAGCAACGACCGCCTCGGTACGAGTTTAACGCGGCCGCGACGCCATCTAGCGTCGCATCGCTCGCCGCCGCCTGCGGCGCCGCCCGCTGTCACTGTGCAAATTACTCTAACTTTTACATTTCCTGCCGGAATTGCCGATATGGAATGTCACCTTACTAGTATCACTAGTATTGTTAATGAATGAGTCTAGCGGTCAGATGACAACAAGAGGATTTGCTGCTTAAACCGTCCTACGAAAGGAATGCTTCGTCCTCTGCGTTCTCTTCAGTGTAGTCACCGAATAGTATATACGATATGATAGTTTTCCAATTGTACATCACGTACGACGCACACATCGGCGTCGTTGCGGGAAAGCGGCGCGGCCTCGATCCCGAGCGGCGTGCGCGGGCGCCAGCTGTGACGTGTCGATCCCGACCCTCCCCACGTTCGCTCCCGCCCTTGTGCACCTACTCCTAAGCAGTCTCGCGTTGCATTGGTACTCACCCTGTTTTTGACCGTCACGAACCGTCACCGTGCTCGTAGATACCGTGTGATCGTGCACTTCACTCGCGGCGAAACTTGGCGCCTCACCGGCGATTCCGTGTATACTGGGTGTCGGTCGGAGGCCGGAGCTACACCGTCCCTCCCCCACTCCGCTGCAACCCCGCACCCCGCACCCCGCGCCCCGCACACCTGAGCAGGCTTCGCAGGTGCGAGACGAGGAGCGGGGTCGCGCGGGCGGGGGGCGCGGCCAGCTCGGCGCAGCGGGCGCGGGCGGCGGTCAGTCTCCGGCCGCGCGCGACACCGAGCGCGTGTGACACGAAGTACGAGATATGTCCGCGAACGGGTCGGCGGCCACAGAGCCGCGGCTCTGCCACGTGCGGAAGTCACCCAGCTTCGATGGTTACGGGTTCAACCTGCACGCTGAGAAGGGCAAGCCCGGTCAGTACATAGGGAAGGTTGATGATGGGTCGCCGGCAGAGACGGCCGGGCTGAAGCGAGGCGACCGCATCCTCGAGGTGAACGGGCACAGCATCGCTGGCGAAAGCCATAAGCAGGTGGTGGCGCGCATCAAGGAGCGCGCAGAGGACGCGGAGCTGCTGGTGGTGGCGCCGGCGCCGGGTGAGCCGGTGCCGGACCTGGAGGCGCCGGCTGCGGTGGCCGACAGCCCGCCGCCGCCAGCAGACCCACCGCGACTCAACCTGCACATGACCGCGGCCGAGATGCGCGCGCACCTCGCTGCCAAGAAGAAGGTCGACCCCAAGAAAGTGCCTATGGACCTCAAGTCCAAGTTTGACATCGTCAAAAAACTGTGATTTCATGTTGTGCGATAGTGGTGCGTGCGACCGGTTCGTCGTGTAGTGTAGTGATGTGACGTGTTGTATGCTGTGTAGCGGGTGCGGGGTGGCCGGCAGGTGACTCGTGCGACCGTTCCGGGTACCGACCGAGCGCGCTCGTACATGGCACGGCACTACATCGCCCGCGCCACCTGCGGTGCGCTGCGCTGCGCCCGCGCTGCCTCGCCGTGAGCGATTAATGTAAAGTTCCATTTACCAGATAACGATACGATGTAAAGTAACGTACGTCTTCTAGAAATTGCCATTGAATTGAATAAACTTGTACATAGGTACCTAGCTACTATGCGTTTTATAGTAAATAGGAATCAATTTATTGAGTATTTATTTTACGAATGCAAATCTTATTTGAGTTTTAATAACTTGATTATCTAAATGTGTAGTTTAGAATTATTTACCTACTTATTTAAGTGCAATTATTGTTTGATTATTATCAATAAATTGAATTGTGAAATGAAACGTGTAACTATCTGTCCCTGCGCGCCGCGACGTATGCGCATCGCGCCCTGTGTTTCTGAGTAGCGTGATGCTGGTTGGTAGTGTTGGTACACCGACCGACCTCTACACAGCACACCTAGCCTAGGTGGGTGATTGACTAGTGACCATCGATACTACCACTTAGACACACTAATACAGCTTGCACACACACACAACTCGTAAGTCCCACGCAACAAACACCTAGGTACCTACTTAGCATCTAGCTAGCCTGTGGTTAGATAGACTGCAGGAGATTCCGACAATCAATGATTATTCTTAAAATGACATTGAAAGCTCATATTGTTCATAAAAAAATATCTATTGTCTTCAATATTCGGTTACCCTTGATTCACCAAGAGAAAAAACTGTCCACTCGCTCTCCTTACTGCGCCTTACCTTAGTTGGATCTATACGTACCACAGTACAACAATGTTATTTACACAGTATTCTAACTTGACTAGGTATATCGCAGCCAATCGTGTAATAAAACTATGTAATATTTTATTGTTATACATGTACATGTGTTTGTTTGGTTATCCATGAATAGGTGATTGCTGTGATATTTGTAAGGGCACTTACACACACAGATGCAGCAAGCGTCGCTATATTATATTATTATAGCGTAATTGTTGTAATAGTAGGTACGCACACATATGCCCTTACATGATCCTATAATAATAAGTATAATTAATCACGATAATAACGTTCATTTGCTACAAATTCCCACTTAATGAATTGGAACTGTAACAAACTACAAATTATAAAATTCATACAAAACCAAGATCATAGCAACATCGCCATTGAATGTTATATTTAATATAAATTATGAACATAATGCAAAATTAACTCTAGAACACAGGTGTGCAGAACCCCTTTTGGAATGCCATATTAATTACTGAAACTGCTTTTACCATTCGCTCTGAAGTTTACAAATCAATCGTGATGCTCGCATCGCGAGTATCTATGCGGCGCGGTATCTGGATGATAATCGGCGGCGATACGCGACCCAACCTGTTGTTGTCACAATAACCGTACCGTGACATGGACGCTCATTGTTTAGTCATGTCATATGCCTACTTACTCAGTGGCTCCTAAATACTTGCTCCAAATAAATTTTGTAAAACGTTTCCAGACTGTCAATGGCAGAGAAGATCCTGTGTGTTAGAGAATACACACAGCCTACAGAAAAAAAATAGGTTTTACCTGATTTTAGCAAAAGTATTTACTCTATAATTTTTACAATATATCGTATACTTTCGTTGGAGGCCACACCTTGAGCAGTATATTTGCTCGTCAAAGGAGCGAGCGCGCTGTGGCGCTGCCCACGCTTCAACTTTATGTACATTTAAGAGCAGAGATTCTTATATCTGTATGATAGGTAATTACTAGTTTCGTTAAGTTTTGAATAAATTCATATGGTCACTCAGAGTAAAACGTATTAATTCTATGCATGCTCGTGTGAATGGTTCACGATAGTGTAACGAAAACCGGATTGAAACGTTGTGCCCTTGTACGAGCTGTTTGGCGGTTAAGACTTGTGACACTCATATAAAATAGTTTCACGCGTGTCGTCATCCATAATTCTTAGTATCTATGCAGACGGTCTGCATTTGGACTGCCAGTTTGCTGTGAAATAGCAGTTTTTATGCAGTTAAAACAGTTAGAACTGCTTCTAATCTGTTTACCGACTATGTAGGCCACTTGAATTGGCGTGCAACGCACAATACAGTCAATATGTAGATCTTCTGCTGGAACTTTTAATCTCCTTATCACACAAAGTTTGGCAATATTAAACATCACTTGCATCTTCTAACGTTGTGCCCTTGTACGAGCTGGACTTGTGATACTCATATCAAATAGTTTCATGCGTGTCGTCATCCATAATTCTTATGCCAGTTAGTTGTAAAATAGCAGTTTTTATGCAATATTTAAGACCGTAGCCGTACTTGCATCTTCTAGTTAATCCCCTTCAGGTACAGGATTTTTAATCTCAGTATCCATTGTGATCACTTTAGAAATGAACATCTAAAATTCCGTGGAACAGAACGAGAAGGAGTTGCCTATTTTGAGAATCAATTCCAGTGACGTTTGCTGGATCCTGTTGCTCATAAACAATATAATACAATAGCTTCATAACTTACTGTACGTACACTTGTATTAGATAGTTACTCGCGACTAACTCGTTGTCATGAGGTGTGTAGTGGGTAGTGTTGTGGTGCGCTGTGGTTGCTGCGGTCGATGGTGACCTTTGTTTGTATCACGCGACTGCGAGCGATGCGCGAAGGTCACTTCTTATGCATTCTATTGTGGTTTTGTGCTCTCAGCTGTGCGCCCGCGCCGTGCCACTCGTTTCAATATGCTTCTTCATAGGTACAATACCTACTATCATCGTACTATTAGTATTACTCAAGCTAAAGGTCCTTCCGCGTAACTACCTATTATGTGTCTATTCTGTCGCGGTTGTATTCACCAACCAAATGACAATGACCGATGCGTTTGCCTCCCTGTCATACACGACGCGCCCAATCAAATCACTTACATGTCCATTTATAATACAGCAGTGTAACTTGTGTGTGATGTTGTTAGCAGAGCCAATGGAACTTTTACAAGCCGGCCAAATGACTCAAACTTTAATTCTATATTCAAAGTCAACGAACGTGAGATATTAGCATAAGGAGAGTGGGATGTCCCCAAAGTTTGTTGGCAAAAAAGTGTCAACCGGACACGGCGTGGTGAGGGCGTGGCGCAGCCTAGGCATTTCTCACGCATTTGTGCATGGGCTACGCGCTGCGTGACATCGGCGTCCGCGCATGACACGCATCCACAATGACGCGTCCGAGCGCGGGATCCTCGACCTGGCCTGGGAGACCAGATACCCCGCGTGATCTCTGTAAATATCCTACGATTGGTTATTTCCAAGAACGTGAATATTCACGCGATGAGGATATTTTTTTTTTTCACTTATCATTCTTAGGTAGCTAATTACATATAATACGTGTAGGTACTCATTCGGTATTATTGTATTATCTAAATATTAAGATAATAAATAAACGACATATTTTAATCATAGTTTCCAAATCTGATAGTGGTATTGATCAACCCGATACAAAGGTAATACGACATGGTCGACCAAATCTATAGATATGTCCTAAAAGTGGCACGTTTCAAAACTATTTATGGTAACTTTAAGCGATACTTTATATTGAACGTGTGTGAAGCGGATCTCGGCTCCATACGTACAGTCAAGTCGAGCACAACAACGTACTTGTAGATATAATATTATTATCAGTGAAGTGGAGTATCCTTGTGCAAGATATTGTTGTTGGTTTCAAATTAATTGTCATATATGTTTAATGACAATGTTGCCACTCGCTCTCTGTGTTAATGTGTCACTCGAATGTGTCCACAGATAAAAACAATGGAACTAACGTAACGGAAGTAGCATTGTTCTCACGATTGTTACACAACTAATGTTAATCCTATTTTCTGAGCAGCTTATACAAATTATAATATCCAAGTTCATTTTTTTTATATACGAGTATTTTTAACACAAAGCGACTCCGACAGTCTCATGTGAGAGCTTCCAATCAATGAGCATATCTTTTTTTAATAACCTTTGTGTTTGATCAGAATATCTCTACGGTGAGTGATGATGAGGCCGAACTTGGTAAGCACTCAAAACCTAGACTGGCTCTCAAGTCCTCAAAGTAGGTAGGTTTAGTAACAGAAGTTCAACTCGGGGGTGGTGGCTGGCCAGACAGGCGGATACTATAAAATACCGTGCCACTGTGCTTTTTTTTATCACGATGTTTTCCTTCACCGAATGCTCATGCTCATTCTAGGATTCGAACCCACCTCCTCACAGTATTCGGAGGCACCTACCACTAACCTATCATCGCCTTAACAGTCATCATCATATTAGAATGTGGCAACTTGCGCTACTGCATTATATGGTGGCTGCACTGTGGCTACACTTGTCATAATCTACCTGCCTGTTATCAGTTGTTTGTTTAATTGCACCTAGTTACACACATGCACATACAAATAGCTCTCCACGATCATGCGGGTGTTTGCATGTGTGTATGTGCGAGGGCGGCCTCATTTCCATGTATTATGCTGTGGAGTGGAGTCTGTCTCTGCTGATCATTCAGCAGTTGGCTGCATGCCATGAGGCACATGACATCATTCCTTATATTTAATTTATCAAGTACCTAATTCATTATAGCCCATTAACTCAACAATGAGTAAGTTCAGCGTGAGAATATTCAGGTAGTCGCTGCGGGCCCGCGCCCCGCCCGCGCCCGCGCCTTCAGCCTTCAACCGTCAATTATATACAGGTAAAGTAACAATAATGAGGAAACAATAATCACTATTGCGCGACTGCGCGTTGTCCTCGCTTCTAAATCTTACTATTCATCAATATTGTGTGATAATGGTAATGCAATACGTTGCATGTGCATATGTAGAGCTACACGTGTGTGTGTGTATGTGTGTGTGGTTGCAGCTCGTGTCGTGAGTGACTATGCTATGACTTGTAATTGTAACTATTATTTATTCTGTGCTATGACTAAGTATAATATGAATTCATGAATTAAAGTAAACTGTTCAACGATGATTAAATTATGTGAGTCACGGTTAACAAGTCAAGATAAATTAACCTAGATACAGATACACTTGATCTGCACGCGAATGAAGCGTGGATTTACCTCAGTGTCACTCTGTCACTGATTCAGTGCGTCCTAGCAGGTATGGAAGTTAGCTTGCTGAACTGGGATGGACTTCGAGTAGGATTGCCATCTTGCCAGGTTTTCCTAGGTTTATCATAGTTTTAAAGGCTTCCTGGTAGCGTCCGAACTTTGTTACAGTACGCATTTCAACATTTGTAAACTGCTTACTTAGGCAAACATTGTAATAAACAAATCAATTTGGACTTTCCATGACATGACTCATAGCGAGACAAACAATCATGAAGGTTACTGGGGGCTGCTTCATTCAACCAACGGTTACTTGTGAGAAACGCATTTTAAAAGGTGAACTGAACTGCATTATAATCTAACATAAAAGATTTACGTCCATCGAGGCGCGGACAATCGCAGTGCATGTTGATGTTAGCTTTAAGATAACCTAGAACAACACGATAGCAACGGACCTGCAGGCACCAGGCAGTAGCCAGTACACGAGCCGAGCTGCACCGTGTCGACACCACGACAACGACACCGCACGCACCGGGCAACCCGCGCGCCCGCGCCCGCGCCCGCGCCCGACGGATGCAGGATATCTATTAGTGGAAAGCGATGTAATGCTTCATTACATTTCATTACATCAACACTCAAGGTTCCAGCCACATGAAAGTCTACTTTGTTGTACCTAATGTTGCGGTAAAGATAACCATCATATAGGTCGGTGCATTTTGATCAGGTGGAAGGTCTGCAAGCTTATCAACCAAATTCATTGCAGTAATGGAATCCTAACATTCGCATTTGATCCAAGGAAACTTCATAGTATGTAAAGTCTCATACTTGTACTGTGGTATAGGCCTGTGTATTGACCACAATCTTAACATGGTTGACAATCGTATCATTATAGGGTCGGCAACGCGCGCGTGATACCCCTGGTGTTGCAAGCGTCCATAGGCTACGGTAACCGCTTACCATCAGGCGGGCCGTATGCTTGTTTGCCACCTAAGTGGTATAAAAAAAAAAAAATGGTCAGATTATGTGGCCGAAGGTGGTAAACACAGGCCTAATTGGGAACTGGGCTCGGACCACATTAGTAGGTGCTTGGTGACAGATTGTCAACTTGAGGGTGGTAGCAGTAGCAACCAGGCGGATAGCTACTGTAAAGCACCCTACTATCGTGCTTTGGTTTCCTATGGGTTGTTTCTTACACAAAAAGCTCAAGGTAATCGTAGGATTCGAACGAGAGCTCTTTTAGCGACTAGATGAGGCGGCGCGGGAGCATTATTCCTCAAGCAAATATTACGAGAGATCGTCTTTGGCCTCGAGTTCGAGTGAGCGCTTCGCGATCATTATAAATGTACGACATCGGATCCCTATCTACATATAGGTACCTACTACACTACACTACAAGTTCGTCGCGTGAACATGAGCAAACAAACAGAAACCGGTCCAAGTGAACATACACGCCTAAGCCTTCCTTCATAATCATAATATCATATTAAAAGTATGCTATGGCAAAAGTGCGCATCAAAATGCGCACTTTTGCCATAACAGTAGTATTCTGTGCTTTTGCTCCTAAAATTGGTGATTTAATATTGTATCGGTACTAGGGTAGGTGTTTCGGCCCCCACGGTATCACCTGTCCCTTCTCTACATAGTAATACTAAATAGTTACTATTATTTGCTAGCAAGCACAACAAACAGATTTTCCAAAGATACCTAGATAGATCCTACATATAGGAAGAGCAATAGATAGCTCTTCCACTGGACGGTGTTAAAGAAGAAACAAGTCTGTCTCCTGTCCGCGCCGTATCAATCACATGTCGTGTGGTGTCCGTTGCTTTCCGACACATAGACACACACACTTACACACAACCCTCCAGTGTGCACAATCCATCGAGGAGGCAAGCACTGTTGCACTTCACTATTCCCACGACTACTTAGTCAGGTACGTGCATACCTACGTATAAAGCAGAACATTTAACTACAATTCAAAATCAAAATCGTTTATTCAATTTAGGCCCTAATAAGGCACTTACGAACCAATTACACAACCAATTACATTAAATACAGGTGGGCACAGGTGGGTATCTACTGCTTTCACAGCGGACGACGATTTTATGGGAACCCTAACAAAAGTATCGGTACTCTACCTAGGTCTAGGCTAGGTAGGTACCGATAGAGAGGGCCGATCCCACCCGGAGGCGAAGCCGCCAGGGCGTAAACGTACCTCGTCGCGGCCCTCCTGCCCTGTAGCTCGGGCTTATAATAACAGCTAGGTAGGGTGTTCTCCTCCCAGTCGTAAAAGGCACTAAACGGGGCCTTTGGGGTCATGGGCAATCAGAGCGGAGGCTCTGTGTGCCCAGAAGCGACCCCAAGGAGAACGCTGGGTCGATGTGGTCATGACTCATCGTGCGATATCACAGCGAGGGTGCTGGGGAGAGTTGTAACACTTCCCCCGGGACGAGCTATCTAAGCGCCGCGCTTGGAGGGGTGAGCAGGTACGCGTTCAACACTAGAGCCCGCCCCCCTCTCTACAGCGCAGGTGGCAACCACCGTGAGGTTTTAGCCGGTAAAAGTCCGGCATAACCTGGCCTCGCCCCCCAGGGCGGTAGTGTATCCTAGGAGGATAAATTGTAAATGGTCTATGTGGGGTCCACTTCTCCGCAGCAAATTCAATTCTGATTGTAAAGGAAGAAACCCATACCTGCCGCAGAATACAAATAATACAATAGTAGGTAGATACTACCTACCTTTTTACCTTAGCAAAACTTTTTTTTTTGTTGTAAAAAACATAAAATTAACATGTTATTGTTATGGCTGAGGGGTCGAAGCCCGATGCGTTGGTCTGATCAAATACGCGCAGCATTGGAAACCAGTGTGTGTGCTGCTATCCACACAGCAGAAGATCGATCCAGATGGCGTGCAATAGTCCGTGAAAAGATAACCCAAAAAGGTCACGTCCCTCAGCAATGAGGTAGGTATACTATGCAAGGAGGAGGTTATTGTTTGGTTTCCTTACTTCTATGGGTCGATTTATTGGTCATATAAGTAGGTAGGTACCTAATTATTTCCAAGTAGTGTAGTGTAGCGTCACTGGCAGGAGTAGCCCATGCAAGTAGTTGCGAGAGGTGGTGTGTGGTGTGCGGGGCACGGGGCGGCACGCGACCGGTTCGCCTTGAGGTGCCTTGAGAGCGCATCTCCACGGCACGCGCGCCGCGCGCCGAGCTCATGTCCGCACCGTGCCCGTACTTACCGCACCGAGCTGCCCACGCGCACGCCGCGAAAGCCTTCCCTTCCCTTCACTACACCACATTATATGTTATATTATTATCTAAGAGTAATTCTTGACAGAGTAATTCTGAAGCGCTCGTGGTGTAGCATGAATCGCCGTTCTTAATCGATCGGCAAAGTTAAGCTACATCTGTCGTGGTCGGTACCTGGATGGGTGACCGTCTAGTGGTATTTCATATCGAGCGTTTCCGTGCATCGGAAGGCACGTAAAGCCGTTGGTCCCGGTTATCACTTAATTGTGATAGTCGTTAAGCTAGTTGGATGCCTCATAGGCGGCTTGAAAAATTTCAACAGTAGGTTGAACACTAGCCTACCTCCACCAATCCGCAGTGGGCATGCGTGGTGGAGTATCTGCCCATTCCCTTTCACCCTAATTTGTGAAAGGAGGCCTGTGCTCAGCAGTGGGACATTATAGGCTGATGATGATGATGAACTCTTGACATAACGGCTTGATTTATGACGGATTACAAACTATACTTATCCTTTGAGGTTCTAGGTTTGTTCCCAGGTGTCGCATAATAAGTGTCCCATATTTATCTTCGTAGGTACTCCAAGACGAGGTAACTCTCATCCGAATTAATAATCTGCCTGTTTTTTTTTTAACTAGTTTCGTATCCCAAGTCCTTCCTTCCATTCCACAATAAGAATTTCATACAAACTGTGTACAACCTGTTTATATTACCCCCCGAGTGCCCCGAGTGCCCCGAGTGCCCCGAGTGAGGCGGCAATGCTAACTGCGTGCGCGACGCAGTCGATTTGGAGCCAAGAGGATCAGAATCGCAATACCTACATACCTAATCAGCGTCACTCGCTATATAGGTAATTACTTGATATTGGCTCTGATACCTTATCTGGCTTTATATTGCGTAACAATACAAATTAAAAGAACATTAAAACACGCGTAGGTATACTAGGTATTTAACAGATTACTGATTTTTCAAGTCTTAGAAATTGTTGAATACTTTCAAATACTACTTTCAAACCTTTAGGTTATATTTACTCTGAGATTGTAACCTTTCAATTCAACTCATCAGAACGATGGCTTTGGAGTTTGGAGTGAAACTCGTAACACAAGCAAATCTTTGCTTATAAGGATATCCCAAAATTTGCTACAGGTAAGTTAGGATACAGGTTCGACGAGACGCCCAAGCCTTCCGCTGTAAAAATTCTCGATAGAGGTAGCTACTGTAGTGCGCAAGTACATGTACATGGACAACTTCTAAGCGTAGGACTGCCAACTATGTGGCCAAGTCGGGCGTCTCACCAATTTAACTCAAGAGGCTCTATAGACTATAGCTGTGCGTGGTGTGTCCATGTGTGCATGTGTGCCTGTGCTCAATACCACGGTTAAGATTATCGTGTCAATACCAACTTAATAATTACTATAATAAACTTAGTTGTTTTTGGATGGAAGGAATTTTTACTTCTTTTGAAATATTTGAAATTTATTCCGTAGGCTGTTTTTTTTATAAGGTGGACGCACACTTATCAGAGCCGAACACGGCGAACGAATCGAAGTCAAGGAGGGCTCGCACCGAAAGAATCAACCGAAACGAAGAAGAAAAACAACTCGCGTGTTGCTCTGTCGTATGCACTGATAGAATGCGAGCGCATCGGTCGAGTCGTCCGGATAAGCCGAGCCGAATCTGATGACGTCATTCGAATGTGTCTAGGATTTCTGGGGTTTTTCCAGATTCGGACGATTCGACGCGGGCAAGTGTGCAAGCTTTCATAAGATTTCATATACAGAATGTGGTTTTCCCAATGGAGTACAGCATGGGGTTCTTCAAAAAGGGCGTGAAAAGATTTCTTCAGGGTCGGCAACGCGCGAGTGATACCCCTGGTGTTGCAAGCGTCCATAGGCTACGGTAACCCAAATTGAAAAATATTAAGTACTACAGTTCATACTGTAGTACTTAATATTTTGTGCCTCATGGCACGAATGGTGAGCACAGATAGGCAGTAGTGGTAGTACTTTTGGCCAAATCACAGTAGCTAAATGACACGCAAGAATCCAATAGACGACGAGCATTGACTGACGAACCAATCGTGTGCAGCTCGGCGCTCCCCCCTGCTTCATTCCGCCAAACAGACCGAAAAATTAACTACTGCGCGGGTTGAGCACAGATTGACATCTGTGCTCACGACTCGTGCCCCTTACTATACCTATATCATAATATTTTTTTATCGTCCTTGCCTCATGTTGTGATGATTTCCCCGCCGTGGTGTTCCCAATGGAGTACAGCATGGGGTCCTTCAAAAAGGGTGTGAAGAGGTTTCTGCAGGGTTGGCAACGCGCGAGTAATACCTCTGGTGTTGCAAGCGTCCATAGGCTACGGTAACCGCTTACCATCAGGCGGGCCGTATGCTTGTTTGATGCCTACGTAGTATAAAAAAATTAAATGTTAGAATGAGGTATCATTATTTAAGTCATGAAAATTATATATTGTCCATAACCTGGCAGGTCCTAGTTTAATATAGGTACTTGTGATGGTGTGGAGGTGTTAATTCTGAGGGGGAGCTCTAGCGGTCAACGACTGAGGTCACTTGATGACCGTTGCAGTCAGAATGGTAATGAAACGATCAAGTTGTTAAAAGGTAAGTTTATTCATAGCGATGGCGTGTCATTGTGGAGGCTTCGCTCGTTAGCCCTGCAGTAGCAGTACTTGTTGAGGTGCGGGTGGGTTCTGGTCACGCATCGCGGCTCCTCGCTGTAACTGCATAAAAAACTCTGAGCTTAGCACTGAGTGTTGTACTAGCAAGAGCGATCGACACTATAGGAATAGTTAGCACCTTATTACTCAGCACTACAGTCATGTCAATGGGTTGGAATCTAGAGTATCGTTTATCGCAATTTATTTTACAGATAGATGAACTACAAATTAGTGATCCTAAAGAATTTGAGAAGAGGATTTGTTCCATCCCTCATTTACTTCAACTTTGATCCAACAATATGCGAAAATGTGATCACAAAGTGATCCCGCAGCTATTTTCAGGAAATTTCTAAAAGCCAAAGAAACATCTTTGTTGATATTTTCTCTGCACTTAACATTTGCGGATGCCTTGGAATTAATCTGAAAACTAGGTGAAGTGGGCAGACACTGAACTGGCTGTATATTGGTTCACTCACATGTTCGTCCGCGATATCTCCCTCTCAGTGATTTGGAAGTCATTCTTCTTGACGTGGTATGTCATTGTTCCTTCGAAGACACTTTCACCAGGATTCAAAGTTATCTGGAAATAGCAAATTGCATGCATAATGCGCAAAGGTGCCTTTGTGATGTTATGTGGTGTGGTGGCATAAAAGTTGAAGAGCTTACGGTCTTACGGTCTTGAGGGTGTGGTTTTAAATCACTGGTTCGTGTCTCTGAGTTTTAAGGTACCTTAACGTACAGATTCGTCTGACTTTTCAGTTAAGGAAAACATTGTTGCAGTTGCAGAAATGTTGCCAATATCCACCATTGTATAATGATAGTTGCACCTCAGAAACAAATTCTTTAGAAGGTGCGCACGCCTCAATAGAACAGGCTTGGTCACATACTAAACTATTATTACTAAGATTGTTGGAGCATCTACTTAGAAATCTGTTGACTTCCTACCCCATGAGAAGTGTCGTGATGATAATGTATAGCCCGGTAGGCAGGAATAGCAGGTACCTTAGCTTGGAGGTATTCTCTCGTAGCTCTGGTTTGTGACTGGAAAAGATTACCGAGGTATCTGTGCTGACGAGCTGTGTTCACAAACGGATATTTGAGGAGCTTCGTGTCTGGTGTCTGTTTCATCACCCATGCTATGGACATCAAACTTCTTTGAGCACAAAGTGATCTGAAATCGATTGAACTTACATAATGTAATCTATTTCTATAGGTTACCTCGTTTGTTGTCTTGAGTTTTGCCCTTTGAGATAAGTTGGCTTTGCACCCAGTTTGATGCTCAATTTAATAAAAAAAACTCGGTGAAATAAAGCTTGCTCAAGTTTCATGTTCATAAATTGCTCGGGCGGGATTACTAATATGCCCGATATATGGCGATTGATAATTTACCAATCGCCATATATCTAGGGTATACATGGATATTTGAACAATATAATGAACTCTGTCATGCGTCGTAAAACCGCTGATAAATAAATTTACTAAACCGTTTCTCGTTGGTAAGGTTGTTAATGAAGACAGCTAGGGCTTGTGCCGCTTGGCTGTAGAGAGGGTCCTCTCGGGATAGGTTGTACCACCTGGTGCACGCGCACCAGTGCGTCAGCACGCCGGCCTCGCCGCACGAACGGGACTTCGATATCTGACCAAACAAACGAAAGTGAAATAGCACACATGTGTCTGATATGACTGTTTTTTTTAATATGTATAGTAGATATATTGCCATATATTATTACCATACCACGGTAAGATATGGTCGCAGGCAAGCTTATGCAAAGAATTATTGGACTATTATATATTATTGTCACGCGCTCGCCGTAAAATATTTTCTTTTTTTCGAGTAAGCAATTCTTATCTATTTTCACAAATTATTTCAAGCCTATTACATTATTTTGCCTGCCTCAGGCCTTACGGAGTGATTGCCTTAAAATACGACGCTGAAAGAAGGTAGGTATATATATTACTGGTTTCAACAAGCTGAGTCCCCTGGGATAATCAGCTCCCGGTACCACATACGGGTTGGCGTGCTCTTCCAACTGCACGAAGTCCAACAGAGTCGTGTGGACGTCAAACGGCGTCGTCAGAACCTCGGCGTTCCCCTTCAGTGCGGACAGGGCGTCGGGCCGTCTCTTCTTGAACTCCTCTGGTAGACGTATCGCCAGTAGAGGCAGGCGCTCCTCTAGCTTACTTTGATATGTCCTTCGTGAGATAGAGTATCTGCAATACACTTCTTTGCTTCTCAGTCTGAAACGTTAACTTAGTACACTCATACTTATACAATACAACCCTTCAACCAAAACATGTTAATGGTCCTACCAGGCAGCCTGATACCTTCGCTTGAGGCCAAACCACATTTTACTGGAAAAAAATATTCAAGTCTACTCAATCACTAACTTTCGCCCGCTGCTTTTCCCATATGTCCTTAAGACTTCATACAGAGTCGTAATTTCCCGTCAGTGGATTGGCTGGCTGAGATAAGTAGCTATTAGTTAGTAGTAGAATAAATGTGTCAAACAATAAAACCATAATTCTGTTATTCTTGCCTATATTATTAACTATAACAATATGTGCACACCTTGTGGTCTTCTACAATTACGTAACTACGTATATGGTTTGGGATTTCACCAAGGTTCTAGATGGAACTCTTAGCCAACGCCTTATTCCAGGGATGAGTACATACATACCTTGGTCCGTGGTCCCCCATAACCAACAGCAAGGTGTCCCTGCTCCAGCGGCGTGTGGTGAAGTTCCTGATGAAGGAGACCAGCTCGTCGTCGGCCGCGCCGAACATTTTGATGTCATCGTGAGTTATGTCAGCTATGAACGTCAAGCCAAACCGTTTTCTGTCCAGGTGGAAAAACTAAAGGCCAGTGGGCATATTTTTTTTTTATTTACTTATTATTAATAAAAAAAAGTTATAAAGAAATAGCAACTATAAACCATTTAAAAATAAAATATTGTGTGCTCCTTCCTACTACTTGCATGAAACCCTCCTTGCGCTTGTCCAGATCAGCTTATTGATACACTGGCAGTCAGTGTCCTATGAAGCTTTAAGTATGTGCTTTACCACTCCCGATCATATAAATATCCCCGATGAGATGAAGGTTGAACACAAGCCTAGTGAATAGTAGGTGTAAAGTAGCCTTACATGGTCCGTAAGGTTCAGCATCATGCTGTACTGCGGCACTGCTCCGAAACAATACCTTCGCTTGAGGCCAAACCACATTTTACTGGAAAAAAATATCAAGGCTACTCAATCACTAACTTTCGTCGGCAAACAAGCATACGGCCCACCTGATGGTAAGCGGTTACCGTAGCCATATGGACGCTTGCAACACACGAAGCATCGTTTACGCGTTATCGACCTTTTCCCCCTCCCCAATGAGCATTTGCATTTATTCAATTTAGGCCCTGATAAGCCACTTTTGAACGTTATCAAAATTACTACACTGGTTCTTAAGACTTCGGACTCTGGCAAGAAACTCAGCAACTCTTTTTTTTTATAATTTCCAAATATATATATAGCAAGCAATAGCCTGCGAAGCGAAAAATTCATTCAAATACGTTCTTGTATATATCATATACATGAATGAACATGTCTATATATCCTGAGTCTGGGTGAAATTAGGTAAGTTTATGAAGTATATATTTACAAACAAAAATTAGTACCTACCTATATTACTGCCTATATCAGTGATCTGGTTTCCATATACACTCTGTTTAGTTTGGGATCAGATAACTGTGTGTGAGGAATGTCCCAGGGTATTCATTCATAGCTACCAGCTGAGAACCTACCCCAATTTTTCTGTATTAGGTTGTAAAAGCCAGACGCTAACACCTTCCATTCCATTCCAAAAGTGCGGTAGTAAAATGGTTTAGTGTGAATGACTGTGATACATACGCGCCTCGCTTGGACTCTTCCAGCAGCAAGGCCCGCAGGTAGTGGTCAGAGGGGCGCGCCGCGAACCCGTTGTGCCGGTATGTGAACGTGCCGATCCAGGGCATGTCCTCGAAGTACGCCGTGCGGTACCTGCCCAGCACAATACATTGTAAATTTCCACCATCTCCCCATGATAAGCGATCATGTGCAAGAAGCTAGTGAGCTTAGTTACAAGATAACTAGCCTTAGAGTGGAGCAATATATAGGGTGTCCCAATACTTAACTTCGAGCGGGTTTTTTAAGCAAAAGAAAAAAGCCATGTCACGTAGTTTTAAATGATAAAATATATTTTGAAAGAGTTGAAAATCGACACCCGAGACCTTATTTAATTAATCTAAACTTGTTTTGAAAAGAGTAATTGCTGAGTTTATTGCCGGCTCTTCTCAGCAAAGGTTACCTTCCGAACCGAGTCAAACTTTTCATAAGTGCCTGCGGTGGTCTATTTGAATAAATTATTTTGAATTTTGAATTTAGGATGCATGGAGGGTTCCGTACAAACCTGTAGGTATATAAGTAAATGGTAGTATAGAACTGAGTATTTGATATTAATTTCAATTTATGACGTATTAAAAAAAAAAAAAAATTACTAGATCTCGTTCAAACCAATTTTCGGTGGAAGTTTGCACCGTAATGTACATCATGTATTTTTTATAGATTTATCATTCTCTTATTTTAGAAGTTACAGGGGGGGGACACATTTTACCACTTTGGAAGTGTCTCTCGCGCAAACTATTCAGTTTAGAAAAAAATGATATTAGAAACCTCAATATCATTTTTTAAGACCTATCCATAGACACCCCACAAATATGGGTTTGATGAAAAAAAAAATTTTGAGTTTCAGTTCTATGTATGGGGAACCCCCAAAATTTATTGTTTTTTTTATATTTTTTGTGAAAATCTTAATGCGTTTCACAGAATACATCTACTTACCAAGTTTCAACATTATAGTTCTTATAGTTTCGGAAATAAATGGCTGTGACATACGGACGGACATACAGACAGACAGACAGACAGACAGACAGACAGACATGACGAATCTATAAGGGTTTCGTTTTTTGCCATTTGGCTACGGAACCCTAAAAAGTACTACCTGCACTAACCCCGGCAAGTAGTACCAAAAGATGGCGCATTTATACAGCTCACTGGCATTTATTCACAATTTCAATATGATATAAAACTTGAAACTTTTTATTTCATAAAAAAATCTATTTTTTACTTTAAAGCGAGAGAACCAAAGGCTTTTTCACTTGAAGAGCTCCTTTCCGTAAAAACGTTACTTGTATGGGGGTGGGGGACCCCTTTTATTTTCAATTTTATAGCGGCAATAAAAATACACGTTCTGTGAAAATGTCAATTGTATACCTATAACTGTTCATGGGATACAGCCCGCTGACAGACAGGCGGACGGATGAATGGAACCCTAAAAACCACTCAATCGAATATTAAAATGAAGGAGGCCAAAATTCAATTATATCAAATAGGTATTTAAAGCAGTCATAACCTATAACGTCACCTGGGTCTTTAGTCATTATGTCCCACTCGCGAATGGCCCGCGGGCCATAGCGCCTATTCTATTTTATTTTCAAATTTTGCATTAGTCATTATGGCCCGCTGTCAAAACAAACAAAATACAATCCTATTTTTGGTACAGATGAGTGGAAAAGTGTTATGATAGAAATAATAAATATTATTTCCCATAGAAAATGAATAATAAAAATGTTTTTTTTTCATACAACTGGTGGTAAGCGGTTACCTTAGCAAAATGGATACTTGTGATAGCCGGGGCATCATTCGCGCGCATATAAAATATATATTCAAGTTACATTAATCTGGTGGTAAGCGGTTACCTTAGCACTATGGACACTCGGGGTGATACCCGGGCCGGGGCATCATTCGCGCGCATATAAAATATATATATATTCAATGTCAACTGCAAAAAAATTCTCCAACTCCCAACTCGTCATCTAACAGCTCATAGGAATCCTCACTAGTCTGCCAGGATATCTTTAGAGGAATTCTGCTGACTCCTGACGAACGAGAACCTTCTTCCGTAAGCTCATCATACTGAATTTGTGGCCTTCTGTAGACAGATTTCCGTTCATGGACATGGAGACTCCTGTGTGATACTCAGTGTCTATGACAATGACTCATTGCATGAACATCCATGAGCTTGGAAGGTTATCTGCACGATGAATTACCAAAATTCAAGGCGATGATAGTTCATTGGTTGGTAGTGACGTCGGATGCCGAGGCGAAGGTCCCAGGTTCGAATCCTATAATGAGCCTGAGCTTTCGGTGAAGGAAAACATCGTGAGGAAACCGCTATGGTATCCTCACGACGGGGGTAGGATACTTTGTAACCAGTAACCAGCCTGGCTACCACCCTCAAATTGAAAATCTGTCGCCGAGCACCTATCGGCGTGTTCCGACAGCTGCACTTGAGAGCAAGTTCCATCTAGGCTTTGTGAGCTTACCACCTTCGGCCACATTACCACTTACCATGGTAAGACTGCAGTGAAAAATAGGCACAAAAAAAGACAAGTTCCGACTTATTTTTGCCAGTGTCGAGTTGAATTGCAAATTATTATTATATCATCGGCGAGTTTAGCACGCTTAATGATTGATTTTCATGGCATCACAAGCATCCATAGAGCTGAGGTAACCGCTTACCACCAGGGGGCTAAGTCTGCTATTATAATTGCATTCCAATGAACTATTAATTTATTTCGATTTTTTATGTAAATGTTTATTTCGATATAATAAAAGAATACTATGATACAGCGAGGTTTCATGTTTGTGTACTATTTCAGAGTAATCACATGTTATTTCATTAGATATTGGTAAAAACCATGTAAAAACCTTGAACTGTCACGCTATATGAAATAGACTATAGTACCTACTTACTCTTCTCGCTTCTCTCTCGTCTTGCTCGTCTTTCGTGGAACCACGTTTTTGAGCAAACCTTAAACTGGTTTATGCGAAACACACAAGAATAGTCTTTGTTTACAGTTACACGGCAAAGGATTGGAGTAATTTTGAAAAACACAAGTCGGTGCACGCACGACATCGTCCTCAGCCAATGATCTTCAGTGAGAGACCTCTCAGCAGATTCGACACATATCACATAAACGTCTAGAAAAGAGAGGGTAGGAAACTTGCTTCATACAAGTTTACCCTCAATCTTATTTATAAACACGCAACTAATTTATAAAACAATTGTTATCTTTTAAAGGCACGCTGACGGTACGTCTATATAGATTAATACATCAGTGGACATATCATTATGTTGACAATATGAGATGTCAATAAGTGACAATATTTTTTTTCATAACGCCATTATTATCAGCCTGTTTTATTTGATATAAATGGTAAACCCTTCTTCGATAGAGTTTTAATGCTGGGACCGCACCGCACCTAGACAAAGTGTATTTCACATTAGGATACGTTACGTCCTAGAGTATCCTTATGTCATATAATATGGACGAATACATTTTATTAATATTGTTTTATGTAATCTATATAATAATAATGTTTGTCCAAAAAAATATGCTTAAGACACGTATAACGGTCAGTTAGTCAATATAGATTATGTTATATGGTGCCGATTCTGTTGTTTACAACTAAACT
The DNA here is from genome assembly GCA_947623365.1 of Achlya flavicornis. Classification (NCBI taxonomy): domain Eukaryota; kingdom Metazoa; phylum Arthropoda; class Insecta; order Lepidoptera; family Drepanidae; genus Achlya; species Achlya flavicornis. Next base: position 10,271,312 of record OX392492.1, read on the forward strand.
AATTTAGTCTCACTATATCTCTTTCTAACAAAGAACATAAGAAAGGATGTATGTAAGAAACGTCTATTTGACCGTAAATTCAAACGGAAAAGACTAATAGATAGATAGATAGATAGATAACGCTTTATTGTTACACCACATGAAAAAATAATAATACAAGAGCTTAAAAAATAAAGTGTTACAATGGGCGGCCTTATCACTAAAAGTGATCTCTACCAGGCAACCTTTGGATGGAGAGGATTTAAAATAAAGTGTAAAAACGGGGGTGTACAATATTATACAACCAAACAAACAAACAAAAAAAAAAGTATAATGAATAACACAGTGAAATATTACTGGACATAATATATAATAAATAAATCTAATATAAACTAAAATACACATATTAATAAAATATATATGAATACATACTATCATAAAATACAATACAAATATAATGTAAACATAAATACAATACATGATAATATAAATAAACATAAATCAATAGCTAGAGGGACAGATAAAAGTTCTTGACCTGATCCTTAAAAATATTTACTGACTGCGCACGTCTGATTGAAATTGGTAAGGAGTTCCATAAACGAACCGCTTCAACAGTAAAAGATTTGTCGTAAAAAGTACTAGTATGAGCTGGCATTCTAAGAGCTAAGTTTACTGATGACCTAAGTGAGTGAGAACAGTGGAGGAAATCAAAGCGTTCCTTGAGGTAGCGCGGGGACGAGGGATTGAACAATATATTGTAAAGTAAGGAGAGTATATGAGTATTCCGGCGAAGTCTAATAGGAAGCCACTTGAGTTGAGAACGAAAATTGAGGAAACGTGATCATATTTGCGCAAGCCAAATATGAATCTAATACAGAAGTTTTGGAGTCGCTCAAGCTTATTTAGCTGGTCCACCGTGAGATCTAGATAGCAGGCGACGGCATAGTCAAGAACGGGAAGCAGAAGAGTTTGAGCTAAGGCAATTTTAGTGGCAGTGGGAAGAAAGTTACGCAGTTTCTTTAATGACGCTGCAGACGCATACAGTTTGCAACAAGTGGCTTGCAGCTGTGGGCCCCAAGTCATACAACGGTCCATTATGAGTCCTAGATTTTTGACCTTCTCACTGTACGGAATAATAATCCCATCTAGATTTACTTGAGGAAGCGAGAGCCAGTCTACCTTACACAATAATCTGGAGCTCCCTACAATCATGACCTGAGTCTTACTGGGATTAACTTTTAAACCAAAGGCTTTGCTCCACTCTGTTATACGATCCAGGTCGGTGTTTACTGTTGAAATAGCTTGTGATAAGATGTTAAGTGAGGATTGCGAATATATCTGAAGGTCGTCAGCATATAGGTGGTAGGAAGAAGAGAGATTTTGAGAAATTGAATTAATAAAAACAGCAAAGAGGAGAGGAGATAGAACGCCACCTTGAGGTACGCCGGCTGACGTGGTACACCACGAGGAGAAATTCTCATCGATGCGAATACACTAATTTGACAGCTTTAAATATGTTCCATCCTTTTTCAATAATGTTTGTAAGAAAGACATGTGATGTGATTATAATTAGTTTAGTGCGATTTACAACAGAATCCGCATCATTGTACCTATCGCTATCTTAAAAATTGCGCGCCGCGTCTCATCGTGTCGCGTGTCATTGTATCCCGTCTCGGTGTGAACTGACCCTTAAGGCGAAAATCCTCTTTTTTATACTACATAATTTGAAATAAAATACACACACTACTACACATCATATACTACACTTAAAAAAAACTTGTATGTCAATGTCACTGCTTGGGTGGGCGTTGCAATTACATATTTACTATCTAAATTGGTGAGTACCTATTAAACTTTATTCCGATTTCTGTGATATAAATGAATCCTGGTCGTTTTCAAAACGTTAATTGTAATAGGTATACGTTACGGTATTTACATTAAACTGACTCTACTTTCAGGATATATGTATGCTGTTGACTCATGAAAAGATCGAGATGCTCTTGCAGCTTATGCAGAGCAGGACCATCCAGAACTTACTAGAGGACTGGTTATGAGTGTGAATGGGAGCCCGTTTCAATCATATGTGGACAGACACCACGGTCCAAATAGTCTTGGAACCATAAAATAATCTACAAAGCAGTGGTGAAAGGTGGATTCAACATCAGATTTATTGATGAATGGTACTTACAGAATGGTTTGGTGTCATAACCAAAAATACTTTACTAAAAAAGATAAAAAATATACATAATCCATTACAAAATGAAGGACGGACAAACAAACAAACACTCTTTTATCGTATTAAAATAATGGAAAGTAGGGATTTTGTAAGTAGCTATAAAGTTGTGAATCGTTGTGAAATTGGAATTGATATTTCCAGACCCTGATAAAAGAAAATTACTGCGTATGTCGTCGAGGATGGAGGAGGAAGGAGTACACTGACAACTCATGTCATGTCATACTCCTGCTAATTTGACCTGTTGTGCGGTCTCAATTTAGGAAAGGAAGATTGCAGAGCTGGAGAGTACTTGGCAGGAGCTGCACAACCTCACGGACACGTGCCACGCGGGAGATCCTCGCGAATATTCACCGAATAGACATACTCGGCCTGATTTTTATGTACTATACAATAAAATAGTTTCAAGTTATTATGTATTTTATTTAAAAACATTTTAGTAAGGTAGTTTTAAGGTACTCTAGCCATAAATAATGAATGCATTCTTATCTCACTTTATGGCTTGTCTGAAGAGCCTGGCTTGCAGTATGTGGCCTAAATATTGCAGCAGACTGAGGACGATTTTCACACCCTCATCAATAAATTCAATGGGCTCTACATTTGCATCTACACATATATTGTGGAGGACTGTGCAATAAAATCCATGAATATGAATCCAATCCTGGTACTTTAACTTAATATTAGCATTGTCTGAATTCATGGTCCTCTCAGCTGCTGAATCCAATGAAATACCTACTTCATAAAATATACAATCTACCTATATAGTAGGTATATATAAAAAACATCGAGTCTACCGCTGGTATCGATTAACGGCACAGCACGATAGGTTGAATCTTAGCCAACCGCGCCAACTGGCCCGTCAAAAACTACCATAGCAACTATCGCTATTGATGGGGAGTCCATCCTCAAACATTGTAACCAAAACGGTTTCGAACTGTGCGAGCTCAAAGGCGCTTCCTTCCGCGGACGCTCGGACTATGGAATGAGCGTCCCCGCCGTGGTTTCCACAATGGAGTACAGCATGGGGTTCTTAAAAAAAAATGGTGTGAAGAGATTTCTGCATGTTCGGCAACGCGCTAGGGATACCCCTGAAGTTGCAAGCGTCCATAGGCTACGGTAACCGCTTACCATCAGGCGGGCCGTATGCTTGTTTGCCATCTTAGTGGTGTAAAAAAATATAAAATGTATATATAAGTATCTAATAGCATTACTCTTTTTACCCTTGTCGCAGTCGGGCCATTACTTAATGTATTTTCTGTTTGAATGTCTTTCATAGCATTTGTTTATTGTTGGGGTTTATCTCCACATCCCAATTTTTAAATATCAAAAATTTGCAATTATTGAGCGAATTACCCTGCGGGACATTCGGAAGTGGGCCATAATGACTAAAGACCCGTCACCTACCCATCTTGGCCCAAAAGGTGGAAGATGAGCGAGCGTGGATCTATCTTTGTGCTAGTGATCGTAAGCCTGGTGTCTGATTGCTCCAGGTCACTCTTCCCGCTCAGGATTGGGAACAGAGCGCACGAGGTGCCGTCGCCCACTATGTTGTACCTGTAATGTATAAAAGATAATAAATTGTAAGGGTTACTTGTAACTCCGATCACTCCGATTCATCTCCATGTGTGAAGTGTAATCAAAAAATTCATAGGTGCAGTAGTAAAGGCGGTGAAATCAAAAATGTTTAAACGACCGGCTCAACCAGCTGCCGCAATGAAAGAATTTGTGAAGAAGTCCCCCCAGGCCTAAAACAACCAAAAGCAACCATGACGAGAGCCGACATGGGGCAGGTCATCCCACCGACTCAAACACTAGACCACACAAAAACGCGCAACAAACTGCAAGACTAGCTGCCGCAGTGGAGGGGTTTGTGAGAAGTACCCACAGAAAAGAGAATAATTTCTCTGTGGAAGTACCCCTCCAGGTCCGAAACAACAAATCACAACCAGGACGAGAGCTGACATGGGTCATCCCACCTACTCAAATACCAGTGACGGGGCCAGTAGACACACGCATTATCGCCTTTCTCGAGTTTATAGCAATCACAAGAGCAACCAAGCACGTCAATCTCATAACTTGTAAAGGCATCATAGAGGCCTTCCAACTAGTACTTTGTAATAAGCTCTTGCTTTCAAGACTTTCTTTATGTGAGATTTGAATTTAAAATCAGTCATTTTCGTTACCGAAGGTGGGATTTTGTTATAAAACGAACGAAAAATTTCCAAGAAATGTTCAACCTTATTCCACCATCCCCATTCTTACACCTCACCCGTACGTTGTTGACAGTAGTAGGTTATAAATGCGTTGTTTATTTGTTTGTTTGTTTGTTACGCTTTCATGCCTCAACTACTCAACCGATCATCATGAAATTTGGTATGCAGATAGCCTAGGATATGGAAAATGACATAAGCTACTTTTTATCGCGGGAACGCGAGTGAAACCGTGGGGGACAGTTATTTCTATATAAATAGCTAACCCATTCATAATGATCGCTTCATCTTGCAAAAGCTTGTAGCTCTTCGGCATCCTACGACTGAAGCCGACGTGAGAAGCCGAGTCGAATACTAGCATGAGCACATTGAGGGAACCCTCCCTCCCTGGAGGAGACAGCTTGGGAACCGGGCGGAAGCCTGCCTTGTAGCCGAACCAGCGCGAAGATACCAAGTTAAATCTAGGAACAAAGTTATCCGATGAAATAATCGGAGATAGTTAGTCCTGACTGACTGACTAATATATCAACGTACAGCCTAAACCACCGGTCCTAGAGACAAAACAGACAATTTAGAGGGTATATTCTTTGTGAAGAGTAGGTATCCACTAAGAAAGGGCTTTTCGAAATTCCACCCCTAAGGGGGTAAAATAGGGGATGAAAGTTTCTATGAAAGTTCGTCAGTTTCGAAGTTAGGGTCTTCAAATTTTGTATTTATGCTGAATATTGAAAATTAATTTGTACGTGTCTCAGCGTTTTTCATAATTCCTCCCTCGAAGCGGGATGGAGTTGTTTTGTTTTCTTTTATTGTTGTAGAAAAATATGTATTTGTATATATTCCATATGTTCCTGTAGACCACGCGGGTGAAGCCGCAGAAGCTAGTATGTTATAAGTCACCAGATGTTTCCATACCGCAAATTGTAAATTCATCGAGCACCTTCCCATTGGCTTATACTGAGACCTACTGAGAAAGTACTCACCGGGAAACAGGATTCCCTTTACAAGAGACTTTAACATGATCACTTGCGTTAAGTGTATACTTGTCACTCCCGAAAACTTTGATTGGTACACCGTAGTAGTACACCTGGTCGTTCACATATATGATGTCTTTATACGTGCACTCTACATCGTTCATTGTGTGAAGGATGTCTTCCACCACTGAGCATTTTGATTTCTGAAATCAAATATAAGGTACTGAATTTTAGCTCAAACTAAATACAATGTTACATGTATTTTTTTTATACTACTTAGGTAGCAAACAAGCATACGGCCCGCCTGATGGTAAGCGGTTACCGTAGCCTATGGACGCTTGCAAAACCATGGGTGTTACTCGCGCGTTGCCGACCCTGCAGAAATCTCTTCAAAGCCTTTTTGAAGAACCCCATGCTGTAACTCCATTGGGAAAACCACGGCGGGGAGATCATTCCAAAATCTGAGCGTCCGCGGAAGGAAGCTCCTTTGAGACCGCACATTTTAAGGCGATGAATTTTTTGTCTTATTGACGTCAAAATCCCATGGCGAAAGCACAAAAGTAGTGGGCTCAAATTCTACAATGAGCTTGAAGCTTTCGGTGAAGGGTAAAATCGTGGGGAAACGACATCTCGGTACTACCAGCTTGGCTACCAGCCTCAATATTGAGAATCTGTCCTCAAGCCCCTTACTGATGTGTTCCGGCAGTTGCACTTGAGAGTCAGTCCTCCTGTAGGCTTTATGCGCTCACCATCATCATCCACATCATCACTTATCGTGGTGAGATAGTGGTCAAAAATAAGCATATTCACCGCTGATGTATATATATATCATCGTATTTTTGTGAAAACCGTTAGTTTATAATCTATCTAGCCAGATTATAAACTCCCCGATATATTGTGAATTTGTGAACTGTGCCATACATATCGGTGAAGGAAACATCGTGTGTAGACCAGTATGCATAAGAAGATAAACTCAAACGCTGTGAGAATTCGTCAAACCGAAATGTGTATGATTATGAAAGAAAGTACCTGAAAGGACTCGATCGTTATATCTAATTCATTGTTCGATGGCTTATGTTCCTCTATTTATAAGAGAGATTACTATAAAGACATAATGTATAATGGGCTTATTAACGCCCGTATCGATCTGCCCACTCATTTCACTCACATAGCATTGGACCCAATCGAGGCCACTGCAGATGACCCCCGGTTGGTCCACGATGGGACCCGCCACATCATCAGACATCGGATCCAGGACCGGCATTTGACATCCTCTACCTTTCTCTTCTAATACGATCTCTCGTAATTTATTTTCCACTATACTGAAACACATTAAACTTATTATTGTTTATGTTGACTTAACTTATAAATACTGGCAAAAATAAAGTCTTTTCTCGAGTCCAGTAAGTGGCAGACGGACGCAGAAGAACCGTTACTCTCTGACAGTTATTTGGCCCCATGAGAAAATCAAATAGCTAATTACTGTCGATCAGTTTATTTTACCGAGTTCAGTAACTGACAGACAGTGATGGACAGTAACCGCCGACTGCTCGTTTAGCAGTAGACCAACAGCTTGTACCGGGTCAGAGTCCTCACCACTCTTCTTGTACTCTATACGAGTCAAAGCTTTTAAGGTGTCCTCCTAAATCCTTAAAATGAATGCTCTATTGGTCCCATCCCATTTCATTTTGCTACCTTAATGGGCTGCTACAAGGTCATACAGCCATCAACCGATGGCAAAAAGGGAACGTTCAGTCGGCGATCGGCCATGTAGATCTTTGTTAAACAAATTACTCGAAAAGCTTAAGCGTGACCGACCTAATGCCCTGTAAGTGTATGCCCTATGCGAATGACTGCGGACCTCGACGTTTTGAGTACTTACGTATTAGTATAATTATAATCCATAATATCATGTTTCATGTCTTGCTTCTGCTTATTAGATCTGTACATCCTAATCAATATAACGAATGCAGCTAAAATTAATATTGGCTTTAGTCTTCGCATGTTCCGGTACAGCCTTATTTTAAAAATATAATGCTGTAAAAAGGTAAGTACTTAGATATACCATGTGGAATGTGGTAGCTTCCACCCCGTAGTTTTATCTACGTCAAAGGAATTGGGTCAAAGGGTAGGGTCATTAACGCCTGCCCTGTAGCTGGGGCTTAGAATAACAGCTACGGTGTTCCCCTGTCGGTCGTAAAAGGCGACTAAACGGGGCCTTTGGGGTCGTGGGCCATCAGGGCGGGGGCTCTGTGGTGTGCGCCCAGAAGCGACCCCAAGGAGGACGATGAGTCGATGTGGTCACGCACGACTCATCGTGCGATAGCACGGCGAGGGTGTTGGGGGGAGGTGTCAGACTTCTCCTATCTAAGCTATCTAAGCGCCGCGCTTGGAGGGGTGAGCAGGTACGCGTTTAATACGAGAGCCCGCCCCCGTCTCTATAGCGCAGGTGGTGACCACCAGGTTTTAGCCGGTAAAAGTCCGGTTTAATTAAACATAAACTGGCCGCTCCCCCCAGCGGCGGGCGGGCGGTCGGGTATCCTATGAGGATTTCCCCACGCAAAAAAAAAAAAAGTGTCATTAACGCATGAGTGATACCCCGGCCCGGGTTGCAAGCACTTATACATATAGCCATAAGCTTTCTACCAGCGCCAGCACCGAGCCGTACCTATCTTAATAAAATAATAAGCTCACTTTCCTCGCAGAAAACTTTTTACGTTTGGCACCATCCATTGTATTTTTTGCTGGGTTTAAATATTGGGTGTTTGACAGTGGGTTTCACCTCAGCATAATATAAAGAACGGTTCCACTAATGAATCTGGTGATTCGTAGCGACTATAGCATTACAGCCACGGCCAACAAACTGAAGAAAATATTAATGGCAGTTTAATCTTAGTCACTGTATATTTTTACGTTCTTCACTTCACTTTATTGCAACCGATGTGATCTCTTTTTTTTATAGTGAGTGACATATCTCTCTTTGGCAGATAATGACACTTAGAACCTTCTTTTTTAATAATTTTAGACGGGCCAGTTGGCTCGGTTGGTTATGGTCATCCGTTTTTCATACATACATAACCAATTTTTTATAATGTGCACAATATAAGAATATGGAAAATATGTAAGTCAGAAAATAGCCCTGACACCGTGTAGGCAAATACTCACCGGATAGTGCTAATGCTTCGACTACATTAGCGGGCTGTGGCGAATATTCGTGTAAACGCGATAAATGTGGCCGGGTTCATCGTGTCATCGCGTAGTATTCGGGCGAAGACGATGTAGTATCGGGGAGCTGTCGGTAAACTGGCGCGAATCAAAGGGATTTGTCGCGCCAATATTCGCTTAGGTGGCTACATCTACGTCATTTCAGTGACGACAAACAACAAACTGAACAACACAATCCGGCACGATGCATCGCGTGAACTCGACACGAATCTTCGCCCGCCTTAATGTAGACAAGAACATCGCCTATACCCGAACACGATGTTTTTGTCTCGCCAACACGATACGAATCTTCGCCCGCTAATGTAGCCGAAGCATAAGGCAATAATTGCCTTAACACTATCTGGTGAGTCGATTTCATGTTGATTGCTAATATATTGCGAAAGTATCTGGGGAGCGGTTTAATAATTTAATTATTGTTGAAAATACAGTCAGTTAGCTAGATTTTATTGGTTAAAAGCTAAGGTTAAAACTTTTTAACAAAAAAATAAACCACCGAAAAAACTGAAAAGCAAAAAATAATTTTGAATATAACTTGAATTTGAATTTTATTATGGTAAGCGGTTATCGTAGCCATATGGACGCTTGCAACACACGAAGCATCGCTCACGCGTTGCCGATCTTTCCCCCCTCCCCAATGAGCTCTGGCGACCTTAGTTATTTGGCTGCGGTATTCTGTAAGGTGGAGGTACTCCCCCAGTCGAGCTGCTCTTTGAGCTAATTAACGCTACGCTCTACCTCTCTTAATAATTCATTAATGGTGTTCGTTAAGATTAACACCAAAGTTACGCGGTAGAGCCCCCGGTCCCATAGTAAAAGTTGATCGTATACATGAGTACTTTACGTGGTTTCATTTAATGTTGTATTGTCGTAATAGCTGTAATATGAATATATGTTATTGATTTGTCCCCGACTGCAAAACCTTATAAAATTCAAGTTATATTCAAAATTATTTTTTGCTTTTCAGTTTTTTCGGTGGTTTATTTTTTTGTTAAAAAGTTTTTATTTTATAATTTTTTGTGGCTATACTCTACTAATTACTACATGCTTAATTTTTGATTTCTTTTGATGTAATACACAACTCAGCATTAAAATCTGTGAGTGAACAATAAATCATCCCTATTTTCCCACCCTTAGGGTAGGTATTTTTTATCCATATTTATATGGGACCACCTTCGAGGTATACCCTATCCAATAAAAAAAGAATTATCAAAATCGGACTACTCTGTCAAAAGTTATGCGTGATCATACATAAAAAAAAAAAAAAAAAAAAAAAAAAAAATATACGCGTCGACTTGTAAACCTCCTCCGTTTTTTCGTCGGTTAAAAAGTATAGTGTATTGTACTAGATTGGTGATTCCTTTCAATTTGCTGGTTGCTTTGGAAATGTCTTTCGTTGAAAAGGGTTTCCCTGAGATTTATTGACAGTCAGGGTTATGAAAGATTTATGGATCTTTCAAATGACAATGTTTTGATTTCCTCATATACTCTCGTAATATGTTGAAACTCAAGTCGAATTATGTTATATAGGTACCAGTTTTCATCATGATCATGATCATACATAAAAAAAAAAAAAATATACGCGTCGACTTGTAAACCTCCTCCGTTTTTTTCGTCGGTTAAAAAGAAATGCGAGCGCATCGCAATTCACATCGCATTCTATCTATATGCGTGGTAACCGCATAAGCCACGACGAATCTGATGACGTCATTCGAATTTGTCTAGGATTTCTGGGGTTCTTCCAGATTCGGACGATTCGACGCGGGCTAGTATGCGAGCTTTCATATACAGAATTCTAAAATTCGTTTCGTTCGGAACGTTCGGCTCGGATAACTGTGCGTTCACCTATACTCTAATGCAAGGTTGCATTTGCTGAGAAGAGCCGGCAATAAACTCAGTATTTAAACAAGCTTATATTCATTAAATAATATTTACATTCTAATCGTACTGACAACCTTACCTGGGAACAGGGGACTCTGCCCGAGTTGATTATTTTTTCCCCCATACTCTCGTGGGATCTATAATGAAATCTTTTAATAAAAATACCGAAGTGAAGGAGAAGATGCTTGAGGATGAGGTTGATAGAGTGGTGGAGACGGGTGCGCGGGAGCTGCGCTTGAAAATAACACGGCCGTGTTAGGTTAGGTTAGATTAGGTTAGGTTTTTTTTTCCTGTCCGGGCGCAATCGGCCCGGCCCGCGAGCTAACTTAACTACCCCTGACAGAATCAGGGTTCTTTCTTGCTAAGGATTTGAGGATTTCTTTAGGCTTTCTTTATTTAACTTAATTTTCTTACATATTCTTAAATTATCTCTATATTTTCTTAAATTTATACTTAATACTTTTATTTCTTACTTTTTATTACATGTGTAGGTATACATTTTATGGCAATAGAAGCAGAAGTGTATCTTAGAGTTACGCAATAGGTACAGTTTATTTCATACTACAATTATCATTAAATCTATACACATTCTTTATCTTATTATATTACAAACAATTACTTTTCTTATTGCTATGGGCACATACTACCTATAAATATATAACATATATGCAGCAGTGGATCCTATTTCTACTATTTTCTTTACTACCTTACTATCTTATGTTTATGTCTTATGTTTTTTGTGTACTTGTATCTTGTACAGATTTCGGCTATAATGTTGAAATCAATTTCTTTTCCAGGTCAAACCCGCGTCTGCCATGGATTGGGTAGTCCGTGAGATTGTGCAAAAACGCTTTTCTTAATCCGAGGGTCACGGTTTCCCAAAAGGAATCAGACAGCGCACCTAACACCGCAGTCGCATTTCTATCTATCTATCTATCTATCTATCTATCTATCTATCTATCTATCTATCTATCTATCTATCTATCTATCTATCTATCTATCTATCTATCTATCTATCTATCTATCTATCTATCTATCTATCTATCTATCTATCTATCTATCTATCTATCTATCTATCTATCTATCTATCTATCTATCTATCTATCTATCTATCTATCTATCTATCTATCTATCTATCTATCTATCTATCTATCTATCTATCTATCTATCTATCTATCTATCTATCTATCTATCTATCTATCTATCTATCTATCTATCTATCTATCTATCTATCTATCTATCTATCTATCTATCTATCTATCTATCTATCTATCTATCTATCTATCTATCTATCTATCTATCTATCTATCTATCTATCTATCTATCTATCTATCTATCTATCTATCTATCTATCTATCTATCTATCTATCTATCTATCTATCTATCTATCTATCTATCTATCTATCTATCTATCTATCTATCTATCTATCTATCTATCTATCTATCTATCTATCTATCTATCTATCTATCTATCTATCTATCTATCTATCTATCTATCTATCTATCTATCTATCTATCTATCTATCTATCTATCTATCTATCTATCTATCTATCTATCTATCTATCTATCTATCTATCTATCTATCTATCTATCTATCTATCTATCTATCTATCTATCTATCTATCTATCTATCTATCTATCTATCTATCTATCTATCTATCTATCTATCTATCTATCTATCTATCTATCTATCTATCTATCTATCTATCTATCTATCTATCTATCTATCTATCTATCTATCTATCTATCTATCTATCTATCTATCTATCTATCTATCTATCTATCTATCTATCTATCTATCTATCTATCTATCTATCTATCTATCTATCTATCTATCTATCTATCTATCTATCTATCTATCTATCTATCTATCTATCTATCTATCTATCTATCTATCTATCTATCTATCTATCTATCTATCTATCTATCTATCTATCTATCTATCTATCTATCTATCTATCTATCTATCTATCTATCTATCTATCTATCTATCTATCTATCTATCTATCTATCTATCTATCTATCTATCTATCTATCTATCTATCTATCTATCTATCTATCTATCTATCTATCTATCTATCTATCTATCTATCTATCTATCTATCTATCTATACTTTAGATAGGTTAGGTTAGGTTAGGTTAGGTTAGGTTAGGTTAGGTTAGGTTAGGTTAGGTTAGGTTAGGTTAGGTTAGGTTAGGTTAGGTTAGGTTAGGTTAGGTTAGGTTAGGTTAGGTTAGGTTTTTTTTAGTTTTCCCAGGCCAGGTACACCCCTGACCTGGGGAGTATATTATCGACAACACTATGCTAAGTGATACAACTGTGTGTCTATACTTATTATAGTTGACATTATTAGTAATTAATAGTTACATTGAGTCATTTATAGTTTAAGGTTTTCAAGATTGTTTCATATAGAATGGTATGATTACAATTTGGTATTTGTTAAGGCTGGGCAGTTTACCTATTGTTTGCAGACAGAGAATTTTAATGGGCCCAGTTTTCTTATACATGTTTATAATAATTGCAGTGTCAGCTGCCTTTTCTAATCCTACTATATATATGGTTATAATTTATTATAGCTAGGTAATTGTAATTGTTGTTATTGATAACAAACATTTAATAAAATATCGCAGCCAGGATGCCCATCTGGCACTGGCGGTTTATCATATTACATCAAGTGAAAGGCAAGGCGCAGACACCGTGCGCGGTGCAAGCGACCCTGCAGACAGGCCATCCCTATTGAGCCACTGCTCAAGGACTTGTCCACTAGTCCGCCCACACCGCGCCAGGCACCACCGCCTCCCGCGCGCCCAGCACCCCCCCCCCCCCCACACGCCCCCAACAGGCCCCGTCCGCATCAACCTGGATAATGGTTTGATCTCACGAGGACAGAGAGAGAGGGGGGGGGGGGGCGCAGGACGCGCGGCCCCAAAACACAGGATGCATTTACAAAATTTTGCTCAATGGTGAGCCTATTTCTAGTGACAGCTGACACCCCTAATCCTAATAATTAAAATACATTGATAGTTTGTTATAGTTGGGCAATAATAATTATTATTATTATAGGTAAGAATTACAAAGTTAAATAGTGCAGCCAGGATGCCCATCTGACACCGGTGGTCTTTCATATTACATCAAGTGAAAGGCAAGGCGCAGACACCGTGCGCGGCACAAGCGACCTCGCAGACAAGTCATCTCTATTGAGCCACTGCTCAAGGACCCATCCACGAGTCCGCCCACCCCACGCCAGGCTCCACCACCTCCCGCGCGTCCAGCGCCCCTCCCCTCCACCACACCCCTAACAGGTCCCGTCCGCATCAACCTAGATAGCGGTTCGATCCCGCGAGGACCGGGTGAGAGGGGGGGGGGGGCGCAGGACGCGCGGCCCCAAATCACAGGATGTATTTACAAATGTTGCTCAATGATGAGCTTATTTCTAGTGATTATTGACATTCCTAATCATAAAATAAATATAATACACTGATGATTTGTTATAGTTGGGTGAAACTAGTTATTATTGTAGGTAAGAGTTACAAGTTAAATAGTGCAGCCAGGATGCCCATCCGGCTCTGGTGGTATTTCATATTGCATCGAGTGAAAGGCAAGGCGCAGACGTCGTGCGCAGCACAAGCGATCCCGCAGACAGGCCATCCTTATTGAGCCACTGCTCAAGGACCCGTCCACGAGTCCGCCCACTCCACGCCAGGCACCACCGCTTCCCGCGTGCCCCGCGCTCCCCATCCCCCCGCACCACCAACGGGCCCCGTTCACCTAGCGGTTTAATCCCATGAGGACTGGGCGAGAGGGCGAGAGGGGGGGGGGGGGGGCGCACGACGCGCGGCCCCAAAACACAGGATGTATTCACAAAGTATTGCTCAATGGTGAGCCTATTTCCTAATCCTAAGAAAAAATATATATTACATTAATAGTTAATTATAGTTGGGTAATGATAGTTGTTATTATAGGTAAGGGTTACAAAGTTAAATAGTGCAGCCAAGATGCACTTCTGGCACAGGCATTGCATTCTATATTGCATCGAGTGAAAGGTAAGACGCAGACGCAGACGCCGCGCCAGCGATCACGCAGACAAGCCATACCTATTGAGCCACGGGGGGGGGGGGGGGGGCGAGAGACGCGCAGCCCCCAAACACAAGATGTATTTACAAAGTATTGCTCAATGGTGAGCCTATTTCTAGTGATAGTCAATATTCCTAATTCTAAGAAAAAATTATATTACATTAATGGTTAATTATAGTTGGGTAATGATAGTTGTTATTATAGGTAAGGGTTACAAAGTTAGATAGTGCAGCCAGGATGCACTTCTGGCACAGGCATTGTATTCTATATTGCTTCGAGTGAAAGGTAAGACGCAGACGCAGACGCCGCGCCAGCGAACACGCAGACAAGCCATACCTATTGAGCCAGGGGGGTGGGGGGGGGGGCGAGAGACGCGCAGCCCCCAAGCACAAGATGATTTTACAAAGTTTTGCTCATAGGTGAGCCCATTTCCAGTGTCAGCTGAGTGTCAACTGACACTAGAAATAGGCCCACCCCCATCCTAATAAATATTATACATTAATGCTTTGTTTTAATTAGGTAATTATAATTATTGTTATTGATAACAAACGATAAATCAACATAAAATAAAATAGCGCATCCAGGATGCACTTCTGGCATCAGTGGTTTTTCATATTGCATCAAGTGAAATGAAAAGTGAAAGGCAAGGCGCAGACTCCGCGCGCGTCGCAAGCAACCCCGCAGACAAGCCACCCCTATTGAGTCACTGCTCAAGGACCCTTGCATGAGTCCGCCCACCTCGCATCAGGCACCACCGCCCTTAGCGTAAATACAATGCACCTCCATTTACAATAACACAAATGGTTCATTAATACAATTTACATAAATACAATTTAATTAATACAGGTGTACGTATACACCTATATCCCTATATACCCCGTGCACACACATTCTCCCGCGCACATACGTCCCCCCCGAAGCCCACCGCAGTTCCAATTTCAACTAACCTTTGTGTTGCAAATCCTACCCGCCCACCCTAGTCCAACCACAATACATTTTTATGTTCGTGTGTGTGAGTGCGTGTCAGTTCCCGTGGTTGGTAGATGTAGGTGTAGGTGTATGTGTGGTTCAGTCCGGATGTGTGCAGACGATTTCCATGGCAAGTAGGGGTCCAGGTTAAGTTCTATGCTAATGTAATGACAAATATCAATGAGTCAGCGTTGATACGGTATCAGCGCGAGCTAGCGCGGGTGGCTGCGGGTGGCTGCGCAGCGCAAGGAGCGCATCTCACCCCTCACCGCGCGCCCGCGCAGCCGACCAGGTTCTTAGTGCCCACGCTCGCCTGTCCTCTCGCTGCATTGCCGCCACATAAGTGTATGCGCAGTGCAGTGCAGACGTATGCAGACAGCATTAGAAGATGGTAGTGGTAAGAGTCATGTACCATTAAATGCCTTAAGCTTTCTTACTATGTAGTTGATGTGTTTTATAAAGTTTTCAGTGGTTTGTTCCTTGGTTATGACCTGTTCCAGATCGTATGGGTCAATTTTGAGATTGTCGGCGACGATGCGCAAGTCCAGACGCGTTGCTTGAAACCTAGGACAATCTTGTATGAGATGTTTGATTGTCTGGACTGTGAGATTGTCGCACGGGCATAGGTTGTCGCCGACAATTCCGAACCGGAAAAGATATTCTTTATGGTATCCGTGGCCAGAGAGGATTTGTGTTATCGCAAAAGAGGGTTTGATGCATGAGAGCACTTTATGTAGTATATATAGGGTGGGACACCATTGTCTGAGTATGGGTCCCTTGATGTTTTTAGTGTATGCATCTGCAGCCATTTGATTGCTAATAATTTTATTTAGGCGCTTGGCGTGGCTGATCGGAAACATGTTGTATGCGCTGGAACTGTGACTGGTGGCTGCCTCCTTGGCTGCTGTGTCCGCCTCCTCATTGCCCTCTATGCCGACGTGTGCGCGTATCCATGCAAAATGCACCTCAATTCCGTTCGCATGCACGGTGCGGTGTATATCTGCAACCAGGGGGTGCATGCTGTTGGGATTTGCTATCTCCTGTAATCCTGACTTGCTGTCAGACAGGATGCCTATTTTGTTGATTTTATTAGTGGCAGTCCATAAAATTGCCCCCCTGATTGCTAACAGCTCAGCCTGGTACACGGAACAGCAGTCGTGTAGTTTAAGTTTTTTGGTTGTTCTATCTCCATTTGGGTGGTGAACTACAAATGCTGCTCCAACCTTGCCGCCGTGTTTGCTGCCATCAGTATATATAAGATGAGTGTTCAGGTCAACCATTTCATCAATCTCCATTTGACTTTCAGCCTCATGAAGGTTGATGTATGTTCTGTCTGCAGGGTGAAGTAGTTCGTCTGGTTTAATTGGTATTTCCAGCTGCACATCGCCCGGTAGATGTTGTGTGGTTCCAGTGATTTTAGTTTTTTCATTGTCTGCAATTTCCTTGATTTTTATGTTGAGAGGTGT
The DNA here is from genome assembly GCA_947623365.1 of Achlya flavicornis. Taxonomy (NCBI): domain Eukaryota; kingdom Metazoa; phylum Arthropoda; class Insecta; order Lepidoptera; family Drepanidae; genus Achlya; species Achlya flavicornis. Next base: position 10,288,319 of record OX392492.1, read on the forward strand.
AAGTTGTGCCAGTGCTATGGAGTTTGTTGTGTTTATTGTTCTAAATCCCTTGATTATTTTAATTGCGAATTTCCTTTGCATTGAGAGTAGTTTGCAGTTAACGTGTTCATATCGTAGGGCTGTGCTCCAAACACTCGCCGCATACGATACGATAGGTTCTATAACTTGTTTATAAATTATTCGAATGTTTTCAGCCTGGACTCCCCAGGTGGGCCTGACGAATCTTGCCAATTTTGCATAAATTTTTTGAGCTTTACCTATGGCGTATTTTATGTGGTTAATAAAGTTGAGTTTGCTATCTATGATTATACCCAGAACTGGTCATTTATTTTAACTTTGACTTTTTTAGCCTTTTTTGTAAAGGGTGCAGCCACTGTTTTGGCTGGTCCGAACTGTAATTTTACTCTATTGCCCCATTCGTTTATTTGTTTAAGTGCGTTATTGACATTATTTTCAAGTGCTATGATGCATTTATTGTGAACAATGAGGAAAACATCGTCTGCGAATGCTTGGATTCTGCATCCTTCAGGGAGTGAAAGTTCCAAAAGTTCATCCAGTATTAGATTCCAAAAGGTGGGACCGCAGACGGATCCCTGGATGCATCCTTTATTGAGGCTTCTTGTTGTACGGCTCTCAACAACATCAATTGTGACAGTTCTATTATTTAGGTAGTTTTGTATAATTGTATATAGATTTCTAGGGCATTTTATATGTTGCAGCCGAGTCAAAATCGCCGGCCACCATGCATTGTCGAATGCAGCCTGGATGTCCAGCGATACGGCTATGATGTGTTCTTTTTTGCTTTTGTGATATTGGATGTCGTCAACTATTTTGGTTAGAGCTTGTATGGTTGATTTTTGTTGTTTAAATCCATATTGTGCATCGTTAGTGGTATGGGTTTTCTGCATGTGATAGTTGAGTCTTTGTATAATCAGTTTTTCAAGGAGTTTGCCAAAAACATTTATTAGTCCAATAGGCCTGTATGCGGATGTGTTGGTGTAATCCGTTTTTCCCGGTTTTGGTATTATTTTGACGTACGCTTTCTTCCAGTAGATCGGAAAGTAGTTGAGTTCTAGACATCTGTTCATAATGTCTAGAATAATCCCAGGAAAGGCTCTAGTGAAACATAGGCAAATATCAGAGGTGAGATGGTCCATTCCCGGGGCTCTATTAGGGTTCATTCCCTCGAGTACGTTTATAATTTCCTGTATGGTGAATGGTGGTTCGTTGTTGGTGTCCGGTATATTTTTAGATCTGGTTCTTATTTCCTTTTGTTCATCTGTGTCATTTTGAGTGTCAGTGGGGTAGAACTTTGTGAGAAATTCATTTGCCGTTTCCAAGCTGGTAGTAGTGTATTCGCCATTACCGGTTTGTATGGTGGATGTCGGCTGCGTGGGTGATGCATTTTTGAGCAGTCTGTTGGTTAGTGACCAGACATCCTCCTTGTCCTGGTTGGTGCAGAATTCTCTGAAGTTTCTAGTTGACGTTTCTCTTATTGTCTGCGCATACTTCTCTCTGAGGTTATTCCTTTCTTCCAATGCCTCTTCCATTGGTCTATTTTTCTTCTTAAGTTGACTTAGTAAATGGTGATTTTTTATAACTTTTTTCTTGAGCTGCTCCAGTTCATCATTCCACCATAAATGTTTTGCAATAGTCTTTTTGGGTTTACCCATGGTGTTCTTGCATGCTTGTTGGGTGGCGTTCGTGATCTGTCTGATGTAGTCCTCCAAGTTGGAGGCATCCATCTCGCAGATCCGGGTGTCAATTAGGTTTCCCTTTTCTAGCTCTGTTTGGATTGCTTTCGATATTGGTTCCCAGTTTTTGATTGGTTTCGTGTTAAACTCAAACGTAGAGGTTTTTTTGCTTCTAATTATGTTTTGTCTATTTATTTGTAGTGAATACTCGATGCCGTGGTGGTCAGATGAAGGGCATATGTCTGCATTGACCCTCCACTCGTGTATTCTGTCAGCTAAGATGTAAGTTGCTAAGGTGATATCTACTATGGATGCACGTATTGAGCCGTTAGTGACCACTTCAAAGGTATTGCAGTTTCCTGTATTGCATATTGCAAGATTATGCGTAATCGTTAGGTCGTGGATTTGCTCCCCTCTTTTATTGGGCTTTGGGGATCCCCATGTAGGATGCCACCCGTTGAGGTCGCCCCCAATAATGTGGGGTGAGTTTTGTGTCTTGTGGAGCAGCATATCCAGTCTATCCATTGTGCGATGTGGGTCTGCACTAGGTTCGATATATATGCATGTGATATACACATTTCCTTTGATGGTTTTTAGACTGACTGTGCACAGATTTGGTGCAGACAGCATGGTTTCTCCCAATATGCCGCCCGTATTTTCCTTGATTAGTATGGCTGCCTTAGTGCATCCATTGCTGGGGTGTTGGTATATGGTGTATCCTGGTACTTTGCTAATGCCATTGAGGTTATTTTGGGTATAGGGTTCTGTGAGTAGAATTATATTAATTTCGTTGTGGAGTGCATAGGACAGCACCTCATGGTGTGCGTCACGGCCGCGGCCCACATTACATTGAATGAATTTAATATTATTCTGTTTCTTGTGTCTATTGTCCCTACTCATAGTCAGTACGTTTTGACAATTTGATTTTCATGGCCCTAACTCCCGGGCAGAGACTAGATGTTGCATGATGCATTACATTTATGTTTGTGTTGTATTTAGTGTTGTGCATTTTGCAATTGTGACAGGTGTTTTTCTGTGGGTCGCCTTTAGTGGGGCAGTTCTTGTAAGTATGGTCAGTGTCTGCGCAGTATTGGCAGTATTGGGTTTCGGATTTGCATTTGCCTATAGTATGCCCATATTTTAAGCATCTAAGGCATTGCTTGAACGGAGAATATTCCTCAAGATGCACTTTGATGTGGTCTATATTTATTCTTTGTGTTAGTATTGTTGGCTGCCAGAGATGGGGAGCTATTCGTAATACGGCATTGTATAGGCTAGGGTTTCTATTGGGCTTGGTAAAGCATAAGGCAATGTCCTCATGATTAGTGTTAGAGTATATTTCATTCTGGTTGATAATTACGTCCACCAGTTCTTTTGTTGGTGTGTCCCTAGATATACCCTTTAAAATTACCATCGGTCTGAGGTTTCGGGCTGGTTCCGCCCTCATCGCACCCCCTTCGCAAATTTTGTTTATAGTTTCATCGCGTTGCTTTGTAGTATCAAACTCTACCCTGAGCTTATTGCCTGAGAGGGGGGTAATTTTAGTAGGGGCGTATTTGACTTTACGGAAGGATATTTCTCTTTTCCAGTTGTCAGTAATCTTTGTGTTAGTTTTGGGGTCGTTATTAGATATTATTGCAGCTGGGTTGGATTTTTTGTATTTTTTATTATTGTTATTATTGTTTTTATGTCTGCCTACTGAGTTAGCATACGTTGGGGTGTCGGGAAGGTCCAATGAGGGCGCAGCCATACCGCAGACAAATACTTCGGTTATGGCCTGGGTGACGCGGGAGACTATTGCCTCCTCAGACTCTTTGATGGCTTCTTTAATATTGTTATTTTCAGATTGCGTGTTGTTTGGGTAGAAAATGCATTGTGATTGTGGTAGTAGGGTAGGTTGTGTTTTGAACTCAATAGAGTTTTTCATTGCATCCTGTATCTTTTTGGCCGAGCTTATAATGAGCTCCTTAGAGGGCTTGGTGACGCTTTTCCCTCGCGTTATTTCTTCCAATATTGTCTGCGCGCATTCTAATACAAATTGGAACCCAGGGGACTCCGGGGACTCCGTAGGGTCCTCGCCCGCGGAGCTCATGTCGAGGCAATTTTGTTTCTTGATGTTGTTATTGGATATATTCTGATTGCCCCGTCACTTTGCTCCGCAGACAATACCGAGCCATGGATGCATCTTAATCTTAAGCGGGGGGGTTAATTCTGGTAGTTGTTGGTTATAAATAAAATTAAGTCTAGCACTTACAGTGTCTGCATAGTTTTGAACTGGTGTCGTGGAGTACAAACTTGCACGGTTGGACGCACTGATTTAAACACTTTCTCACTTGGATTGGGGGGCACTACTGCATTAGTGTTTTAAAAATGAAGATGAGAGGGGGTGGGGGCGGAGGGAGGGCAGAGACGGGGGCGAGTTGAGATGGCGACGTCTCCAGCTGCCGCAGCCGTCACGCGTAGACTCAAGTGAAGGCGCTGTCGTCCTCAGGAACCACTCCCGGAGATGCAGGACGCGGGGGGGCACCAACGTGTCGAGAGGCAGGGTTGGCTTGGATTCGGGTCCCGCAGTGCACTCAGCGCCGACGCCCCGCAGTCGGCAGGCGTTGCCGCAGTTGTTGTTGCCGCAGACAGCCCAGCCGGCCGCACAGCCAGGGGGGTAAGCAGGTGGTATAAAGCCTTACGGCATCCCGACAAGTGGTACAGACAAAAAGATGGTTAACTACTGAGCAGATGCATCCGCATTCACACGGAGCACTGGGTCACTTCACTTGCGTTCATGCATACGCTGCACTGATGCGTTTAAATTCTGCCGCACTGAACTGCACTAAACTGCACTAAAAGATGGGAAGGCGCCATGCTGCGCATGCAGCCGCAGCCACGGCCGCGGCCGTCGAGGCCGCGAGTACCCGGCGGTCACGTGTGGTCGTCGCGACTGGATCTTCAAGACTGGGTTAGGTTAGGTTAGGTTAGGTTAGGTTAGGTTAGGTTAGGTTAGGTTAGGTTAGGTTAGGTTAGGTTAGGTTAGGTTAGGTTAGGTTAGGTTAGGTTAGGTTAGGTTAGGTTAGGTTAGGTTAGGTTAGGTTAGGTTAGGTTAGGTTAGGTTAGGTTAGGTTAGGTTAGGTTAGGTTAGGTTAGGTTAGGTTAGGTTAGGTTAGGTTAGGTTAGGTTAGGTTAGGTTAGGTTAGGTTAGGTTAGGTTAGGTTAGGTTAGGTTAGGTTAGGTTAGGTTAGGTTAGGTTAGGTTAGGTTAGGTTAGGTTAGGTTAGGTTAGGTTAGGTTAGGTTAGGTTAGGTTAGGTTAGGTTAGGTTAGGTTAGGTTAGGTTAGGTTAGGTTAGGTTAGGTTAGGTTAGGTTAGGTTAGGTTAGGTTAGGTTAGGTTAGGTTAGGTTAGGTTAGGTTAGGTTATAGGTTAGGTTAGGTTAGGTTAGGTTAGGTTAGGTTAGGTTAGGTTAGGTTCCCCCCCGACGTGTTGCCACCTTGTCGTGGTGGGGGGGCTTGCGTGTCCCAAGGATCCTCGTGGCTATACCGGCAGGGATACCCATACCGGGAGGCACGGGGTGAGGGATCTGACGAAGAGCAACACTTCCTTTCCCTTTCATTTCCTTCCCCTCTCTTCCTTTCCTATTCTCCCCTATCTGTCCTTCCATTCTCTTCCTTTTCCAATTTCCGACGTGGAGGGAGCGGCGGTCACGGTGTGCACACTGCCTCCGTAAACGGCCTTTTTCAAGGCCCCGCCGGTCATCCCGTAACCCACAACGATGGCAGGAGGCCTACGTGGACCGGGGGACCTTGCCTTAATTGGCCGGGTCTGTGAGGAAGTAAACCTCTTTAAAAAATACCTGAATCTCAAGCGGCGCCGCACCGCGAGGAGATGAATGGCCACACAGATTGTGGTTGTTAGTGCGTGTCTCCGCGTTGGCACCAGCCGACACCAACGCGGGTTATGCTAGGCTTACCCGGGTACAGGGGTCTCTGCCCGGGCGGACCGTTTTTTCCCCCATTCTCGTGGGTTCAAATATGGATACAATAAATAATATAACAATGGTAGAAATGACGAGAGAGGAGGAGAGTGCAAGAGTGAAGGAGTTGTGTGCGCGTGAGTTGCGCGTGTCGGTGACGCGGCTTTCTGAGTCGGGCAGCACTACAGATTCCAGTATGATTAGTGTGGAGTCGTTAGAAACGGAGAGGCGGCGCTCCAAGTATCTAAAGCGGCCTGCTGGTGAAGAGGAGGACGAGAACGAGGAGGAGACCATGTCGCCACCAAAAGGCGCGGCACACAAGACAAAGAGGATAAAAAGCCGCCCGTCGATGTGGAGACCGACGGCGGCGGCTTTAGCGGACGCCAAGGCCCGTAAAAATACAGAAGAAGCCCGCCTTACAGCTGAGGAAGAGATAGAACGAATGGCGAAGATGTTCCGCGAATCCAAGCACGCCTGCCGTCGCGGCCTCAACCCGCCAACCCCGGGTGAAAACAGAGCGCAGACTATGTCTGCGCTCAATAAACTAGTTATAGACGCGTCCGACACGGTCGCGATACTAGCTGTGAAGTCCAATCATCTCAAGGGGACATACCAAAAGATCCTCAAAGATGCATCGGACACAATTAAGGAGGCTGCTGCAGCCATGAGGGCCCGCACCGTGTCGGAGGAAGTGGTGAAGCTGGAGGCGGCGAACCAGCTGCTCTCCGCCCAGCTAGCGGGGCTTCGCCAAGAAGTGGATGAGCTGCGTAGCCAGTCGACAGCAGCGGCGGCCGTCCCCGCCCTTAAGGAGATGTTGGCGGAGGCCTCGCGTGCGAGCATCGCTCAATTCAGCGCGATGCTGAACGCGAGGTTTGACGGCATACAAGACCGCCTCCTCCCAGAACCGAGGTTGCGGCCGCCGCTGGCGGCTGACAAGAAAAGGGTGGAGGATGAGGCCGTGGAAGTGGCAGTGCCACAACCGCAGCCATCTGGGTCGGGGGTCTCAGCCCCTAAACCCAAGCGGGCTTCCAAGCCCCAAACATCTGAGGCGGGGGTAAAAGCCCCCACACCAAAGAAGGCCCCAAAACCCCCGGCGCCCGCAGCTCAGCCTAAGCCTAAGGCTAAGGGCAAAGGCAAAGGGAAAAAGTCGGTCCCGGCCCCCGTTAGGGATCCTAGCCCTGTGCGGGATGCTCCCCCGCCGCCTCCGTTGACGGAGCAGTGGACTTTAGTTGCTGCTCGGGGTGCAGTCAGCTCTGGCAAGCAGATCAGCACCCAGAGCAAAAAGGCGGCGGCGGCGGTAGCGAAGCTGCGTGCACCGAATACGGCTGCGGTGACCTTAACACTGCAGCCGGACGCGGCACAGCGTGGTGCGAGCTATAGCTCCGTATTGAGGGAGGCTCGGGATCGCATCGATGAAGTGAGTCTCGGGATAGAGGAGATGCGCTGCAGGACTACGGTCACCGGCGCCCGCATCCTTGAAATTATCGGGGATGGGAGCGCTGAGAAGGCCGACTCTCTGGCCACTAAGCTCAGAGAGGTCCTCAGCGCAGAGGTTGTGAAGATTTCGCGCCCGGTTAAGAGGGTGGATGTGTTGGTGTCGGAATTGGAGGATTCCGTCACCGCCATTGAGGTGGTGGCAGCTTTCGCTGCGCAGGGAGGATGTCATGCCGACGACATCAAGCCCGGTATCATTAGCGACCGGGCCTCGATGTGGCTCAGCTGCCCGGTGGCTGCCGCCAAGGCTGTAGTCGGCGCCGGACGCCTTAAAGTGGGCTGGGTTTCGGCTAGAGTTGCCCTGCTGGAGGCGAGGCCTCTGAGGTGCTTCAGGTGCCTCAACCTGGGCCACGTCGCCAGCAAATGTGAGTCGGAGGTGGACCGCAGTGGTCTTTGCTTCCGCTGCGGAAAGCTGGGCCACCGGGCGCGTCAATGCCGGGCCGAGCCCAACTGCGCTATATGCGCAGCAGCCGGCAAACCGGCTGGGCACCCTCTCGGCGGAGTAGGCTGTGTAAATGGAGAGAAACAGGGGAAGCCAAAGAAGGCCAAATCGAAAAAGAAAAAGGCCAAGGGCAGCGGGCCTACCCAGCGCCCAATTGTGGAGGAACCAATGGAAACCGCGCCATAAATGTCCGGTCTACCCATACTGCAGGCGAATATTAACCACTCTGCTAGGGCCCAGGATCTATTGTCCCAGACCCTGGTAGAGTGGGGAATTAAAGTAGCCGTGGTCGCCGAGCCCTACTTCGTCCCCGCTCGGGATGACTGGGTTGGGGACCGGGAGGGTTTGGTGGCCATCGCCGCCCCGGCTGCCGCTGGCGCCCCGCCCATTGACCATGTGTCGAAGGGTAGGGGCTACGTGCTGGCTGCCGTGGGTGGCGTCACAGTTATAGGGGTGTACTTCTCTCCCAGCCGGAGTCTCGCCGACTTCGAGCAAATGCTCGTGGAGGTGGGATCTCTGGTTGGGCAGGTAGCCCCTAGCCCCGTGCTAGTTGCTGGGGATTTCAATGCCAAATCTACGGCGTGGGGATCTCCAGTGACGGATGCGCGGGGCGAGTGTCTGGAGGAGTGGGCGATATCCTTGGGCTTGGCCGTTCTCAACACGGGATCGGAGGACACGTGCGTGCGGCAACAGGGTGGGTCGATAGTCGACATTACGTTGGCATCGACTGCCCTGGCGCGCCGTGTCCGGGGTTGGAGGGTGGTGGTGGACGTGGAGACACTGTCGGATCATCGCTATATCCGATTTGATGTCTCCACGCTCCCTACCGACTCGCGAGGCTCGGCCCGGTCCTCTGTTGTTGGGGGTGGTCCGCGCTGGGTGTTGGGGCGGCTCGACAGGGAGGTCGCCAGAGAGGCTGCAATCATCGAGGACTGGGTGTCCGGGCCCGCTATCGGTCAGGACGTGGACGAGGAGGCGAGTCGCCTTGATGCTTCGTTGGCTCGCATATGCGATGCGGCGATGCCCAGGGCGAGACCCCTCCCCGCGTGGCTTCGGGTGTATTGGTGGAACAACGAGCTCCGCCACATGCGTATCGCTTGCGGTAGGGCTCGCCGCCGATACACTCGGTGCAGGCGAAGGCGGGTCCGGTACACTCAGGAGGAGAACGCCTCCTACGCCGCTTATAGGGCTCTACGCGAATCCTTCCAACTGGCAATCGCGCGGGCCAAGGAGGCGGCGTGGGAGGACTGGCTGCGGATCCTCGATGGCGACCCTTGGGGTAGGCCGTACAAGGTGGTCCGCAAGAAGCTGCGGCCCTGGGCTCCCCCCCTCACGTCAAGTGTGGACGGGGCCTTTTTGGACCAAGTGGTTGGCACCCTCTTCCCACAACGGGATGAGTGGGTGCCTCCGGCGATGGCCCGACTCCATGCGCGATCTGCTGAGGACGATTTCCCCGCTCCACCGGTATCGGAGGCCGAATTCGGGGCGGTCGTCCTCAAACTGAAGATGAGGAAGACTGCCCCGGGCCCGGACGGTGTACCGGGGACCGCCTTGGTGATCGCGCTGAAGGAAATCAGCGAGAGGGTGAGGTCCCTCTTCACCGCATGTATGGCGCAGGGTCGGTTCCCGAAGCGGTGGAAGACGGGCAAGCTCGTCCTTCTACTGAAGGCGGGGCGCCCGGCCGGACTGCCGTCGTCCTACCGTCCGATTGTGCTGCTCGACGAGGTGAGCAAACTCTTCGAGCGCGTGCTCGCTGCTCGCCTGGTCGAGTGCATGGATCCGGACCTGGACGACGCACAGTTTGGTTTTCGCCGGGGTAGGTCGACCCTGGATGCCATCGCGCGGGTGAGGGACCTCGCCGAGGAGGAGGTCTCCCGGGGCGGCGTGATGCTTGCGGTCTCATTGGACATTCGCAATGCATTCAACACGCTGCCCTGGGAAACGGTCAAGGTGGCGCTGCGGTACCACGGTGTACCGCAATACCTGCAGAGGGTCATCGCCGACTACTTTACCGGGAGAGTCGTCATCTTCCCGACGAGTGTCGGCGAGGGGAGGAGGGAAATGTCTTGCGGTGTTCCACAGGGGTCGGTTCTAGGCCCGCTCCTGTGGAACATCGGCTATGACTGGGTGCTGCGCGGGGCCACTTTGCGGGGGGTTAGCGTAATTTGCTACGCTGACGATACCCTCGTGTTGGCTCGCGGCGGCACCTACAGAGAGGCGTCCCTCCTGGCCACTGCGGGCGTGGCCCAGGTTGTGGGGAGGATCCGTGCCCTGGGGCTCGAGGTGGCCTTGGAAAAATCGGAGGCCCTTGCCTTTCATGGGCCCCGAAACAGGCCACCGTCGGGAGCGTCCATTATTGTGGGAGGGACTTCCATCGCCGTCGGTACTTCAATGAAGTACCTGGGACTTGTCCTCGACGGCCGATGGAAGTTTGAGGAGCATTTCCGGCGGTTGGCCCCAAAGTTGTTGGCCACTGCTGGGGCCCTGGGGCGGATCCTCCCGAACGTTGGGGGGCCTGGAAGTGCATGTCGACGCCTCTACGCTGGTGTGGTGCGCTCCATGGCGCTCTACGGGGCGCCAATATGGGCAGGACCTATGAGCGCCCGAAATCTGGCAGCGCTGCGACGTCCGCAGCGTGCCATGGCGCTCAGGATGGCCCGGGCGTACCGCACCGTGTCTTGCGTCGGTGCGTGCGTGCTCGCCGGTACGCCGCCGTGGGACCTCGAAGCCGAGGTACTCGCCGCGGTGTACTGGCGAACGAAGGAGGTGATCGCGGGTGGTGGCCGTCCCCATCTGCGGGAGATTCGTCACTGGCGGGAGGAAGCGCGTGACACTCTCCTGCGGAGGTGGGCGGCCCGCCTGGAGGATCCAAGCGTGAGCCGAGAGGTGGTGGCCGCCGTTCGGCCCATTCTCCGCGAATGGCTCGAGCGGCGGCACGGGGCTCTCTCCTTCCACCTGACACAGATGATCACCGGGCACGGTTGCTTCGGGAGATACCTGTGCCGGGTGGCGGGAAGGGAGCCCTCGGAGGTGTGCCACCATTGTGTGGCGGGAGTCGCGGACACGGCGCAGCATACGCGCGAGGAGTGCCCTGCTTGGGAGGTCCCTCGTGCCGCCTTGTCCGCGACTGTCCGCGACTGTCGGGAGCGACTTGTCGCTGCCGGCCCTCCTCAGGGCGATGGTCGACAGCGACGAGTCTTGGCAGGCGGCCGCGTCCTTTTGCGACGAAGTTATGTCGCGGAAGGAGGCGGCGGAGCGGGAGCGAGAAGACGATGTTGACTCGCTCCCAATTCGCCGCCGCAGACGTGGAAGGCGGCGTCTGGCCTTCGCGGGCCAAATGCCGCCGTAACGCCAGGGACCGTGGGCGGAAGACCGGGGGGTCTTCCGTCTGCACATAGGTCCCACGCACTGAGACGCCCAAGTGTTCCCGGGCGCCTCAGTGCTAGGAGGAGAGAGAGGTGGAGTGGGGCGGGGCTGAATCTCAAAATAGAGAACCAGCCCCGCCCCGCCGAGAAGGGCTCCGAAACGGAGCAACGCCAGCGGGGCACGCGGTTGTAGGCCAAGCGGGTCCCGCAGCCCCGTAGGCGAGCGAAGGAACACTCCAGGGTTTTAGTGGGTGCAACCCCCACATAACCCAGCGGTTCCCCCCGGAACTGCTGGGTATCGGTCAGCGATTTCCCTGGGTCAACAAAAAAAAAAAAAAAAAAAAAAAAAAAGGTTAGGTTAGGTTAGGTTAGGTTAGGTTAGGTTAGGTTAGGTTAGGTTAGGTTAGGTTAGGTTAGGTTAGGTTAGGTTAGGTTAGGTTAGGTTAGGTTAGGTTAGGTTAGGTTAGGTTAGGTTAGGTTAGGTTAGGTTAGGTTAGGTTAGGTTAGGTTAGGTTAGGTTAGGTTAGGTTAGGTTAGGTTAGGTTAGGTTAGGTTAGGTTAGGTTAGGTTAGGTTAGGTTAGGTTAGGTTAGGTTAGGTTAGGTTAGGTTAGGTTAGGTTAGGTTAGGTTAGGTTAGGTTAGGTTAGGTTAGGTTAGGTTAGGTTAGGTTAGGTTAGGTTAGGTTAGGTTAGGTTAGGTTAGGTTAGGTTAGGTTAGGTTAGGTTAGGTTAGGTTAGGTTAGGTTAGGTTAGGTTAGGTTAGGTTAGGTTAGGTTAGGTTAGGTTAGGTTAGGTTAGGTTAGGTTAGGTTAGGTTAGGTTAGGTTAGGTTAGGTTAGGTTAGGTTAGGTTAGGTTAGGTTAGGTTAGGTTAGGTTAGGTTAGGTTAGGTTAGGTTAGGTTAGGTTAGGTTAGGTTAGGTTAGGTTAGGTTAGGTTAGGTTAGGTTAGGTTAGGTTAGGTTAGGTTAGGTTAGGTTAGGTTAGGTTAGGTTAGGTTAGGTTAGGTTAGGTTAGGTTAGGTTAGGTTAGGTTAGGTTAGGTTAGGTTAGGTTAGGTTAGGTTAGGTTAGGTTAGGTTAGGTTAGGTTAGGTTAGGTTAGGTTAGGTTAGGTTAGGTTAGGTTAGGTTAGGTTAGGTTAGGTTAGGTTAGGTTAGGTTAGGTTAGGTTAGGTTTTTTTTTTTTAGTTTTCCCAGGCCAGGTACACCCCTGACCTGGGGAGTATATTATCGACAACACTATGCTAAGTGATACAACTGTGTGTCTATACTTATTATAGTTGACATTATTAGTAATTAATAGTTACATTGAGTCATTTATAGTTTAAGGTTTTCAAGATTGTTTCATATAGAATGGTATGATTACAATTTGGTATTTGTTAAGGCTGGGCAGTTTACCTATTATTTGCAGACAGAGAATTTTAATGGGCCCAGTTTTCTTATACATGTTTATAATAATTGCAGTGTCAGCTGCCTTTTCTAATCCTACTATATATATGGTTATAATTTATTATAGCTAGGTAATTGTAATTATTGTTATTGATAACAAACATTTAATAAAATATCGCAGCCAGGATGCCCATCTGGCACTGGCGGTTTATCATATTACATCAAGTGAAAGGCAAGGCGCAGACACCGTGCGCGGTGCAAGCGACCCTGCAGACAGGCCATCCCTATTGAGCCACTGCTCAAGGACTTGTCCACTAGTCCGCCCACACCGCGCCAGGCACCACCGCCTCCCGCGCGCCCAGCACCCCCCCCCCCACACGCCCCCAACAGGCCCCGTCCGCATCAACCTGGACAATGGTTCGATCTCACGAGGATCTGTCCTCGTGAGATCAAACCACCATCCAGGCCGAGAGGGGGGGGGGGGGCGCAGGACGCGCGGCCCCAAAACACAGGATGCATTTACAAAATTTTGCTCAATGGTGAGCCTATTTCTAGTGACAGCTGACACCCCTAATCCTAATAATTAAAATACATTGATAGTTTGTTATAGTTGGGCAATAATAATTAACATTATTATAGGTAAGAATTACAAAGTTAAATAGTGCAGCCAGGATGCCCATCTGACACCGGTGGTCTTTCATATTACATCAAGTGAAAGGCAAGGCGCAGACACCGTGCGCGGCACAAGCGACCTCGCAGACAAGTCATCTCTATTGAGCCACTACTCAAGGACCCATCCACGAGTCCGCCCACCCCACGCCAGGCTCCACCACCTCCCGCGCGTCCAGCGCCCCCCCCCTCCACCACACCCCTAACAGGTCCCGTCCGCATCAACCTAGGGCGAGAGGGGGGGGGGGGGGGGCGCACGACGCGCGGCCCCAAAACACAGGATGTATTCACAAAGTATTGCTCAATGGTGAGCCTATTTCCTAATCCTAAGAAAAAATATATATTACATTAATAGTTAATTATAGTTGGGTAATGATAGTTGTTATTATAGGTAAGGGTTACAAGTTAAATAGTGCAGCCAGGATGCACTTCTGGCACAGGCATTGCATTCTATATTGCATCGAGTGAAAGGTAAGACGCAGATGCAGACGCCGCGCCAGCGATCACGCAGACAAGCCATACCTATTGAGCCACGAGGGGGGGGGGGGGGGGCGAGAGACGCGCAGCCCCCAAACACAAGATGTATTTACAAAGTATTGCTCAATGGTGAGCCTATTTCTAGTGATAGTCAATATTCCTAATTCTAAGAAAAAATTATATTACATTAATGGTTAATTATAGTTGGGTAATGATAGTTGTTATTATAGGTAAGGGTTACAAAGTTAGATAGTGCAGCCAGGATGCACTTCTGGCACAGGCATTGTATTCTATATTGCTTCGAGTGAAAGGTAAGACGCAGACGCAGACGCCACGCCAGCGAACACGCAGACAAGCCATACCTATTGAGCCAGGGGGGTGGGGGGGGGGGGGGCGAGAGACGCGCAGCCCCCAAGCACAAGATGATTTTACAAAGTTTTGCTCAAAGGTGAGCCCATTTCCAGTGTCAGCTGAGTGTCAACTGACACTAGAAATAGGCCCACCCCCATCCTAATAAATATTATACATTAATGCTTTGTTTTAATTAGGTAATTATAATTATTGTTATTGATAACAAACGATAACAAACGATAAATCAACACAAAATAAAATAGCGCATCCAGGATGCACTTCTGGCATCAGTGGTTTTTCATATTGCATCAAGTGAAATGAAAAGTGAAAGGCAAGGCGCAGACTCCGCGCGCGTCGCAAGCAACCCCGCAGACAAGCCACCCCTATTGAGTCACTGCTCAAGGACCCTTGCATGAGTCCGCCCACCTCGCATCAGGCACCACCGCCCTTAGCGTATATACAATGCACCTCCATTTACAATAACACAAATGGTTCATTAATACAATTTACATAAATACAATTTAATTAATACAGGTGTACGTATACACCTATATCCCTATATACCCCGTGCACACACATTCTCCCGCGCACATACTTCCCGCCGAAGCCCACCGCAGTTCCAATTTCAACTAACCTTTGTGTTGCAAATCCTACCCGCCCACCCTAGTCCAACCGCAATACATTAATGTTCGTGTGTGTGAGTGCGTGTCAGTTCCCGTGGTTGGTAGATGTAGGTGTAGGTGTATGTGTGGTTCAGTCCGGATGTGTGCAGACGATTTCCATGGCAAGTAGGGGTCCAGGTTAAGTTCTATGCTATGTTAATGTAATGACAAATATCAATGAGTCAGCGTTGATACGGTATCAGCGCGAGCTAGCGCGGGTGGCTGCGGGTGCAGCGCAAGGAGCGCATCTCGCCCCTCACCGCGCGCCCGCGCAGCCGACCAGGTTCTTAGTGCCCACGCTCGCCTGTCCTCTCGCTGCATTGCCGCCACATAAGTGTATGCGCAGTGCAGTGCAGACGTATGCAGACAGCATTAGAAGATGGTAGTGGTAAGAGTCATGTACCATTAAATGCCTTAAGCTTTCTTACTATGTAGTTGATGTGTTTTATAAAGTTTTCAGTGGTTTGTTCCTTGGTTATGACCTGTTCCAGATCGTATGGGTCAATTTTGAGATTGTCGGCGACGATGCGCAAGTCCAGACGCGTTGCTTGAAACCTAGGACAATCTTGTATGAGATGTTTGATTGTCTGGACTGTGAGATTGTCGCACGGGCATAGGTTGTCGCCGACAATTCCGAACCGGAAAAGATATTCTTTATGGTATCCGTGGCCAGAGAGGATTTGTGTTATCGCAAAAGAGGGTTTGATGCATGAGAGCACTTTATGTAGTATATTTAGGGTGGGACACCATTGTCTGAGTATGGGTCCCTTGATGTTTTTAGTGTATGCATCTGCAGCCATTTGATTGCTAATAATTTTATTTAGGCGCTTGGCGTGGCTGATCGGAAACATGTTGTATGCGCTGGAACTGTGACTGGTGGCTGCCTCCTTGGCTGCTGTGTCCGCCTCCTCATTGCCCTCTATGCCGACGTGTGCGCGTATCCATGCAAAATGCACCTCAATTCCGTTCGCATGCACGGTGCGGTGTATATCTGCAACCAGGGGGTGCATGCTGTTGGGATTTGCTATCTCCTGTAATCCTGACTTGCTGTCAGACAGGATGCCTATTTTGTTGATTTTATTAGTGGCAGTCCATAAAATTGCCCCCCTGATTGCTAACAGCTCAGCCTGGTACACGGAACAGCAGTCGTGTAGTTTAAGTTTTTTGGTTGTTCTATCTCCATTTGGGTGGTGAACTACAAATGCTGCTCCAACCTTGCCGCCGTGTTTGCTGCCATCAGTATATATAAGATGAGTGTTCAGGTCAACCATTTCATCAATCTCCATTTGACTTTCAGCCTCATGAAGGTTGATGTATGTTCTGTCTGCAGGGTGAAGTAGTTCGTCTGGTTTAATTGGTATTTCCAGCTGCACATCGCCCGGTAGATGTTGTGTGGTTCCAGTGATTTTAGTTTTTTCATTGTCTGCAATTTCCTTGATTTTTATGTTGAGAGGTGTAAGTTGTGCCAGTGCTATGGAGTTTGTTGTGTTTATTGTTCTAAATCCCTTGATTATTTTAATTGCGAATTTCCTTTGCATTGAGAGTAGTTTGCAGTTAACGTGTTCATATCGTAGGGCTGTGCTCCAAACACTCGCCGCATACGACACGATAGGTTCTATAACTTGTTTATAAATTATTCGAATGTTTTCAGCCTGGACTCCCCATGTGGGCCTGACGAATCTTGCCAATTTTGCATAAATTTTTTTGAGCTTTACCTATGGCGTATTTTATGTGGTTAATAAAGTTGAGTTTGCTATCTATGATTATACCCAGAACTTTGACTTCGTTAGATAAAATTATGTTGTGGTCATTTATTTTAACTTTGACTTTTTTAGCCTTTTTTGTAAAGGGTGCAGCCACTGTTTTGGCTGGTCCGAACTGTAATTTTACTCTATTGCCCCATTCGTTTATTTGTTTAAGTGCGTTATTGACATTATTTTCAAGTGCTATGATGCATTTATTGTGAACAATGAGGAAAACATCGTCTGCGAATGCTTGGATTCTGCATCCTTCAGGGAGTGAAAGTTCCAAAAGTTCATCCAGTATTAGATTCCAAAAGGTGGGACCGCAGACGGATCCCTGGATGCATCCTTTATTGAGGCTTCTTGTTGTACGGCTCTCAACAACATCAATTGTGACAGTTCTATTATTTAGGTAGTTTTGTATAATTGTATATAGATTTCTAGGGCATTTTATATGTTGCAGCCGAGTCAGAATCGCCGGCCACCAGGCATTGTCGAATGCAGCCTGGATGTCCAGCGATACGGCTATGATGTGTTCTTTTTTGCTTTTGTGATATTGGATGTCGTCAACTATTTTGGTTAGAGCTTGTATGGTTGATTTTTGTTGTTTAAATCCATATTGTGCATCGTTAGTGGTATGGGTTTTCTGCATGTGATAGTTGAGTCTTTGTATAATCAGTTTTTCAAGGAGTTTGCCAAAAACATTTATTAGTCCAATAGGCCTGTATGCGGATGTGTTGGTGTAATCCGTTTTTCCCGGTTTTGGTATTATTTTGACGTACGCTTTCTTCCAGTAGATCGGAAAGTAGTTGAGTTCTAGACATCTGTTCATAATGTCTAGAATAATCCCAGGAAAGGCTCTAGTGAAACATAGGCAAATATCAGAGGTGAGATGGTCCATTCCCGGGGCTCTATTAGGGTTCATTCCCTCGAGTACGTTTATAATTTCCTGTATGGTGAATGGTGGTTCGTTGTTGGTGTCCGGTATATTTTTAGATCTGGTTCTTATTTCCTTTTGTTCATCTGTGTCATTTTGAGTGTCAGTGGGGTAGAACTTTGTGAGAAATTCATTTGCCGTTTCCAAGCTGGTAGTAGTGTATTCGCCATTACCGGTTTGTATGGTGGATGTCGGCTGCGTGGGTGATGCATTTTTGAGCAGTCTGTTGGTTAGTGACCAGACATCCTCCTTGTCCTGGTTGGTGCAGAATTCTCTGAAGTTTCTAGTTGACGTTTCTCTTATTGTCTGCGCATACTTCTCTCTGAGGTTATTCCTTTCTTCCAGTGCCTCTTCCATTGGTCTATTTTTCTTCTTAAGTTGACTTAGTAAATGGTGATTTTTTATAACTTTTTTCTTGAGCTGCTCCAGTTCATCATTCCACCATAAATGTTTTGCAATAGTCTTTTTGGGTTTACCCATGGTGTTCTTGCATGCTTGTTGGGTGGCGTTCGTGATCTGTCTGATGTAGTCCTCCAAGTTGGAGGCATCCATCTCGCAGATCCGGGTGTCAATTAGGTTTCCCTTTTCTAGCTCTGTTTGGATTGCTTTCGATATTGGTTCCCAGTTTTTGATTGGTTTCGTGTTAAACTCAAACGTAGAGGTTTTTTTGCTTCTAATTATGTTTTGTCTATTTATTTGTAGTGAATACTCGATGCCGTGGTGGTCAGATGAAGGGCATATGTCTGCATTGACCCTCCACTCGTGTATTCTGTCAGCTAAGATGTAAGTTGCTAAGGTGATATCTACTATGGATGCACGTATTGAGCCGTTAGTGACCACTTCAAAGGTATTGAAATTTCCTGTATTGCATATTGCAAGATTATGCGTAATCGTTAGGTCGTGGATTTGCTCCCCTCTTTTATTGGACTTTGGGGATCCCCATGTAGGATGCCACCCGTTGAGGTCGCCCCCAATAATGTGGGGTGAGTTTTGTGTCTTGTGGAGCAGCATATCCAGTCTATCCATTGTGCGATGTGGGTCTGCACTAGGTTCGATATATATGCATGTGATATACACATTTCCTTTGATGGTTTTTAGACTGACTGTGCACAGATTTGGTGCAGACAGCATGGTTTCTCCCAATATGCCGCCCGTATTTTCCTTGATTAGTATGGCTGCCTTAGTGCATCCATTGCTGGGGTGTTGGTATATGGTGTATCCTGGTACTTTGCTAATGCCATTGAGGTTATTTTGGGTATAGGGTTCTGTGAGTAGAATTATATTAATTTCGTTGTGGAGTGCATAGGACAGCACCTCATGGTGTGCGTCACGGCCGCGGCCCACATTACATTGAATGAATTTAATATTATTCTGTTTCTTGTGTCTATTGTCCCTACTCATAGTCAGTACGTTTTGACAATTTGATTTTCATGGCCCTAACTCCCGGGCAGAGACTAGATGTTGCATGATGCATTATATTTATGTTTGTGTTGTATTTAGTGTTGTGCATTTTGCAATTGTGACAGGTGTTTTTCTGTGGGTCGCCTTTAGTGGGGCAGTTCTTGTAAGTATGGTCAGTGTCTGCGCAGTATTGGCAGTATTGGGTTTCGGATTTGCATTTGCCTATAGTATGCCCATATTTTAAGCATCTAAGGCATTGCTTGAACGGAGAATATTCCTCAAGATGCACTTTGATGTGGTCTATATTTATTCTTTGTGTTAGTATTGTTGGCTGCCAGAGATGGGGAGCTATTCGTAATACGGCATTGTATAGGCTAGAGTTTCTATTGGGCTTGGTAAAGCATAAGGCAATGTCCTCATGATTAGTGTTAGAGTATATTTCATTCTGGTTGATAATTACGTCCACCAGTTCTTTTGTTGGTGTGTCCCTAGATATACCCTTTAAAATTACCATCGGTCTGAGGTTTCGGGCTGGTTCCGCCCTCATCGCACCCCCTTCGCAAATTTTGTTTATAGTTTCATCGCGTTGCTTTGTAGTATCAAACTCTACCCTGAGCTTATTGCCTGAGAGGGGGGTAATTTTAGTAGGGGCGTATTTGACTTTACGGAAGGATATTTCTCTTTTCCAGTTGTCAGTAATCTTTGTGTTAGTTTTGGGGTCGTTATTAGATATTATTGCAGCTGGGTTGGATTTTTTGTATTTTTTATTATTGTTATTATTGTTTTTATGTCTGCCTACTGAGTTAGCATACGTTGGGGTGTCGGGAAGGTCCAATGAGGGCGCAGCCATACCGCAGACAAATACTTCGGTTATGGCCTGGGTGACGCGGGAGACTATTGCCTCCTCAGACTCTTTGATGGCTTCTTTAATATTGTTATTTTCAGATTGCGTGTTGTTTGGGTAGAAAATGCATTGTGATTGTGGTAGTAGGGTAGGTTGTGTTTTGAACTCAATAGAGTTTTTCATTGCATCCTGTATCTTTTTGGCCGAGCTTATAATGAGCTCCTTAGAGGGCTTGGTGACGCTTTTCCCTCGCGTTATTTCTTCCAATATTGTCTGCGCGCATTCTAATACAAATTGGAACCCAGGGGACTCCGGGGACTCCGGGGACTCCGTAGGGTCCTCGCCCGCGGAGCTCATGTCGAGGCAATTTTGTTTCTTGATGTTGTTATTGGATATATTCTGATTGCCCCGTCACTTTGCTCCGCAGACAATACCGAGCCATGGATGCATCTTAATCTTAAGCGGGGGGGTTAATTCTGGTAGTTGTTGGTTATAAATAAAATTAAGTCTAGCACTTACAGTGTCTGCATAGTTTTGAACTGGTGTCGTGGAGTACAAACTTGCACGGTTGGACGCACTGATATAAACACTTTCTCACTTGGATTGGGGGGCACTACTGCATTAGTGTTTTAAAAATGTAGATGAGAGGGGGTGGGGGCGGAGGGAGGGCAGAGACGGGGGCGAGTTGAGATGGCGACGTCTCCAGCTGCCGCAGCCGTCACGCGTAGACTCGAGTGAAGGCGCTGTCGTCCTCAGGAACCACTCCCGGAGATGCAGGACGCGGGGCAACCTCTCGACCAACGTGTCGAGAGGCAGGGTTGGCTTGGATTCGGGTCCCGCAGTGCACTCAGCGCCGACGCCCCGCAGTCGGCAGGCGTTGCCGCAGTTGTTGTTGCCGCAGACAGCCCAGCCGGCCGCACAGCCAGGGGGGTAAGCAGGTGGTATAAAGCCTTACGGCATCCCGACAAGTGGTACAGACAAAAAGATGGTTAACTACTGAGCAGATGCATCCGCATTCACACGGAGCACTGGGTCACTTCACTTGCGTTCACGCATACGCTGCACTGATGCGTTTAAATTCTGCCGCACTGAACTGCACTAAACTGCACTAAAAGTTGGGAAGGCGCCATGCTGCGCATGCAGCCGCAGCCACGGCCGCGGCCGGCGAGGCCGCGAGCACCCGGCGGGCACGTGTGGTCGTCGCGACTGGATCTTCAAGACTGGGGTTAGGTTAGGTTAGGTTAGGTTAGGTTAGGTTTTTTTTTTTTTTTTTTTTTTTTTTTTTTTTTTGTTTGGTACTGGATTACCAGTCCCCGCTTGGGATACGGGCGGCTGGGTCCATTTGTTGTTTATTAAAAATGAGCTTTATTTACAATTCAATTACAATTACAAATACATTAAAGGGACTATGTTGTTAGGAATATATATGTTGTGTATAACATTCTATATAATAAATATGTATATTATTAAATATAAATAATGAAGTTATGATTATTTACGTGTTATTAAATTTTTTGAGACTATTGACTATTTTATTTATAAATTGAATGAACGAGTCCAGTGTTGATTCCTTTTGACAGATATCAACGATGCTGTATGGGTCGTTAATGAGATTGTGGCAATTTGCCTCGTGATTGTATCTGTCCAAAGTGAATTTGGGACAGTCTTTTAGTAGGTGCAATATGGTTTGCGTAGTTGTGCAATCGCATGGGCATTGGTCATTATCTGTGACTTTAAATTTGTAAAGGTATTGCTTATGAAAGCCATGTCCGGTTAATATTTGAGTGAGTTGGAAGGTAGGTCTGATGTGTTTCCTCATTACTTTAATGGACTTTATGTCTGGGAGCCATTGTTTTGATGTTTGCCCCGTTGATGATGATTTGTATGCTTCGTTACTTTCTCTATCAGTGTCTTGCTTTCTCTTATATTTATAGTGGCTCAGTGGGAATTTAGTATATTGAGGTGCTTTGTGTAGTGTTGCTGCGATTTTGGCTTCTCGGTCAGCTTCTTCGTTTCCTTCTATGCCGCTGTGTGCTTTAACCCATATGAGTGTTATTTCTCCATTGTTGCTCTCAATATTTCTTATTTGTTTTTGTATTTCGTGGACTATGTTATTCAAGCTATTATTGTTTTCAATTTCTTGTAGAGCTGATTTTGAGTCAGTGAATATAATTGCTTTTGTTATATTTTTGGAGACGCAGTATGTGCATGCTTTTTCAATGGCTAAACATTCAGCCTGAAAAACCGAGCAGCTGCTGTGTAGTTTTAAACGGTGAGTTGTTTTGTTGCCGTTGGGATGGTGTATTATTGTTGCAGCTCCTACCTGTTCATCGTGTTTGCTTCCGTCAGTGAATATTTTCGTAACATCAGGTGAGTTCATTAGTTCGATTGGCGCGTGTTCTATTTCAGTGATTACATTTGCTTTAGTTCTCAGGTGTGGGTGCGGCAGTTTTGATGGGTGAATGAGTTTATCTAATGTTATATCGTCCGGTAAGTATATTGACGTTCCTTTTCGTTTGGTCATTTGTATATCTGCTGTTTCTTTTACTTTAATGTCTAGGGGAGTAAGGTCGGCTAGCGCTATTGCTGCTGTTGTGGAAATTGTGTGGAATCCTCTAATTATTTTAATTGCAAATCCTCTTTGGAGTTTTCTTAGCGCATGCTTGACTTTTTCATATTTTGTGGATTTGCCCCATATTTCAGCAGCGTATGTAACAATGGGTTCGATTACGTGTTCATATATTATTGCTACATTTTCTGATTGCACTCCCCACGTTGGTCGAATGAATTTGCTTATTTTCTGATAAATTTTATGTGCTTTTCCTATTGCATATTCTACATGTTTGATAAATTTAAAGTTTTTGTCAATTATTACTCCTAGCAGTTTAAATTGGTCATTGAATGTTAGTTTAATTTGGTCTATTGTAATATTTGCAGTTTTTGCCTTTGGGGTGTTCGTGAGCATGTGGGTTTTTTCTGGACTGAAAGCAAGTTTATTTTGTTTACCCCATTCTGTAATAGTTTTTAGTGCGGTTTTTGAGATGTTTTCAATTTCTTGTGTGTTTCTTCCGGTGATTATTAATAGCACATCGTCAGCGTATGCCTGTAAATGGCAGTCTTCGATGGTGGGTGTATCTAGCAAGTTGTCCATGATCAGGTTCCAAAAGACCGGTCCCAGGACCGAGCCCTGAATGCAGCCTCTTGATTGTGTTTTGGTGATTGTGGCATCTGAATAATTTAGTGTAATTTTTCTGTTGGTAATGTAACTCACTATGATTTTGTAGAGATTCGCAGGGCATTTGATGTGATGGAGTCTGTCCATAATTGCCGGCCACCATGCATGGTCGAAAGCCCCTTTTATGTCGAGTGATATAGCTATAACAAGTTTCTTTTCTCTTTTTGCTTTTTCCATTCTGTCTATGACTGCATGTAGTGCATCTGTGGTCGTGGTTTGTTGTTTGAATCCATATTGATTTTTGTTTATATTCCCTGTGGCATACATATGGTATGTGAGGCGTTTGGATATCAGCTTTTCAAACAGTTTTCCGAAAACGTTGATCAAACCAATTGGACGGTAGGAATTTATGTCATTGTAATCGGTTTTATTTGGTTTTGGGATGGTTTTTATAAAGGCAGTTTTCCACTGAGTGGGGAAGTATGATATATTCAAGCATCTGTTTATTAGTTTAGTGAATAAGGAGGGGTAACAAAGAATGAATTGGCGACAAATATCAGAGGTAAGGTGGTCCGTACCAGGGGCTTTTCGGGGGTTCATCTCGTCTATTGCTTCTATTATTTCTCTTTCTGTGAATTCAGAGTCGTTTGGTGTGTTTGGGATTGTGTTTGTTCTTAGTCTGATTGTTTTTTGTTGATCACTGTCTTCTGTGTCATCTGGGAAAAATTTTGTTTACTAGTTCTTGTGCTGTTTCGGTGCTGGTGTTAGTGTATTGATTATTACTTAATCGAAGTGTTGATGGTGGCTGTGGTTGTGGTGCATTTTTTAGTAGTCTATTAGTGACAGCCCATACGTCCTCCTTTCCTTGTTTTCCACAGAAATCTCTAAAGTTTTCTGTCGATGCTTTCTGTATGGCTGCGACGTATTCCGCTCGGGCGTCTTGTTTTTCTTTTATAATGTTGGTAAGGTCTTTATTACTTCTTTTCAGGTCTCGGAGTCGATGATGAAGGTGGATTACTTTTTGTTTAAGAGTTTCTAGTTCGGTGCTCCACCACGGTATCTTCTGTTTTGAAGCTTTCTTTCTTATTGTTCTGTTGCATGCACTCGTAATAGATACAATTATATTTCCTATGAATATGTCTATCTGTTTACTATCTAACTCTTCAGGATTTATTTGGTCTAACTTATCTTTGATTATGTCTTGTTTTATGGCATTGGCAGTTTCTTCCCAGTTGACTGTTTGTGTGTTGTAACGGAAAGTGGTAGTGTTAATTTTTCTTTGTATTGCATTTCTGCCAAGGTCAATGCGAAAGGCAATGGCGTGGTGGTCCGAGGTTGGTATTGGTTCATGATTTACGTGCCAGTCCTTAATGTTTCTGCTCAGGTTATTAGATGTGAGTGTTAGGTCTATGATGGAAGTTCTGGTTGTCCCGTGAGTGGTGGTTTCAAAAGTGGGTTCCTTACCGATGTTACAGACTTCCAGATCATTGGTTGTGATAAGGTTGATGATTTCCTTTCCTCTTTTGTTAGCACAATTAGAGCCCCAGGCCTCATGCCATCCATTTAAATCTCCGCATATGAGGTGGCTGGAGTTTGTGGTGTTTTTCAGGAAGTTTTCCAGTCGTGCAATGGTACCATTCTCATCCGCATTGGGTTCAACGTAGACACTACATATATATAACATACCTGATTTTAGAGTGAGCTGTATTATGCACATATTTGGTGTTGAATATTTTATAATTCCGAGTGTAGCTGCTAGTCCTGTTTTTACTGCGATGCATGCTTTGGTGGTTTGGGTGCCGGGGTATTGATATATATCGTAGCCGTTAATTTTATTAAGTACGTTTGCTTTTCCGGTGTATGGTTCAGTGATAAAAACTATTTTAATATCTTTCTCGATAATATATTGTGTCATTTCCTTAGTTGCAGTGTAGCCGCGTCCCAGATTGCATTGAAGTGCAGTAATTGAACTATTTATGGAGTTCATGGTTTAAGAGTGCCGTAGTCGGTCGAGTCTTCTACCTTAGTCTTGACGGCCTTGAGGCGGGGGCAGAGTTTGTGGCTGTTTGCCGGGTGCTTCGTGTCAGTATTGGAGCCTGTTTTCTTGTTGTGGCTGAGACAGTTGTAGCAGTTGTTTTTATCCGGCTGGTCTCTATGAGGGCAGGAGCCAATCTGATGTTCCTCGGAGGCGCAATGGACACAAGGGTGAACGGAAGCGGAGCACTTATTCCTTGTGTGACCAAATTGTAGGCACTTGTGGCACTGAACGAATCGCGAGTAAGCTTCAACGTGGACGCGCTGGTGGTCTACTGCTACTCTCTCCAAGTTTAAAAGGGCGGCGTATTGGTCTGGGCGCACTTCAACGACAGCGTTGTAGAGTTTTTCGTTTCTGTTGGAAGTGAGGAAACACAATCGAAGTGCTTCCGTGGGGATTGAGTTTTGGTGGCTGATGATTTCAATTAATTCCTCTTTTTCCGTTGCTTTCGTAATTCCCTTAAGAATCACCAAGGGAGGGCGTCTTTTGGCACCTTCGGCCTGCAGTTCTTTGGTGTTATTCACAACGTTGATTATTTCTTTACACTGATGATCGTTATCGAATTCGACCAAGATTCGGCCCTTAGATACCGGTTTGACCTTGCTTGGTGCAAATTTTCGGTCCTTGAAAGTGATCTGGCTCTTCCAAGTGTTGATAACTTTTTCACTCTCAGTGGGATTAGTTGCGGAGACAACAATGGCAGGTTTTTGAGGTAGAATTTTAGGAGGAGGTGGCGCCTGTGTTACGGACGCGTATGAGGCTTTTTGCTTCGAGAGTTCGATGGTTAGTTGCTCTATTTGTCCGCTGACACCGTCGAGGATGTCTTGTTTAAAGTTTTGGAGTACGTCGTAAGGTATAGAAGTGGGTGTAGCAGAAGTTGCATGTGCAGAAGGTAATTCGGTTATAAGGAGTTTGCGTATGTTTTCGGCTGCGTCAAGGATGGCTTTTTTGTTCTTGGTTGTAACGCTTTTTCCTTCGTTGACGGCTTCTATAATACTCGCGGTGTATTGGAAGATTTTAGCCGAAAAATCCAAATTTTCAGTATTTTCTGGAATGCTAGGCTGTTCGGCAGTAGCCATTTTACGGATTCATAAAGGTTCCCAGTAGAGGGAAACCAGGAGCAAGAGAAACATAAAAAATATTAAGACTTATTGAGAAATTGAGTGAAAGTGTACTTTTTTGGGAAAAAATTGACAGAATGATAGTAAATCGTCTAAATAAGGGCCTTGCCAAGCCGGCTCCGCCAAAGGAAAGCTTCCACAGTGTTCCAAAATGCCTTTAAAACAATAAACTGCAATAAAAAATTCTGCCGTCCCTACCTCATAAATCACCACAGGGTGGGCGGGTGGGGAATTTTTTGTTAGGTATTTGAAATTGAAAAATTAATAATTAATTCCAGGAACGTCGCAGGGAGGCGTTCGAGGTGTCGACAGACGCGGATCGGCGAGAGACGCTCAACCGAACCGGAAAAAAGGTAGGTGGTGATACAAAATTATCTTAAAAATTGAAAATTTGTGAAAAATCGTCAAAAAATGTCACAAAATTTAAGTGAAAATCCTTAATATTTTCAAAAATATTGCCAGCAGAGGGCAGCAAGAGGTGTCCGCAGACGGGGATCGGCGAGAGAAGCTCAACCAGACCGGAAAATAGGTAAGTGGGTTAGGTAAAATTTGAAGAAAATTGTAAATTTATGTGTTTCTAAGGAATTTTTATAAGTTTTTTACAGGTTTACTACTGAAATTGTATGAAACGACTGAAACTACTGTTGAGGGGTTGTTAGGAGTACCTAGACGCGTATTAATAGCTGAAAGAAGTGGCGCAAAACGTAAATTTATATTTGAGATATCGATGTCTTTCTACCAAAATTGCAACGCTTAGGTGGACTTTTTTGTTAGGTATTTGAAATTGAAAAATTAATAATTAATTCCAGGAACGTCGCAGGGAGGCGTTCGAGGTGTCGACAGACGCGGATCGGCGAGAGACGCTCAACCGAACCGGAAAAAAGGTAGGTGGTGATACAAAATTATCTTAAAAATTGAAAATTTGTGAAAAATCGTCAAAAAATGTCACAAAATTTAAGTGAAAATCCTTAATATTTTCAAAAATATTGCCAGCAGAGGGCAGCAAGAGGTGTCCGCAGACGGGGATCGGCGAGAGAAGCTCAACCAGACCGGAAAATAGGTAAGTGGGTTAGGTAAAATTTGAAGAAAATTGTAAATTTATGTGTTTCTAAGGAATTTTTATAAGTTTTTTACAGGTTTACTACTGAAATTGTATGAAACGACTGAAACTACTGTTGAGGGGTTGTTAGGAGTACCTAGACGCGTATTAATAGCTGAAAGAAGTGGCGCAAAACGTAAATTTATATTTGAGATATCGATGTCTTTCTACCAAAATTGCAACGCTTAGGTGGACTTTTTTGTTAGGTATTTGAAATTGAAAAATTAATAATTAATTCCAGGAACGTCGCAGGGAGGCGTTCGAGGTGTCGACAGACGCGGATCGGCGAGAGACGCTCAACCGAACCGGAAAAAAGGTAGGTGGTGATACAAAATTATCTTAAAAATTGAAAATTTGTGAAAAATCGTCAAAAAATGTCACAAAATTTAAGTGAAAATCCTTAATATTTTCAAAAATATTGCCAGCAGAGGGCAGCAAGAGGTGTCCGCAGACGGGGATCGGCGAGAGAAGCTCAACCAGACCGGAAAATAGGTAAGTGGGTTAGGTAAAATTTGAAGAAAATTGTAAATTTATGTGTTTCTAAGGAATTTTTATAAGTTTTTTACAGGTTTACTACTGAAATTGTATGAAACGACTGAAACTACTGTTGAGGGGTTGTTAGGAGTACCTAGACGCGTATTAATAGCTGAAAGAAGTGGCGCAAAACGTAAATTTATATTTGAGATATCGATGGTTAGGTTAGGTTAGGTTAGGTTAGGTTAGGTTAGGTTAGGTTAGGTTAGGTTAGGTTAGGTTAGGTTAGGTTAGGTTAGGTTAGGTTAGGTTAGGTTAGGTTAGGTTAGGTTAGGTTAGGTTAGGTTAGGTTAGGTTAGGTTAGGTTAGGTTAGGTTAGGTTAGGTTAGGTTAGGTTAGGTTAGGTTAGGTTAGGTTAGGTTAGGTTAGGTTAGGTTAGGTTAGGTTAGGTTAGGTTAGGTTAGGTTAGGTTAGGTTAGGTTAGGTTAGGTTAGGTTAGGTTAGGTTAGGTTAGGTTAGGTTAGGTTAGGTTAGGTTAGGTTAGGTTAGGTTAGGTTAGGTTAGGTTAGGTTAGGTTAGGTTAGGTTAGGTTAGGTTAGGTTAGGTTAGGTTAGGTTAGGTTAGGTTAGGTTAGGTTAGGTTAGGTTAGGTTAGGTTAGGTTAGGTTAGGTTAGGTTAGGTTAGGTTAGGTTAGGTTAGGTTAGGTTAGGTTAGGTTAGGTTAGGTTAGGTTAGGTTAGGTTAGGTTAGGTTAGGTTAGGTTAGGTTAGGTTAGGTTAGGTTAGGTTAGGTTAGGTTAGGTTAGGTTAGGTTAGGTTAGGTTAGGTTAGGTTAGGTTAGGTTAGGTTAGGTTAGGTTAGGTTAGGTTAGGTTAGGTTAGGTTAGGTTAGGTTAGGTTAGGTTAGGTTAGGTTAGGTTAGGTTAGGTTAGGTTAGGTTAGGTTAGGTTAGGTTAGGTTAGTTAGGTTAGGTTAGGTTAGGTTAGGTTAGGTTAGGTTAGGTTAGGTTAGGTTAG